>JASCZI010000009.1:179728-219246 GCA_036250425.1 Stylosanthes scabra
TAAATTTAAACCCCTTGATTTTCGCTCATTCCCTTTTAAACTCATGCGTTTTTCCAAAGCAAATCTGTTTCTTCTCTTACTCACATTCGCCGTCGTCTTCATACCTCATTCTTCATCCCTCATTTTCGTGATCAATTCATCTTCGACTTTGTTGTTCATGATTAATTGAGGATGGATTGTATTAAGCAATCGTTAGTTTCTGATGCCTCTTCTCTATCATTAAAAAGAAGAGGAGGAGTAGCAGCAGTAGCAGGAAGAAGGAGGAGGAGGAGGAGGAGGAAGAAGATGGAGTACATTTGAGTGGTAACTTCTAATAATGTGAAAATCTGTTTCTACTTTCATTCCAAATTCGTTCAGTTTTTAATGTGAAAATTCGTTTCTACTTTCATTCAAAATCCGTTTTTGTTTTCATGAAAATCCAATTCAGCTTTTATATGAAAATTCGTTTCTGTCTTTATTCAAAATTAGTTTCTGTTTTCATTCAAAATCCGTTTTTGTTTTCATGAAAATTCAATTCATTTTTTAATGCAGAATTTGTTTCTGTTTTCATTAAAAATATGTTTATGTTTTCATAAAAATTCGTTTCTGTTTTTGTGAAAAATTCAATTCATGTTTTAATTCAAAATCTGTTTCTACTTGTCTTCACAATCCGTTTCTATTTTTCTAGAAGATTCAAATTCAATTTTTCATCAACAACAACAATAGCAACAACACCAACAACGTAAATAATGGAGGAAGACGACAATGATGGCGGCAGTAACGACGACGACGACAATGATGGCGGCTGCAGCGATGATAGCGAAGGCAAAGCAAGAAGGAGGAGGAGGAGGCGCTGAAGAAGAAGAAGAATTATTTTGGGGGAAAGTGAACGCGCGTTTGAATTTTGGGGGAGAGTGAACGCGCGTGTAGGGATGAGAGGGGGAAAAAAATTTGGTTGGACTTGATTAAGGTAATTGCTTAAATGTGTAGTGGTATTATTTCTCTATTTTCACCTCCTCACAAAATATAATAATAACATGTACCATACAAAACATACCCATATTAACTCAGGAAAAATTTGGTTGCCAAATGCCAACTATCCATCAATTTTAACCATAGATAGTAATAACTTATTTTTTATCTTTTGTTTTCATTTAACTTACTTAGATTAGTCTAGTTGTCACTTCATTAATCTAATTAAGTAAGTGTTGAGAGATCGAAAGATGCTTTATGCATGTAACAACTCATTGATCAGCGGCAAACTCTTAATAGAGTTCAGATCCGCAGCGAATAAGTCCTCAACCTTTCGGGTTGAGAGATACTGTGGAAAACCAAAAAAAAAATTTGTTTTTATTTGTTATTAGTTGTTATGAAATTAAATTAATATTAGATGTTATAAATATAAATTTTAATTTTTTTTATTATTAATAAATTTAAAATGTTATTAATATGAAATTAATTGTAAATTGTAACGCCAGACCACAAAAAAGGCCATTATGGCCTCAATTTTTTTTTGGTCGATGCCCTCAATTAATTGGGTATCCTCATACTATGCTTTTAAACTGCATATAAGGCCACAATTCATAACATGAGAATTCATTAATGGCCCATTACGTGCAAAAAACGTTCAAATTGGATCAGCTTGTTGAACCCATACACAGCTCACATGCAAGCCATAGCTCATCCGACAATGTCTGCAACGACCTGCTGCGCTGCTTCCCATTCCCATCTTGCCCCGCACGTGTTGCATATCCAATGGCTAAACAGTACACCTTTACAACTTTGCACCTGTATTATAGAATCCTCCAATTAATTATCACCTTTTCCAAATATCAAACATTTTCAAGTTTATTTTACAATTCTTTAATAAATATTTTTTCTATAATAATTTTATTTCATTATTATTTCATAGGGTAAAGATCATTATTTATTAATTTAAAAAATATATAATGGGTTCATTGTTAATTTCTTTTATTTCATTATTTCATAGGGTAAAGATCATTTTTTTAATATCTGTAATATAAGAAATTAAAAGTTACACAGATCAGACATTTTTATAATAATAATAATAATAATAAAACTTAAATATAGAACGTGCTGCCAAATCTCAACTCCCAAGACAATCCTTAGTTATTTGTATTATTTGATTTATTTCAATTTTTTTTTAACAAATATAGTTATTTATATATTTTAATCTATTTTGAAAAAAATATTATATAAACCCATTTTTCATCTCACCTAAAAAAAAAAAAAGCAGAAAACGTCTCAAACCGACAAACCCTCATTACTCCACACCAGCTGTCTTTAGAGCTTTGATTTTGGTGAAGAAGATAAACCCTTTGGATTGTACGGACACTGAGATTCTTAGAAGTTAGAACCTTCAATACACATACATATCTTAATGCAGCCATTCTTGATCTCTTTATAAGCAGGCAAGTACTGAATCTTTCTTTTCTCTTTTATGTTCTTTCTTGATTCTCCATTTCAAATGGAACTTTCATGGAGTATATTTTTTTTTTGTGGTGTTGAACTTGAAATCAAGAGAACATACATATGACTTCAACTTATAATGTTTGATGTATTTTATTTTCTTTTTTATTTGTTGTTTCACTATACTATTCACATGTTCTTAACCATCACTTCTTCCTTACTAATATTTGAAATAACTAGTTCCTAAAACTTTTTAAAAAAAATTTACAATCTATCACTGTAGATAAATCATATCTGTGTTTTGTTTCTAGCATTAACAAGATTTTCACATAATAATTCTTTTTTTAAGCATAAAATTAACTTTTAAATATCATGTTTTCAACATGTCATAACTCTTAAAACAGAGACTCTGTTCTCTATTTATATTATATTTATAAACTGAAATATTTTAATTTCTTAAAGTTATTTATACTTTTTAATTCAACTGTAAACTGTTAATTTTATGTTTGTTTTTTTTGGTTATGATATAATTCTGACCATATAGCTTTTGAAACAGAATATATAGATACTAACTATCTTTATATCATAATTTATAAATTAAAAATTATATACACAAATAATTTTAACTTTTAAATAGAGTATAGAAATATGGCTTTCTCTTTATATCATATATTTGTAAATTGACAATTATAATTATATATTTAAATTATTTAGCTTGAAATTTAGTTAATTCTAATTTAAAGTTAATTCTCTATAATCTTTAACTCAATTATGAGTTGCTTTATATTTCTTTTTAAAGTTATGTCATAACTCTTAAAACAGAGTATATAGATACTGTCTCATCTTTATATCGTAGTTATAAATTGAAAATTACATACTCAAATCATTTTAATTTTTAACTTTTAAAATAGAGTATGAAAACTTTTTTTTTCTCTTTGTATTACATATCTGTAAATTGAAAATTACAATTACATATTCAAATATTTTAATTTGAAATTTAGTTAATTCTAATTTAAAGTTAGTATTTATAGTATTTAACTCAATTATTGACTACTTTATACTTATTTTTTAAGTTATGTCATAAATCTTAAAACAGAGCATGTAGATGCTGTCCCATTTTTATATCATATTTATAATTAAAAATTATACACTCAAATCATTTTAACTTTTAAAATACAATATAAAAACACTTTCTTCTCCTTATATTACATGTCTGTAAGTTGAAAATTACAAACTCTTAAAATTTTAAATTGAAATTTAGATAATACTAACTTTTTATACATGTTCTTAAAGCTGTGTTATAAGTCTTAAAAGTTAAAACAGAGGTGTTTCATACTTATATCATATTTATAAATTGTAAACTCAAATAATAACTTTAATTTAAAATTTGGACAATACTAACAATAAGTTTTTATGGTTTTTAGCTCAAATATGTAAGCTATATATCAATTAGGGTTTCTGAACTTTCAAACTATGGCTGCAAACATGTCTCAGATTAAGCATCAAACTAGCCCAAAAACATTATACTGCTGTATGTCTCATGCTATAAATCTTTGGAATCATTGTCAATTGCCCATAAATTAAAAAACATTCTTTTGTGCCCTAGTGCTCTGGTAGGGTTTTCTCTTGTGTCATAGTGCTCTGCTAGGGTTTCTTCATGTGTCCTATTAGGGTTTCTTTTGTACCCTAATAGGGTTTTTCTAGTGCTTTGATATGTCCTACTAGGATTTTAATGTGTTATTTTGAGTTTTGATGTGCTCTAATAGGTTTTGAGAAATAATCCTTATTTCCTTATCCTTTTCATGTGTCACACAATACAATTCAACTATCATGGCCGATATGTCTGCTATAACGGTGAAGAATACTAATTCTAATGCGAGGGAAGAAGAAACTTTCATAGTTTTGGATGCATCTAAGATCAAAAGACGAGCTAGTCTGAATGCTACGATTCTCTGGAAGTTTTGGAACCATCACAATCTTCGAATATTTGAAGGCGTTGCTGGTATTCCAGATCGGCTATGAATTTGATCCAAGAATACCACCAACATCATCCTCCTTAATTTTACTTTTCATTTATGTATTCTCTTCTTTAGTAATTTACATTATGATATTTTGATTATGTGGAGTTCCCACTTTCTTTATTACTTTTTGGTTGTCCAAGTTGGATCCATCCTCTTATTATTCATTTTATTATTATAATGGAATGAAATACAACTGCCTTTGATTAAAAAAAAAAAATTGCCCATAAATTAGAATTAAATAGAGAAGACGTTTGATCACATAGTGTAATGTCTGATTATGTTGTTGTGTAATTTAGAGTTTAATTCATTTTTTCATGTCTTATTTTCATGCTGCCAATGCTATATATTTTTACATTGGTAGACCTCATTCATACAATTGTGAGGTAATAAACTAGGATTTGAGAGGTAATAAACTAGTTTTATTGCTGTCTATTATTCTGTGTTTAAATGTTCTCTTCAAGATATCTGATTAGATTTCTCTCCAATTCTCCATAGTCCATAGGAACCATTTTAGTTAAACTCAAATATGTGTTACTCTTTCTTTTTTTGTAGACCTTGATAATTAGACATAACATATCTATTCATTTATAATTTGTTACCCCCATTGGTTTTTATTAGGAGATACCTTTTGTTGATGCTACTGTATTAGAAGAGAGATGAATTTCAGATTGTATTTACCTCTGAGAAATCGTTTGGCATAAGGAACTAAATAGATTGGGGTTTAGATATCAAACTTAAATAGTTCAATTTGACAATTGATTTGAAGTAGTTCATTTTGGCCTGAGTTTAGTAGGTTTAAGTATAAATAATCAGACATGATAGAATGGCATCATTTGATCCATATAGCGAATTTTATTCTTGTTGTTGTTGCTGCCACCGCTGCTGTTTAGTCTTATTGGCTATTGCACAGTTCAGAATTGTGTGCAATATCTCTTGCAAATCTGTGTAAAATAGATTCTATATGCAACTCTATGAAGAAGAAAAGTGGATATATTATGGCCTTAATGGCATTTGTATTACATAATAACATACCTAGCTGAATAAAACAGGTGGATGACACATGACAGTGAATTGCTTTGTCAGTTCATGCAAGGTTTTTTTTATGAATTGGACAACAGTTTTAGAAGAAAAAAAAAAGAAGGGGAGTTAAATTGATTAAGGCCTTATTTAGGCTAATTATTATTTAAGGGTGTATAATAGCGTAGGCATAGATTATCCGGATTCAAAATGTGTTCTGATAAAGTGGGCCCTTCCTTATTGGGCTTTAAGTGGCCTTGTTTGTTCTCTTCAATTTGTCAAATGATGCGATAATAGGGAAGAAGCCCATAGAGCCCAAAATGGGGAAGAAGCCCATATAAGGCCCAAACTCTCGTTTGATAAGCGAGGTGAACAGCGTGGCCTGCAAGGCTAAGAGAAGCAATAATATTTGTCCAAAAACGAAAAAAGGAGAAGCAATAATATATTTTAGGTGCTGCACGTGCCAATATTCAATGTAATTGGAATTGGAGCAATTTCGTTTGAAGGTGAAGAGTGGGATGAGAATTATAATGAGAGTCTCTTGCATCAAAGTAGGAGCTGTTCATTTTAAGGCCATCCGATCTAATCAATATTCAATACAGCTAATAATGGTGGTGATGCAGAAGCAGATGTATGATCATTGATCAGATCCCACACTCTCTCCAAAAAAATTATTTATTTATTACAGTATAGGAAAAGTTTCCCATGTGATACTGCAGAGAGAGACTGTTATCTAATGATACAGTCATTTACCCGGTCTTCCAAGGTTTTTTTGTCGTGTTCCTACCTGTTAAATTCCTAAATTGTCCTTACTTATTAAGAGGCAAATTCCCCATTCGGACAACCCAGTTTGAGATTGTGGCTATTGTTCTCTTCACGTGACGGGTGGTTATGATACTGCTTGGTTCACGTGACGGATGGAAGAGTACTTTGATTTTTTGGGATGAAATATTGATCCAAGATCACCTTTATTTTTGTGAACTGTGCAAGTAACAATGTATTTTTAATTTTTGTATCGTAACATATATTTTTTTAGATTTTGCAAAAACCAACTGCAATGCAACAAAGTTCATACAAAAATCCTATAGCTGTTTGGCTGGCCCAAAATATTAAGCCCACGAGCCTTTAGAAACCAGCCAGCTCGAAAAAAAGGCAGGCGCCGCAGCTAGCTGACTGGAGGGTTATCAAATAAAGGGATACAACGGGCGACGCGAACGGCAAATGGGTGTACAGCATAGGTCTTATGGAAGGGGGATCACGGGAAAAGAGCTGAGCTATTAATGACCGTTAGTTGCATCAAGGGCTGGATCTTAACGGTGATTAATGGTGAATCATGATGATTCAGTGAGACAAACTGTCTCATTGCAAACGCTTCCTGCAGTATATTCAAAGAGATTATGACTCCAGATTCCAGTGCATCTTAATACTGTTAAACCTTTCACATCATTGTCCCATTCATAATTAATTATCACCTTTTTCAAATATACAAGATTTTAAACTTTATTTTACAATACTTTAATAAATATTTTTCTATACCTATTTAATATTTATAAAATACATGGATGATAATTTTATTTCATTATTTCATAGGGTAAAAATAAGAAAAAAATACAAAAATTATCCATATTATTCATAAAAGAAAAAATGAGTTCTTTATTCATAAAATTTGAACTCTATTGGATAAAAGTAAAACCTACTCAAAAATATTCAAACATCAATAACTCATTAATGACGTTTAGGTAATTTTATCAACAGAACTCATTTTCATAAATAGAAAATTCACTCCTCTCTTGAATTTTTTGCAAATAGTTTTTATATTTTTCAAAATATAATTATTTTTAATTTTGTCAAAAAATATAATTATTTTTAATACTGTAAAAAAAGGAAAATTATCTTTATTAATTTAAAATATATAATGGGTTAATGGTTAATTTCTTTTATTTTACTTATTTTAATTAAATTTTAGTCAAAATTAAACTATATGCACTGTGTTGTATATATTAATATAAAAAATATCTGTTTTATAAGAAATTAAAATTTACAAAGAGACATTTTTAAAATAATAAAACTTAAATATAGAACGTGCTTCCAACTCTATATATTTTAATCTATTTTGAGAAAATGAATTTATAAACCCATTTTTCATATCCCCTAAAAAAGGAAAGAAAAAGAAGCAGAAAACGTCTGAAGCCCTCATTAGTCATTACTCCACAGCAGCTATGTCTGAGAGCATTGGAGCTTTGATTTTGGTGAAGAAGATAAAAACCTTTGGATTGTACGGACAATGAGATTCTTAGAACTGAATCTTGATCTTTGTATAAGCTGGCAAGTACTGAATCTTTCTCTCTTTTCTCTTCTTACCTGCTTTCTTGATTCTCCATTTCAAATGAACTTTCATGGAGTCTATTTTTGTTTTGTTGAACTTGAAATCAAGGAACATACATATGAGTTCAACTTATAATGTTTGATATATATTTTTTTTATTTTTTATTTGTTGTTTCACCATGCTATTCACATGTTCTTAACTATCACTTCTTTCTACACTCATTGCCTGACTAACATTTCAAATAACTAGTTCCTAAAACTTTTAAAAAAAAAAAGCTTTTGCAATCTATTACATTTAATGAGTCATATATGTGTTTTGTTTCTAGCATTAACAAGTATTTTCACCGGATAATTTCTTTCTTAAGCATAAAATCAACTCTTAAATATATTATATTATTATTATTATGTCAGAACTCTTAAAATAAACACTCTGTTTTGTATTTATATTATTTTATAAATTTAAATAATGATAATATTAATTTTTTTAAGTTCTTTATACTTTTTAAAACAATAGTAAATTGCTAATTTTATGTTTGTTAATTTTAGGTTATGTTATAATTACTTTCATAATTCTTAAAATAGAGTATATAAATACTGATTTAATTTTATATTATGTTTTATAAATTGAAAATTACCTACTCTAAAAATTTTAACTTTTAAAATAGAATATAAAAATGTGACTTCCTCTTTATATCACATATATTTATAAATTGAAAATTATAATTACATATTTAAATTATTTTAACTTGAAATTTAGTTATTCTAATATAAAGTTCATTATCTATAACATTTAACTTAACTATGAGCAACTTTATATTTCTTTTATAGATATATTATAACTCTTAAAACAGAGCATGTAAATACTGTCTCATCTTTATGTCATATTTATAAATTGAAAATTATACACTCAAATCATTTTAACTTTTACGATAAAGTATAAAAACACTTTTTTTCTCTCTTTATATTATATATATGTAAACTAAACTCAAATAATTTTAAATTGGAATTTAG
This sequence comes from Stylosanthes scabra, assembly GCA_036250425.1. Taxonomy (NCBI): domain Eukaryota; kingdom Viridiplantae; phylum Streptophyta; class Magnoliopsida; order Fabales; family Fabaceae; genus Stylosanthes; species Stylosanthes scabra. The sequence continues at coordinate 188,512 of JASCZI010000009.1, forward strand.
ATAATACTAACTTTTTTATATACATTCTTAAAGCTATGATATATCTCTTAAAAGTTAAAATAGAGGTGTTTCATACCTATATTATATTTACAAATAATTGTAAACTCAAATAATAACTTTAATTTAAAATTTGGACAATACTAACAATAAGTTTTTATGGTTTTTAGCTCAAATATGTAAGCTATATATCAATTAGGGTTTCTGAACTTTCAAACTATGGCTGCAAACATGTCTCAGATTAAGCATCAAACTAGCCCAAAAACATTATACTGCTGTATGTCACATACTCACATGCTATAAATCTTTGAAATCATTTTCCATTGCCCATAAATTAGAATTAATTAGAGAAGACCTAGCTTAATTAGTGTAATATCTGATTCTATAGTTTTGCAATTTAGAGTTTACTTCTTTTCATGCTGCCAATGCTATATATATATTTGAATAATTTGTCTGCCTAAAAATCCTGAATAATTTCAACTGCAATGTTTGGTGGGTTTTTTCAAGACATTTTATGTATAACTAATTAAGTGATGATTATGATCTCTTTGGGAAAAAAATCATGATTATGATCTGGGATTAAAAAATATCTAAAGCAAAAATATCTAGTTTATTTAGATAATGGGAATCACATATATATCACCAATAATAAATATAACCTTATGTCTAAACTAAGTCATAGTTATTAATATTATAATTGGAATTTTGTTAATGAGTAGATATATAAAAAATATACTTGTTAAGATTATTAAAGTGATTGATGATATGAAGTTTTAGTTACAAAAGAAATAAATAATAATTATTAAAATATTTTATATAATAACAAAGCCACATAGATCAGAGATAACCTGATCCATCCCCTGACTTCTAAGATTTAAATTAAGCTATGTTGGTTGTTCAGTTACCCCCATTATAATAAGATCCCCAGTAGCCATAAGTTGTTAAACATTTTTTTAAAAAAATAAATAAATAAATAAAAATATTATTTTCATATATGTTGAATCTTGGTTTTAATTTGGCCATGTCCCTTGATGGAGGACTTAATAATTATATAATGTGATTGCAATAATCTTCAAAAGCAGGTAAGCACTGATTCTTTTCCTTTTAATGTCTTTTTAAGCTATGCATGGATTCTGTAAAATATATAGAAAGAAAATTAGTTTAAAAAAAAAGACTACTTATGACTACTTTGATTGTGACAGGGTCATATATGTATATCAACAATTCTAAGCGTACACTTATTTTTTTTTATTCAAGTCCAACCAAGTTGTTCATGTGCGGACTCAGTGACGGATCCAGAAATTTTTTGGAGTGGGGCAAAAATTAATATATGAAAATAATTTAAAAAATAATAAAATTAATTTTTTGTCTCTAAAATTTCAAAAAGTTTTAAAAATACCAATAACGTTTAATTTGATTAGAATATTTTTTATTTTATATAAAAATAAATGACTTGATTGGACAAATAATGATACACCTAAAATTATTATAAATTTTATATCATTTTTTATTAAGTAATTATTTAATAATTTTGTATCATTTAGTTGCAAAATTAAAACTATAATATTTATAGTAAAACTTCTTTAGAAGTAACCAGTTATTACATGTAAGACCAAAATTATATTTTCTAATAATCTGATTTATATTTCAAAAGTTAAACTTAATTTTGGATAATTAGTTATTATGATTTATTTATTTGCTTGTTTAATTTTTTATTTAATTATATGTAACTTATTTTCAATTTCAATAGATTAAATTTATATAATACAATAATTATTTTTATTATCATGTTAATATTTAATTAATAACATAAATCCTCTTACACAAACATAATTTTTTTTTAAGAGTGGGGGCAAACTCATTGTCACAATGGGGGCATTCATACATACTCATATATTTATTCATTATTTTCCAAGGTCTAATGGGGCAATTGCCCCCACTCTCCCATGAGTGGATCCGTCGCTACGCCCATTGTATGGAGAGAAATTTATATATACAACAAACATGTTTTTATAGTTGACATGAACAAGTTTTAAAATTTGTTCGTCTGTTTTTAAATTTTCTGTTCGTTCTAGTCGTAATATTCTATTTGTGCGCGTGGGGTGAGAGTGGAAAGTTTACTTTTGTTTGACTTGGTTGGAGAAAAGAGATGTACATATAGCATGATTATATATATATATATATATAAAATCTTTGATATATTGTTCATGTGTATGTCCTAGCTAGAGCTTTGTATCAATTCTTCTTACCTAGGTTTGTTGATTTTTTAAAGAAGCAAGTCTGAACTTTATCTCAAATCTTGGATCTTTGTAAATTTATTTGATATTTTTTTTTGTGAACTATTTATTTGATTTATAATGTATTTTACTTTTTTAATACCGAGTGGCTGGTAACAGAACTTGAAAATGCAGGCAAATAGAAAATTTTGAGAAGATTATGAATGCCCCAACAAGTTATGAAAGATGGTTTTGGCGCAAGTTCGAGTTCGAGGTAATACGAAACCAGAAGTTATAACTTAATTGTAGCTTGAATAATTCATTTTTTTTTAATAAATTTTACACCTTTAATATTTATAGAAAAAAAGAAGAAGGAAAGATCAGATATGTTGTTAACTTGTTATGGTCTGTGTGCAGTTTAGAAAGCATAATGAATATGGAAAGTTTAGGGTGTACCAGAAAGTCTAATAAAACTAGTAATTACATCTACATGCTTGATTCCCAAAATTGATAAATCAGAACAATAATATTGTATGATAGTTGTTGCAGTCAAATTAAATTGAATAACTCAAAAAATATTATAATGATTGTCGTAATCAAATTCCCTGTATATGGTATGGAGAAGGTTTCAAGTTGAATGCCTTCTTTGATTGGGTTTGCTCTTGCGACTTGTCCCAACTTAACGGGGTCTAAAACATTCTTTTGATTGAACTATAATAATTGTTAAAAAATAAATATTACGTCTAAAAAAATTAATTATTATATATATATATTTTATATAAACAATTACTTTGATAATTGATTAATTTTTTTTACATGTACTCATTTATTTTTTTAACTTTCCTTTTGTTTACGTGTGACGTTTTGTACAGTGACGAACCCAAAAATTTTATGGTGTGGGCAAGAATAATATATAATAATGATAATTTTATTTAAGTTAAAAAAAAATAGAATAAATTATTAGTCTTGTAAATTTAAGGTTTTTTAATAGAATAAAATAGAAAGGTTTTATTTTATTTATTATTTATGGTTAAGATCAAATTGCATTTAATGTGAAATTAAATTTAGTAAAATAGTTTTGTCATTAAATAAAAGGTTAAAATAAACCATTTCAAACTTGTGGGGCACATTAAATTTTTTAGGGGGTCAAATATATATTTGGATGTAGAATTTCTATATGTATTTGAGGATTTGAGTGGAGGCAATTGCCTCCCAAGCTATGAACTTGGGTCCGTCCCTGGTTTTGTATACAGTGACCATATACATAGTAAATAAAATTTGTAATCATATATAATGTATTAAAGTAGAATATAAACAGTAAAAAAAATAGAATATATATAAATGTGAGTTTTTTACATCTATATTATTTAGATCTATATTGAATAAGGTTGTAAGATTGATCCATAACGAGTGATGGGATGCATATATAATTGAGCAGCGAGTTTCTAAATTGTATGATGGTGAGGGACGAATTAATTACAAGAATATCATTTTAGGAAAGAAGCTAAGTGGGGCAATTAAGACCAGCACCACTCAAATTTGAATTACCAATAAAAGCTTATCTACCACACGTTTACGATGTTTTGCAGACAGAACTACATTCTTCTTCCCTTACTCTTGAGTTACCTAGTAGTCCTAAACTTATTAGTATTCATTATTATTATTAAAAAAAATAATTCGTAATTAATAAAAATAATTAATAATTAACTAATTTTATATTTTTTGATATTGGTTGAATTTTTATTAATTATTTTATTTCAATTCATATTCTATCTACTCAATAATAATTAAAATTTAAAAAACAACTTCTTTTAGTTCCTATTATATGCTCTTGGTAAAATTGTTACCAATTAAGTATTTGAAAGAAGTTTTGAATTGAGTCAGTTTCAATAATCTTAAGAACACAACATCACGTTTTGAATTGAGTCACTTTCAATAATCTTATAAGCATATCTAATAACGCTGAGCTTGATGAAATAAAACCAACAACTAATTAAGCTCTATTAGAGTCCTGATATGACCAACTATACTTCCGCAACTGCATATATATACTTCAAGTTTGGAAAGTAGTTTGTTATATATATATGCTTGAAAAGCCAATTTCAACAAGATTTTTTTCATAAGGGAATTTATAGGGAATATTCAGGAGCTAACATAAAATCATAACATGATTAATTGTAGTGGTTTGCATTGTGAGCGTGAAGAACGGATTTAGGGTATGTGATATGTTATATGTGATATGTGGTGGTGGTTTCTTTTGAGTGCAATGATGAGCCAGATCCATCCATAGCCGAATCAAGAGCAGTAGCCCCTCTCTTAGCCTTAGTTTGGTAATGCTATGGCTCTCAAAAAGCGGTTGAGCTCTTTGTACTCTTAAAAAGCAGCTGATGGAGAGTCACATGATGACCGTTTGGTAAAATAACTCAAAGTTGCTCTCAATAAGCAGAAGCCACATATATCGCGTTTGGTAAATTTATTTAATAGTTGCTTTTAAGATAATAAATTACTACGACGATCTTTTTATTAGTATATGATGCATTAATATAAAATTAAATATAATTAATGGAGGATAAAATTGGTTTTTTATTAAAATGTAAAGTTAATTCGTCATTTTGCTTTTTGAGGAGCCAGAGCCAGCTTTAAAAGCTACTCTTGAGGGCTCTCAAAAGCACCCCCGGCTCTCAAAAGCCAGGAGCAAGAGCTCCTTGACTTTTTGAGTTACCAAACGCAAAAAGATGGCTCTTGTTTCTTAAAAATAGGAGCACTCGATCGAAAACCTTTACCAAACTAAAACCCACCCTCACTAGGCTCACACTATTTTATATCTGGTCACATCACAATGTTTTATATAGTTGGAGCATTTCACTTATTTCATTATATCCGCTGATTTAGTATTTTTAGTTTTATATAGTCATTAATTTTAAATTAATTTCAGTTATAAATATTTTATTATTAAATTTAATGAATAAAAATATCGAAACACTTGATATCAAAAAATTCCTGATAAACTTCCTACTTTATATATTTATACTATTAAAAAACTGATTATTTTGTTATTAAGATTTTAATTATAGTTCTAGTGCAAAAGAATTTTATTATTTTCGTACGTGATTAATTATTGGTTGGTAAAATATTAAAAAATACACATAAACTCTAGATTAAAAAAAATTAAACTAGTGAATTTTAGGGTTGTAAAATGGGCGGACTTAACCCATTTATTCATCGGGATTACGAGTTAAACAAATTAATATATTTAAATCCAGTTTACATAAAAGCTAAGATTTTATAATTCGATCCATTTATAGTCAGTTTGACGAATTAGACAGACTGCTCTATTTAATTAATTATTTATTTTAAAAGATTAAGCCAAACTTCAAATTTTAACTTAAAAAAGATCAGTAAAAACAAAAACTTAAATAAAAAGTTTGTTAGTGGTTGAGTCGGGTTGTCGGATCAAATTTGATAAAATACAAGGACAAAATTGTAATATTTTAAAATTTTAAAAAATTAAACGGGTCAGTCAGTTTAATCCATTAGTTGCCGCAAAATTTTAAATGGATTAATCGGGTTTAAAGTCAAAAGTCTATTAATTTAGACGAATAAACATATCGATCAGATGAAATTTAACTCATTTTAAAGGTCTACCCAGCCTGTCATACAGTAATCAACTTATTATATTAGAACTTTCAATAACTTTGCTTTTTTTAATACGATTAATTGCTTAATAAGATACTAAGGGGCCGGGAAATGAAGAAAAACCCAATTTAACAAACCCTACTAAGTAATAGCCCACAGATTTTTAAGGACAAAAAAGGAAATAAAAATGGAGGTGTTGTTTGCAAATTTCCACCCTCCAACTCCAAGTAATCTATCTGAAAATGATATCATAAGTTTTGTTTTTCTAAATCTAGCATTCTTTTCAAAAGGAAAGATAGAAAAGACAGGGTGGGGGCAGTTGGTAACTTTTGCAAGCCAGGTTAATATTCATATTCCCAAAGCACATAAAAAGACAATAAGTTAATTATAAATTAAAAAATAAAAAAACAATAAGTTACATAACTTGAAAATAAAAAAAGGATGTATATAACGGTTAATGCTAATGACTAATATATATCAAAAGTTATTAAGGAGCACATTGCTCTTTAAATTTTAAATTATAAATATTGATATAAAATATAATAAATAAAATACAAAAATCTATTAATTGATAAGAAAACACAACACTCTTTATTTACTAAAAAAAACATTTAAGATAATAAGTCACATAGAACTTGCTGGCTTATTGTTCTAGCTAATAGTATTAAGGGATAAGTACTATTGTTGCCATAATGGTTTAGTACAAAAATTAAATTTATCATAATGGTTATTTTTACTCAAAATTATCATATAAGTTTCAATTTCAGATTAAAAATACCAAAACTTAATTTTATTGACGAAAATACCCATCTCCTTATTATTATTATTGTTATTATTATTTATTAAAAAAAACAAATTGGAGAGAGACACAAAAAAGAGAGTGGGCCAATTATTAAATCATTTCCAAACTTTTCATCATCTTCTTTTTCATTCTGCCATGCCCTTCTGCAATGCAAAATCAATCCCAACAAAAATCACTTCACAAACTCCTCTTTATTCATTTTATTTTCCAAATCTTCTTCTTCTTGTAATTTTTCTTTTCTTCATGTCACATAGACCTTAAACACACTATCAAACATAACCAAAAATCAGAATCACAATCTCCCTTAATACAATCCTCATTTACCAGCACTCATCATCACTAACAACAACAACAACAAAAAATTCTCTAAGACCTTAAACTCACACTCAAACAGAATCAAAAATCACAATCACAATCTATCTCAGTTCAATCCTTAATTTACCTCGGCACCGTTTGCGATGGCATGCGGAAGTACGGAAAGGCTCACGCTGGAGACCGGAGGGTGCTTGATTTGTTATCATCGAAGCCTTTAGACTCCTCTGCCGCAGCTGGAGCATCCTCGCCGGAGTCTGTGTTTCGGCGTGATTTGAAGGAGAAGAGAGACAAGGATGAATCTGCAGTGGCTGGGGCGGTGAGGAGAGATTTGATGAGGGTTTATCACATTCCTGATTTTCCGGTGGCTATGGGGATTAACTCTAGTGGGGAGCTCTTTGGGAACGTTGATGATGCAAATTGGGCCTCTGAGGAGGGAGAGGGATAGGGAAGGTGGTGATGGAGGAGGCGGAGGTGGTGGTATTGGGAGAAGAAGAGCGGTGTTCGGTTTGGTGGGGTGGATGGGTGTAGTCATGGGAATGAGATTGAGTACTATGGAATGAGAATTTTATTTTAATTTTTTTTAAAGAAAATTATGATAAATAATAATAGGGACAAAACAGCCAATATGTCTTTTTAATAAAAAATTTAAACGTTTGTGGTAATTTTGAGAATAAAAAAATATTTGTGGCAAAATTGATTTTCACACGAATCGTTTATGGGATAAAGAGTACTTTTCCCTAGTATTAATGTTGTGATAATGGCTAACGCAGGAAAGTTTAAGTTATAATTCATGGAGAATTCTTAGGTGGTGAAAGTATCTAGTGGTACATTAAGGTTTTAAGTGTTATTTCTAAAATAAAAAAATATGGATATATATTAGAAACGGTTTTGCTAGGTGTACATAAAACACATAAACTTTTCCCACTTGAGGGAGTGATTAATTAGGATGTGTTTGTGTGTTTTATGTGTACACTAATATTAATTGTATTAGAAATAACCAGAGCCACACATTTAAAATTTTTGTCTATAATCCTTAAAGGACTACTAGATACTTTCACCACATAAACAAAACCTATAATTCATATAACATAATTATAAATAAAAGTTCGAATGATTTTCTTTTTTGAAAAAAGTATAACTCTAGACAAATATAAGCAAGGAATAATATATATTCAAAATCACAGGAATAAATTTCCAGTTTGATAATTTATGAAGAATTTTCATCACTTATATATATATTAATGAAATAATCATCTTGTGTTGGTCTAGTGATTAGTTTACTAGTCTGCTTAAGTAAGTGTCGGGAGTTCGAATTCCGTCTTGTGTATGCATCAATTCAGTAGCCAGTGACAAACCCTTAAATGAAGTTCAGATTCGCGGAGAATTAATTCTCAATCTGTTGAGTCGGACGATACTTTGGAAAACAAAAATATATATTAATGAAATAAAATTAAATTTAGTTATATATATTCACTAACCGTAACATTTATCACTTTTCTATTTTGGTAGTTATTGGTGTATCTCTTTGGTTATCATACAACATACAAAGTGAATAGCAATAATGATGATAATGATTTTGCATTTTGTTGGATGGGGCATGAAGCATAAATCATCTGAGGGCATTCATCATCTTTAAAGAGAGAAAAAAAAAAAAAAACATATAGGGTAGAAGAAGATCATAGAATCTAACATTTCATCCTTATCCTAATTGGATTTTCAAATATATAAATATGACCCTTGCAATCAATAAAAGGGGAATCACTGTTCAAATAGGGGCTTGCCTTGGTTTGATCAACACTATCAACATCTTTCAATAACCGTTGCCACAAACTTTGCTTAATGTCGGTAAAGTTACTTTTGAAGATTCTATCTTGCCTTAATCCATCTTTCAATTTTCTGGACGTAGTTTGGTTCGATAAAATTGGGTTTTAAAAAATAATTTTAAAAAATTTGTAATATTTAATTATTTATATTTAATAAATTTAGTAAATTAAATTAAAAGTAATTTCAAAAAATATAAGCAGTAATTAAAAATAATATTAAGAATTATGCTATTTACATATTAAAAATAACTATTATTGTATATATAATACATAGAATTAATCTTGATGTACACCTCTTTTTGGTGTACATCTCCAACCAAGTACTAAACGAACAAATTTTTATTACTAGAACGAACAGATTTTTTAAAGCAAACGAACAGGTTAAAAACCTGTTCGTGTCAACTATAAAATATGTTCGTTGTATATATAGATTTCTGTTCGTGCACGAACATAATTTTACTACTAGAACGAACAGATTTTTAAAAGCAAACGAACATGTTTTAAAATCTGTTCATGTTAACTATGAAAATATGTTGTTGTATATATAAAAATCTATTCGTTTAGGACTTGGTTGGAGATGTACACCAAAAAGAGGTGTACATGTAGCATTACCGTAATACATATTAAAAATGATATATACACTATGCATGATTTTGGTGTGTAAATGAAATTTTTGAAAAAATATATTTATTTATTATTCACAACATTTATTTAGAAATTTAGAAAAAAAAAATATTAGTTATTATTGCCTGCTTAGAATGTTTATTTTAAGATACCAAATATAAATTTACCAGTAATATTATATAATTAATATAATATATTATTTTACCAGTAATTAGTTAATAATATTTAAAAATATTAACTAAAAGTATTTTGATTAAAAAAATTAATTAAATATAGATCAAAAGTGATAGTCGAATTTTTCTAAATCTAATGAAAATATGTATGTATATTCACGGAAAAGAATGGATTGTGATTGTCAAATTGTCGTAGGTGTAGCTAATATTTTTTTATCAGATAAAATGATTATTGTTTGGTCATTGGTCAAGATTTTGTTGAATTCAAAGCTTATGAACACAGTAGAAGCCTTTACTGTAACTATAGCAGCCTACCGACATTAAATTAATTAAATTCATGTACATATAAATAGGACTTGAAATGGCGGGATTTTTTTTAAATAAATAAATAAAATACAATATTTACACATTTACACACGCTTCCAGGTTTTTACTAACTTGGGTCGGCCTTACATAACACGGGCCAAGTAGCTGCGTGGTGATGTTTGATGCTAACACGGGTGTGGCAACCCCAAGATATGAACTTGGGCCACACTAGCCCGTGTTAGGGTTAAAAACAAAAAAAAAAATTAATTTCTATTAATAAGAAACATAAAATATTATAAATAAATATAAATAACAAATAATAAATATTTATAAATATTAAATATTAGAATAATGCTATTTGAACAAGTGGTTTTGGCCAACCAAGTGATTTATTTCTATGCTAAATAGAATATTATTTTTGTGTCAAATAGTATAAAAAAGTACACATAAATAAAGTTCTATTTGACATCGAAATAGTCTTCCATTTAGCATAAAAATAAATCACTTGGTTGCACTTAGTTGGCCAAAACCACTTGTTCACATAGAATTATTGTAAATGTTAATAGTAAATTTCTTAAATGAATAATTAGTTATAAATCTTTTATTATAAGTTATTTGTAATAAAAAATACTCATAAATAATTATAAATATTAGAAATTACTGTATAAGACACCACATTTTTTATTAACATGATTAAATTAAATATCAAATCTACCTAATTATAAATTACAAATTTTTTTTATAAATATTTAAATAAATGTGTAAATATAGTAATAAATGCCCCTTCATAAATATTTATAATTAACTTTTTGTAATTATTTATAATTAGATAGATTTGATATTTAACTTAATCATTTTAATAAAAAATGCTTGACTTACTTAATAGTTTCTAATATTTATAATTATTTATGAGTATTTCTGATTATAAATAACTTATAATAAAAGATTTATAACTAATTATTCATTTAAGGAATTTACCATTAATATTTAATATTTGTGAATATTTATAAATATTTATTATTTGTTATTTATATTTATTTATAATATTTTATGTTTCTTATTAATAGAAATTAATTTTTTTTTTATTTTTGACCCTAACACGGGTTAGTGTGGCCCAAGTTCATATCTTGGGGTTGCCATACCCGTGTTAGCAACATGGGCCATGCAAGCCCATGTTATGATATTGGAGTTGTCAAACCCGTGTTATCATCAAACATCACCACGCAGCTACTTGGCCCGTGTTATGTAAGGCCGACCCAAATTGGTAAAAACTTGGGAGCGTGTGTAAATACGTAAATATTATATTTTATTTATTTATTTAAAAAAAATCCTGAAATGGCTTGTCCTAACAACACACCTGAAAAATCTTCACGAAAACGAAACTAGCTTGATATCAATAAAGAAAGTCGAAGAAGATAATTTATTTATTTATCTATCTATGATATATCCATCATCGATGTGTTATTTGTTTGAAAAATTCATCATCTTCAATTTAATCGTACGATCTCCTATCATCATCAACATCATCACAAGAAAGAGCTTCAGAACTGTCAGTTATTTAGTAGTATGAATTCATTATTACCTAATTTCGATTCACAGCTTTTCAATTAATGCTTGGTGCTGCAGGTTATGTGATTCAATGGTCATTTTCTAATCTTAGAAAGATGCATATAATTGAGAGATGAGTATAGTTAGTGTAGTTTGAACTCGTTGTTCTTTTTTTTGGGATAATGCTACGGTGAATAAAGAAGTTTTGATGAAAAGTGAAAATTATTTTTTTAATATTGAAAAAAAATAAACAAAAACGTCATTATGTGCAATGTATATGATTAAATTTCTAAATTTAGTCCAAATTTTTACTCTTTACATAATTTTTCTCTTTACCAAAGAAATTCTTTTCCTTTTTTTCATGTTGTCGATAAGGACTAATCAATCACGAATCTAACTCCATTTATATATTTATCATTGATCAATGAATTATTTTATGTACAAAATGAAATTTAAAACCCCGACACTTCTTCACTTTCTTTCTCTTTAAATGCATATTTTGCAGGTCAATTTTTTTTCTTCTTAAAAAAATGTTTGGAGATAGTAAAAAACTAATAAAAATTATCTTATTTTATATTTTTTAATATGATCAAGAAATCAAAGTTAAAGTGATGATAGTTTTTTTCATTAGGTGCTAAAATAATCAATGACAATGTTTACAAAATTATATTGATCTTCCAAATTAGTATAATGATGTGTCTGCCATTTTTAGTGTCTTTGATCTTTCTTCGTTTAATTTGAAGCTAGATTTAAAGATGAATTTTTTAGAAAGAAAGAAACAATAATACAAGTTCTGGAGGACAAACTAAAAATTCCATAACATCTATAATTATTATCTATGTAACATTACTATTTTATTTTTTAGGCTGTTGAACAATGAAATTTAAACAAGATTATATACTGGGTAACATTACTAACATATATTATATATATGCAAATTCTTACTTGTTCTACTAAATCAGTTCAAATGACTTAATTTGTAGAAGAAATCACATACGCACACGGTTTATTACAGTATAATTCTTCTAATGATCAAGATAGATGCATAAAATTAAGAGATCCCTTGTTGATTTTATTTAGAGGAGTGCTACATAATTAACACAATTAATATTTTTTAGAGTAATGCTAGGGAGCCAACGTTAGGGAGCCTATAGGGAGTCCATGAGTGTAATTAGGGAAATAATTGGTAATAAAAGAGGAAAAAGAAAAGAAGGAAAATTGATATTCGCTCCCTATGGGCTTCCTAACGTTGGCTCCCAAGACTTTCTCTATTTTTTATAATCAATTAAATAAAATAAAATTCTAATCTCTATCAAGGTATATATATTGGCCAATATATAAAAATAAAATGACTGATTTTTAAAATTTTTTCCCGTTATTTAATTTTGTCTCTCACCTGGCATATATAGCCTTAACCATATATGTATCAAAATATATATGGAAGGAAACACCAGTTAGTATAGTTAGGGAGGGTGCAGTGCACAATGCAATTTATCAAAGATATGTATATAATAACACAAGAAATAATAGCAAAGCTCTTCATATATATTATATTACAGAAATTCATCATGGACAATTATAAAAAAAAAAAAAATTCATCATGGACAAATTTAATACAACTGCCAGAAGAGGTATGTAGTTTTGTTCACCCCATCCCCATGGCATATAGTTTTAATTTATTCACCCCATGGCATATATATATATATATCTAAAATAGAAGCTTATTAGGGAGGATGAAAAGGGGAGAAGTAAATAATTAAAAGGGCCGGCCTGTTTAGACCCAACTCCCAACTCCCAAGTCTTAATTAAAAATTATTAGCTTCCTTAATTTAATTTAATTTGGATAGAAATTAAAGCAGTGATGACTGCTACCAAAGCAAGTAGGCAAGTAAAACCAACATATTTCACCTGAAAAAGTGCAGCGTGAAAGTGACGGAAATCATCATGATCTAGGCTTTTTCTTACAAGACCTAGCTAGCTAGAAACACACACACAGAGAATATATAACCATTATGATTATATCTTTATTTGATGATGATCGTTAATTACCAAAGGGCATAGAGATCGGAATAATCTTGCTCGTCGGAGTCGAAAGATGGCATCCTTGGGGGCCTAATCTGCAGTCCCCTAGCCATGTCTTCAATCACACTCAGCATGTTCAAAACTTCATCCTCATCAAAATAATCCCCTAACATCGCCATCCCTTCTTCTTCTCCAGCAGCAGCTCTTATTAGTGTGTTCTGTTCATTACTAGTATTAATAATCGGTGGTGGTGGTGGTGGCGTGGTGATGGTGGATGGCTGATGAGCGAAGAGGGAGGCGGCGACGACGGCGGCAGCGCGAATATCAGAATCATCGAAGGAAGCGGGAATAGGATAAGAGAGTATGAAAGCGGGGAAGTTGAGATGGGCTCCGGGGCCCCTGAGTGCAAGAGTAGCGACATCGTGAGCCGCAGCAGCCATGTGAGGTGTCGGGTAAGTCCCAAGCCAAATGCGTTTGTTGCTACGTGGCAGCCTTATCTCCGACACCCACTTGCCACCCCGGAGGCGCGTGCCCCTGTAGCGCGTAGGAGGTGGTGGTGGTGGTGGAGGATTCCTATAGGTGCTGCTCATCATATGCAGGTAGGAAATAAGAATTATTATTGGTGAGTGATGAGTTATGGGGAAGGGCTTTAAAGAAATGAGGGCAAAGGGAAGGGGAAGGGGATGACATGATACTGTGAGAGTATAGTGATGTGGTCATGAACACGACAAAATTCTAATAATCATAATACAAACTTACTGGACCTTGATTTAACATCCATGCTTGTATATGGTGAATTCTTACATGCTCCTGCCAAGATGAGGAGCCTGAAACTCCTTATACTTGTTGGTGTGCTGTTGGCTCTACCTCAAGGAAATGTGGCACAATGACATAGTCATTTTAACTTCCTGATTAGAAATGCAGTTCTTCTTGCATTTATGTTTGTGGCATTAGATGTGTGGCCAATTTTTGGTGATTTCAGCCGGACTTGGCTTTGGCATTTGTTTAATATATATATATGAGACAAAAATACATAATGGTGATAAACTCTTGTGAATAAGAAATAGCAGCTAGTGGGCAAGAATGAAAAACATAAAAATATTCAATTTTTTTATGTAGTAAAAAATTATGTGAAATTAATTTCTTTTATATATATAGTCACCAACAAAATTCTTTTTATATATTTATATAGCCAGTCATTTGTTAATTAGAATTAAGTGAGAGGTTTATGGTATTGATTTGTTTAAAAATAAATACAGTGGTATAGTAAGAAAAAAAAATAGAGACTTTGAAATGGGTAGATTGTAATTTCAAAAAAAGATTTTTAAAATATTTTCAAGTCAAATTATGTAATTCTTTAGTAAACATTTTTAGGTGTTAGTTTTTGTTGTGGTAAACATAATAATAAAAAATATATTAATGTTAAAATCAGCATCCAAGAATGCATGTTATAATCGTGAAGTGTGTGTTTGGATTGGTGTTGGTCAAATTAAGGTTTGGCTAAACTGGATTGTGCAAAATTAATTTTAGATAGAATTGAAATTATGTTAATATGATTTATGTTTGATTGTTTGACAATTTTATGCTAAAATTGATTTTGTTAACATGAATTTTGTTTGGATAATAGTAAATAAAATCACTTTTTAATATATAATTACTATAAAGGACATGGAATTAAATTATAATGTTATCTTTTTAAGTATATTTAATTTTTTATATTTTTTAGTATTTTTTAAATATTTTTTAATATTTTTAGTACTCTTTTTAATATACTATAATTTTTATAAGAACCACAATCATAAAAATGCACAATGTCAAACAGAAATAATTAGCTAAAAAGTTAATAAATATATAATATAAAAAGAATTTTTAAAGAAATGATGAATGACATAATTGGTAAATAGAAAATAAATTTCATTATTTAATGGTCTAACGTGAAAAAACTAAGAATTTTTAATTTTTGCAAAGAAGAATCACGTTTACATTTAGAAAAAAAACAGCAAAATATAAAATTGTAACTTTCGAAAAATTTAAACGTGCTCAAACATTAAATCAGACACACTCTAAATAATCAAGAGTAGAACGTGGGAATGTAGAACTTTCGTGGGTCATTGTATAATTTCTTTTGCTTTTGTGAATGCAATCAAGAATCAAGAATAAGGATAAAACCCCATAGTCTATACAGCTGTCAATAGAAGTTATCCACTTGTCATTAGGATAGGACTAACAGCACAACAACAAGTACAGGGAGTTTCAGGCTCCTCATAGCATGTAAGAATTCACCGCTTGTATATAAGGGTAACGCTATTATAAAGAGTGATGTTTGAGTGAAGATTAAAAATTATTTCTTTTAGTAAGAATAAAAAATAAATTTTTTTTTATCTATTTAGTTTTCTAAATTTAGTAAAAAATTTCATTTTTCATCTAGTTTTACTCCTTTAAAAAAAAAGCACCATTAATCTTGACTCAAGCTATTTGTATATCAAATTAGTTACTAAATTAACCATTAGTATATAATACATATATAAAATATAAAATGTACATTAAAAATAATAAAATTATATATATTTATGTAAATATATGGTAATTAATTTTTATGTGCAAATAAAATTTTAAACATGTAATAAAGACTTAGGGTTAAAAAAAAGTGACTTTGATCAATAAACAATTAAATGCAATCATTCATTATATTTTTTAAAAAAGTATTTCTTTTTTATTTTCTCACTCTTTTTTTCATTCTTCTAACATAATTTGTCTTTCACTATTGTTTCTGACGACCACCTTTAGTCACCCTCAATCCAAAATTATAAATTTTAAATTCTAAATTTTAAATATTAAATTCTAAATCCAAATTAATCATAAATTATATATACAATTTTAATTCTAAAATCTAAATATATACCAAAATTGTTATTAATTTATTTCACTTTCAATTTTTTATTTGAGTTTTAGTCTTTTAGATGTTTCTTTTATTTTTTAAGATATTTCTTTTAACATTCAATTATTTGGTACTTTAATTTTTTAGTTATTTCGTCTGTGCCTTATAGATTTCAATAAGTATATTTAAAATTTATAAATTTATTTCTTTTACAAATTTTCACTTTTAAAAAACTTATAACGTGGTACCTAAATTATTTATGACCAAATTGTTTATACACATCAAACATTGAGATTAAAAAAATCATATTTGAAAAATGAGATATAAATAGAAATATTATGTAAATTAGTGTATTTTCTATTTTGCGTTTCTATTTATAGGATGAGCAGAAAGACGGAAAGACATTAGTAATATATACGATTTATTTGTTTCTTTTATTATTATATCTATAAATTTTACATAATTACATTTGATAGTCGTTACCATTCATTTTTTGTTACAAAATTTGGTGTGAAGAAAAAAATAAAAATAAATTTGTACTTTTATAATTTATTCTATCTAATATTTAATGTATTATCAAATAAAATATAAATATATTAAACTTTTTGTCTTTATCTTTATGTGCTATTTTCAATAATGTTCTATTTTATTCTGTTCTAAGAAAACTAATAAAGACGGGCCTTTTCTTTCGTTGGTGTAAGTATATATATAAGTAGTGATGTTACTTGAATATTTATACAAATAGAAGTTAATTAAATAGTTAACTAATATACTGTAAAAGTAAAATAAAAGGGTAATTACATTATTGCTACATTTAATTTAATCGTGTTGGAATAGTAAGAAAGTTTTAGAAGTCAATGTATTTAATGATGATGGTAAATGAGTTATAAATGATAATTTATATATTCTGTGAGTGGTAATTTTTATTTTGTTTGAATAATAATATTTTTTAATTTTAGATGACAAAATTTCTTAATTTTAAATAATAACTTAATTATTGGCTCCGTAAAAATTTAATATTGATTTTGTAGGATTGTTGTGAAATAATATATGATTTTGTTGTAAAATAATAAGATCTAAGTCTTTTACAGAAGAAAATGAAAGCAATTATTGGTTTAAACAATTTTTAATTTACAAAATATTTGAAGTTGTGGAATCATTGTAAACAAAAATAATAATCGATGAAGGCAGCATTGCATAAGATGTCAAAAGCATCTATGTTCCCAATGAGATGCATTGGACACCGACTAAGAGAATAAGATTGGAGAACTGAGATTGAAATAGGTTTATGTATTATGTTTGGTTTAAAATTAATTAAAGATAGAGATTGAGAGATAGAAATTAAACTAAGTTGATGAAACAGAAATAAATATTAGTATTAAAAATTACAATATTAATTGATGATATTTGAGTAAAAAAAATATTATTAAAATTTTAGTTTCAGTTCCAGTCTTCCCTCCAATTTGAAAGTACTGAAAATACTGAAATTTTGGAATTGAAACTGAAATTTTTGGTCCACCCGTATTACATCAGTGTTGGAGTCTAAGTGTGGCCGCATAATGAACACGTATTCGGAAAAGTAATATTGCTGCACTGATTAGTCTCAACTCTGGAGCCTAGAGACTCCTAAATCATGGCGGGGTCATACATACCCTTAATGGGGGTATCTCATCTCTCTTTATGAGTCTTAACTCGTCATAATTGCTCATCATTTATCAAGTTATTTGGTTAAGTGCGGAGAGAACGTGCGGAGAGAACCTCCCTATCCAGAACAAAACCTAAGATTCTTTGTACGTAGAAAAAATTACCTAATTTAATCGTGAGAGGTAAAAATGTTTACAAGTATATTTATAAAAAAATTAATTTTATATTCATAAAAAATGAGATTTAATTACAAAATTAACTAAATTTTATAAAATCATTTATATTATTCTTTAATTTAAATTAGAAAATAATTAGGGAGCCAACAAATGAGCTAATAATAAATATTACGAATGATAACTCATATAAATTTTAGATAATAATTTAATCATTAATATATGAGTTATAAGTCATAATTCATATAAATTTTAAATAATAACTTGATTATTAACTGCCGAATTATTCCTTAACGTTAATTCCATAACATTGTTGGTTAAATTATTCCTGCGTCACGATGCATACTCAAAGTCTCAAATTTCTAGGTCCACTGCCACGCAAATTCTTTTTCACACTACTACTCTTATTTCTAAGTACCATTATCATCGCCACCACCACTCAAGTGAACTGAAACACATGCCACCAAAATGCATATTTCCTGTGGATTGTCAAGAGAAGGTGCCGACACATTCTTTGGGTGGTTAGAAGAACGATGTGCGAGACTAGAAGAATCGTGGAAGCAATTATCTGAAAAAGCAAGCAACGCTTCAAGACCTAAAATACAAATAATTCTACGGTACATGGCAGAAAAGGATGAGTTTAAAAGACATTTACAAGCTATAGATCATTTTAGTTGTTCCAATTCACCATCTCTGAAAACAACAACTTCATTGATGATGATGTATGTTCATGATAATACTTTTCTGTTGATCTTGATAGTCTTAGCCCTTGGGGTTCCTTGATGGCAATATTAAAGAAGATTTGTCGTAGACTATTTGTTTTTTGATGTACTTGGAACTCTCTTTTTGAGGGTTGAGTCTTTTGAACCATAAAAAAATATATATATAAGGAAGCAGAGGCAACAATGTATATTAAGAAGACTAATTAAAACATATATGTCATTAAAGTCTATTATATATTATGTTTGTAGAGATCATTTAATAAAATTACATAAGGATGGGTCATTGTTAGACCAAAATAAAATTTATCTGATTCATATTTGTATTTTTTCATGAACTAATTAAAAGCATTTGATTTTTCGAAAAATAAATCAATGAATATGTGATTTTTTTAGAGATTATTTTGACCATTAAATATTAGTCTAGTTCTTTCGAAAAGCATTTAAGGTACATCAGTTAAAATTATTGAAATTATGATACCTAAAATGTTTTAGACTTTTTCAAATAGAGCGCCATTTTGTTTTTAATTTGTTTTCATCAAATAAAACTATTAGATTCCCATTATTGTTGATTTGAAGGTAAAAGCCTGAAAGGAGGAGCAACATATGGATCATTACATTTAAAGGTTTAATTGAGAGAATAGAGATAGAAGAAGACAAAGGCTAAAAGTCAACAAGAAAAAAAGAGAAAAACTGAAATGATTGGGAGATAACTGGAATTTCCTTTATTTTACAACTTGCAAGTTGCAACATTCATACCAAGAATTGAACCCCACAAGGTTGGTGGCGCTTTCCACCATAAAGTTAGATTCGCTGAATCCTCGAGTTTTTTTCAGCATTATGCATAACAGTATAACACTCAGGAATGTGGGCCCAGATCCATTCGCCAGACTAAATCGATGGATTTTTATCAGTAGATTCGATGAATTTAAAATTTAGGTTAAATAAGCTAGTCCATAATAGAGTTTAGGGTTTATTTACTTTTTTTTAGTTAAATAAAAAATTTGATTTACCTACTATAAAACTTTTTCAAAAGAGCTTTTGGCTAAAAGTAATATTTTTTTTAAACAAAAATTTTATTTTTTTAGTAAAAAATGATTTTTTTAAAAAGTAATTAATTAATTAATTAAATCAACCTGTTTAATTCATTAAGCTAGTCATAAATAGATTAAATTAAAAAATTTTAGCTGATATATAAATCGGGCTTAACCCGTTAAATTTGCATGCTAAATGGATCCATTCTAAATGGAAGGAATCTACGCGCTTCACAATTCTAATAATTTTTGCAAATTTATTTATTTAATAAATAATAGGGCATCAAGAAAGGAAAAATTAAGATGAAACTATGGGAATCTATTTAAGAGAATTATCTCTACCAAAACTAGTTATGATAGTAAAAGAGTTCAAGAATTTATATAATATTCTTTTTTATATATTAACGTTCTTGTATAGTTATATGTAGAGCTCTTTTTTAAAAATATTGGTTATTTAACACGTATAACACAAGTAAATAGTCTCGAGATAAATTAAAGACGAAATCTTTAATTAGCTGCTACGAAATTTTAGTTTTATCATAAACATTACCAAAGTATTCTAAAATTTGTAAAAGTTGCTGGCATTACTTTACAAAATTTTAGTAAATTAGCTGCTATAAAATTATTTTGGAAAATTCTATCATGCAGAAAGAGATTTTCTCCTCACCTGCTGAAATGCCGTGGCTATGTGTTGAATTATACGCGTGTCCCAACCAACCTAAATATAAAGAAGACTATTGCAGGTTTTAGCAGGATTGGGCCGCATATGTCAGTATATTTCGATATTGCTGTTGTCTAATTGAAGTGTAATGAATCATATAATACAAAGTATTTATATTATTTTATTAATGGTGTGGCACCTGGCGGACCAAGCTTTTTTGTTACTGGGCAATGAATATGAAGGTGGGAGTAGCAAGCCCAAACCCGATGGCATAATTAATTATCTTCCATTTTATGAATTTTAAACAATTTATTTATGTAGAAAAAGAAAACATTTTTTCAATTGGGATATGAATGCATTAGTTTATAATAATTTTTTTTTCTAATAATTTTAGGTGTATACCTTATTTATCTAATTAAGTTTAAGTAGGTTATTTATTTCTATATCAAATAAAAAATTATTTTAATATTGAATAAAAATTTATTTACGTACTATTTTTTGCGCTATTTGACAATAAAACAAATGCACACATAATATTTTTGTTTTTTATATACCTATTTTCTAGTGTTTTTAAAGCTAATTATGAAATTGTTATTATTTTAAAACATATTACTCAATTTTCATTATTTTGTCATAATAGCAAGTGGTCGCTTACTTGAATAGATGATATTAGCGTTCAGATTTGCGCCTATTTAAAAATTTTGCATAGATGAAATTAGAACAAAAAATTTGAGAAATGATGAGCAATTTGGTTATCATTAAGCCAAGATAATTCTTTTAACGTGTTATGCTTTTTTTAAAAATATATATACTACATGTTCATATATTATATTTTCTAATTAATATTTATATAATCTAAAAGATTTCATAAAATTATATTTTCACTCTTTCTTAAGTTATTTTTAAATAATTAAACAGAATAAAAATCAACAGAATAATTAAATTTTTTATTTTTACTCTTTTTAAAATAATTTTTTTACTAACTACTATTTTTAAATTATTATTTTTACTCACTTTTTAAATATATTTTTATTTTACTTAATGTTATTTAATAATTATTCGCTTTAATATTTATTTTATTTTTAATATTATTTTAATATTTTATTCCCTTTATTATCATTATTTACTAATTTTTTATTTAATCAGAATTAATTTTTAATATTTATTTTCTAATGATTATTATTTTATGTTTTTACTAACTGAATTGTTATTTTGAGGCCCATTTCTCCTTGCAAGGCCTAGTTCAGACACATTCAATAAAAGTAATATATTTCAATCTTTAATTAACTAAGTCAAATGATCTATTAACTTTTACTAGTCAACATAATGTTTCACACTCTGAAACAATCTTGCAAGTAATCATAACAACTTCGCTAAGTTGATTGGATTTAGTTCAGATTCTGAAATTATTTGAAAATGAAGTAATTAAGTGGAAAAATTTTTTTTATTAGAGTACTTTAAGTTTAAATTTAAATTTGATTTTGTTTAATAGTATATTAAGAAGTTTAAATTTAAATCAAATCTGATCTAATCTTCTAAGATCAAATCTGATTTAAATTAATTATCTTATCTTAAGAGTTAAGATTTAAATCAAATCTGATCTAATCTAATAAGATCAAATATGATTTAAATTAATTAGAATTAAATTAGGATTAGTTTAAATTCAAATTTTAATATTTTATCTTTAGGAGTCTATTTAAATACTTTTGTAAGTCATTTTGTTGAATGAAGTTATTGGATGAATTTTCTTTTCTATACTCATGGAGCATGAATTTTATGTGTGTATTCAAGTGAGGTGAGTGATTTGCTTTGCTTGTTACATCAAAAAATTGAAGAATCCAACTTAAGGTAATTTTTAGTGTTATTTCTTTCAGTTTCATCATTTGATCTAGGTTGTCAAGGACAGCTTCTTTGAAAGTCTAGTAGAGAAAACCCTTCCGGTGACCTAGGTTGCTAATAACAGAATTCTTAGAGGTCTAATAGAAAAATCCCACTATCTCTTATCTATCTTATTATTTCTGCTGTATCGTATTTTATTTTCTTTATTATTAATTTTAATCTTGCAATCTCAATCCACCTCCAGGAACCAAACGCCACCTAGAAATATAAATACTTTCAACTCCCAATAGATAGAGGTGTTTTTTTTTTTTTGGATCATTAAAGGTGTCTCGATCCTAAAAAGAGAGTTTTACAGTGGACCAAATACCAGTAGCCTCTTTGACATTCCCATCAAGGGCTAGCAGCAAAATCCACACAAGTGTACAACCAATTACAGCAGAAACAAAAAACAAAATAAACATAACGGCAAAACCATCAAATTACAAACACATTGGTGCTTTCTAGTGTATATACGGCAAATATAACTATGTTAGAATAAAAATTAGTTATTAGTATTTTATAAAATATATATTAAAAATAAGTTAAATAATATATGTATTTTTTTATATATAATTATTAATTTTAATATATAAATAATATCTTTTTACTCCATATGGCTATGGTGAGTTGGCTACCATTGATCAAGATATGGACCCTTTAACGGAAAACGACAAATGTTCCGTTCAGTAAATTCAATAAATTACTGTTCTAGGATGTGTTTGCTTGGCAAATGAGACATGAAAATAAATATTATGTTCCAAAACACTGAATTAGTATATTTTATATTTTTCTTGAATAATATAGAAATACCAAATGAAAATATAACTTATTTTTCTTTTTATTTTAATATTAATTATTGATAATTATATTTTTTATCATTTTTTATAAAATTTTATGAGATGAAAAAATAAAGATAAATTGAACTTTGTTATTATTTGTTTTATCTTATATTTTGTTTATGACAATTTTTATGGTGTATGTAGAGAGAAAAATCTACACCTGCATGTTCTATTGAGTGATTGACACCTGGCGTGACAGACCCCATAGGGTAAGCTTTACGGACGGGATGGAGTTTTGTGAGAATGTGTGATATATGATTTGGAAACTAAATTAAGGATTGTGTGATTGGGTCGATAGGCAGTTAGTTGGGTTTTTTTGTGGAGACAACCATGAATAAAGAGGTGGGAAGAATCTAAACATGGGCTGTTCTGTGAAACAAAGAGGAAGAGGCCACCATGGACCGCTGGAATTAGGATCACGCCTTGTGAAACAAAGCTATCTTCTAATATGCCTTTCTCACCTTACTTCCTTATAACCTTCGTGCCCTTCTCACAATACTTCTTCATAACCACTTTTATTTTTAATTTTTGTTTACCTTTCAACAACACAAAGTTTTTTAAAAAAAAAAAACAACACAAAGTTATAATTAAAGTTAAATTATTTTTAAAAATATTAAAATCTAAGCACATATACAAAAGTATCAAAAGTGTTCCTATTTAAAAGTATATCCTTTTAAAAAAAAATTATTTTCAAGAACTAAAGGTTCTTTTATATTTAAATATTGAACTTCCTTAAAAAAAATTTATGTTTGGATATTATACTAAAAGATCTTATATAATTTTATCCTTAAACATTTTTTCAAATTATAGAAGAGAGATCTGTATCAAAAATATAAAAATGATAATTTTTTATTTGTTTATTTTACTATGACCAAACGAGAGTATCCAAATAAGATTATCGAAACATATATAAAAAATTATAAGAAGATCATTTTTTTAAGATATATTTTAATTGAAACAATGATATTCAAAAATGATTTTCTTAAACGTGTTTGTTTGGAGACACTATTCTAATTGATAAAAAGGATGACATTTTAAAACTTTAACACCGAGTTTAATTTTACAAAGACAAAATAATCAAAACTAATATATAATTCAGGGAATCAGCGATGGTTATTTTATTTTGTTGAATAAAGATCGATTAATAACGTTAGAAAAACAATAGTATAATCTTATCTTATTTAGTTTAATATTTATAATTTTTTATATATAATATTTATAATTATATATTTATAATATTTAACATTATTCATTTATTTTGACAATAATTAAAGAATATAAAAAAGAATTAGAAACAGTTAAAAAAATTAAATAAATTATGATTATCTAAATATAAGTATATAACTCAATTTTTTTTCTTAAAATTTAGGTTGCATTTTATTAGGTTTCCTATGGTTAATATATAGGGAAGATATTTTTTTTGGGTGTTTATAGGGAAGATACTTTTGTGTATGTGCTAAGATTTTAATATTTTTTCAAAATAATTGAACTTTAATTATTATTTTGTGCTGTTAAGACTTGAGAGGTAAAAAAAAATTTAAAATAAAAATTAAAAACAATAGCTGATTTTTTTTAATAATAATAAATTTAAATATTTAATTTTATAATCATAATTGAAAATATATTTATTGGATTTAAGTGTTTATGAATGCATTTATTAATACTTAGTGGACATGTATTTATTGTTAGTTAGTGAGGATGTTCAATCTCAACAATTCAAATTAATCTAATGACTATAAATGCATTCTCATATTCTTAAATAAAAATGTCATTCTCACTTTATACAACCTATATATATATATATATATATATATATATATACACTTTACCTTTTTTTCTTTTTTGATGCCTGTGAACTCTTTCTTTGTTTTTTTTGTGCATTAATTTACATGCTCCCATCTACTTGAAGTCATTTTCCTTTTTTTTTTTTTCTTAACACTTCAACTCATTATGGACTCCCGTTCATCAAGAGCCCCAACCCAGGACACAAGTAGACAAATTAATTCCCTTTCCCAAATCAATTCATACCAAACACACAAAAATAATTCAATTTCTGCAGGATCCAACTAGCCCAATATACAAAAAGCCCACCGCTCATCTCCGTAATTACCTTTCGTAACCCACCACACGAAAGCGTATCAACTTTACGCACCACGTGATATTCCCGTTCTCGATATTCACAAACCACCCTCTCTCTTTCACGCGTCTTTCGATAATTCCCCAACAACATCATACATATGTAGCCCCAAATACATGCATACATAATAGAAATCGCCTTTGTTTATTACAAAATAAAAATACTAATTTTGTGTCTCTCTCCATTGTGTTTTGTTTTATGTTTTGTCTTATTCTATTCTAAATATCAAGCAGAATGTTATTGTCAAACTTAATTGAATTTAGTTGACAAAAACACTCGTACAAATAAAATTTCTCCAAATTTTAATAATGACAACATTTGAATGGTGAATGGATTTACTGGTGGAGACGATGGTTCGGCCTCATTTCAGTGTATGATGTGATGCAGTAATTATTTTGTGTATATAATCAGGAGCGTTATTGTGTTAATTTAAGAGAAAATGTTGCTAATTGTGTTGTTTATTAAAAGGAGCATTATTGTCTTTTGGTTTTGAAAATGGACCGGGTATGGACATTTTAACTATTTTCATCTTCCTTAGAAACCGGAAAATCCGTAATGATGGGTCGACATTGTTTTTTATTTATCTATTTTTAATCTAGGCTTCAAATATCAAAACTCTTGAGACACCTAAAAAAAAAATATCAAAATTCTAAATTCTATGTGAATACCCAAAAAAAAAAAATCTAAATTCTATGTATCCCTTATAACGGAGCTCCTCATAGAGGGACACAAGTCACAGAACGGGGGAAAAATACATTTAATTGGAAATCTGAAACCAGGTGACAACTGAATTTATATTGCATTTAAACAGAATAAAAGAAAATTCATGCCATCGGTATCTGGAACTTTAATTTGTCCGCGAATGGGAAAAAGCAATAATTATTTGGAATGTCAATAATTTTCTGCTTTTGGTAGTTGGGGAAATCATGAAAGGATATATATTTTTGTGGTAGTTATTTTCAGCTTGTCCAAATATGCAATATATTATACTGGGTGTGGGATGTGGGAGGGACCAGATATTTGAAATCGAGGCCCATTTCTATTTTTGTCTACCTTGTTTTTCTCTTGTGGCTACGTAGAGCGTCCATGGCCAAGCTACCATTGATGCCAATCATGTGGGATGCACACTCTTATGTTTGAATGTTTCCCTTTTTTTCCTTTTTTTTTTTTTTATAATATAATGAAGTTTCCAACTCAACAGGCTAAAAACCAAACTAACCTGTTACATATCGAAACTCCATTTAAGAACATATCACTAACCAATACATTGCTATATAGTATATATACAGCAAGACATAATTCAAATCCCCAACACGTGTTTCATCGGAGAGATGTGGTAGCCACTTCATCAATCAGTTGGTTTACCTTCTTATGTTTCTACTTTATACTTTTGAGAGAAAATTGTCAATTTTACCTTACAATGACATTGAACTTCTTTTGGATATATGTCAAAAAAACACCCCTCTTCCCAAAACAGGCATGTAAGTAAATGTTTTTCATTTCCCTCCTTTGGTTGGGAGCTACAAATATTCTCATATTCTAGTTCCTGGTACCGTGAAAACTGAATTTTAAAACTTAACCAGCCAAACCTACAAAGAACTATAACTCTTCCGGGATAGATTTTTCTTCGGAATGCGGTGGAACAGGAGAAGAAACCACTCCAGGTTTGCATGCTTGCTCTGATGGTGTTGATCCATGGTCCTGCATCATGAGACAACCCCAATCAGAGATAGGTTACGCTTTAAAGGGAAGGACTAAGGGTGCGTTTGGTTTGCGTTTTCATTTTCTGTTTTCATTTCCAGTATTTTCTGTTTTTTGGATTTTGTGAAGGAAAAAGTGAAAACAATAAAATCCTGTTTTCTGCTATTTTCACTTTTTCTTTCACAAAATCCAAAAAACAGAAAACACTGAAAATGAAAACAGAAAATGAAAACGCAAACTAAACGCAGCCTAAGTCACTTGTGCAGCCAATCAAGTCCTAGAAGGAATCCAACAAAGAAAGAACATCGAATTTTCTTGTCAACGCCAAACTACTCTTCTTTTTTCAATATTTTACTCACCTGTGACTGCGATGTCACCATTGCCAGTCCTTGCTCAGCTACAGGATTGCTACTACTCTGACTCTGCCGTTGCAAAGAAACTTCATTAGAAGTTGTCAAAAGAATGACAATCAACAAACTGACTCACTGAATCAGAAGTGTTCATCAGACTTGAGCTGAAAATTGGCTAGAGTTTGAGCAGTTATAATTAAGATATCATGTATTACTATTCAAGAGAAACTAAAGTAAGAAATGCCAGTCACCCTAGCAAATCACTTTTTTTAACATCATTGATTAGTATGCAAAATTTTCTTTTCCTACATCCCTACCTAAACCCTATAATTCCAAATTTATTGTACCTGTGCTGATGGCTGCAGCGGCTGCATATGAACAGGATGATGATCTTGCTGCTGCTGCAGAACCTGTTGTTGCAACTGAAATTGCAATTGTTGCAGATGCTGTGGTTGAAGATGTCCTAGCTGACTAGTTTGTTGTTGGGACTGTTCTTGCTGAAATGATTGTTGTTGCAATTGAAGATAATGTTGCTGTACTTGCAACTGCTGCTGCTGTTGGTAGTAATAGTATTGCCACATCTGGTTATATTCTTGGTTATTTTGCATATATCCATACTGTCCATTGCCTTGCATTGAATGTAAAACTTGTGACGGGGCATTTGGTGATGGTTGAGACTGGGATGAGGAGTTTTGTAGGGGCCAATTATAAGCTGCCGTAACAGTACTTTGAAACTGGTTTTGTCCTTGATTGCAATGCTGAATTTGCAATACAGATTGAGAAGAGTAACCTGGTTGTAAAGGCAGTTGTGCTCCCCCTTCAGCTGGATGCATCTGTTGTAGAGATGGTTGCTGCCTTTCGAGATGTTTCCTATGCATATATCCACGATCACCATTTTTGGGACCTTTGCGAAATTTACCAGCATTTTTCATCTGATGCAAGTTTCTACCAGGATTTCTGGATAACCGGGGTGGTAGAAATGGTCTTCTTGCTCTATGGTCTTGATGGGATGCTGAATATGAATCGTTATCTAACTCAATGCAAGTTTGGGCAGACAAGGAAACTTGAGTGCTTACAGGATTGTCCTGTTGTCCAGTACAACCACCAACTACCACTCCTGTAGTATAACCCTCATCCCAAGACACCATTGATCCTGAATCATGAATCCTTTCTGGGCTCTTTGGTGACATGCTTTTCTGAGAAAGTGGCTTAAGTTCTTCACGCCCAACTTCACACTTGCCCTGAGAATAATCATCTACTTCTTTTGGGGATGCTTGCAAAGCTTGTGGGGGTTGATTTCCACTGGCTGTTTGATGAAATAAAGTTTCTGATGAAACATCAGATTCATAACTATTTGGTTTCGAATGCTTAGCAACTTCGGCAGGTTCCTGTTTCACTTCCACTAAATCTGCTGATAACATATTTTTAGGATCATTATTTCTTGGTTCCTCAGCATCTGGGAGAGGATATTTTTGTGATAACATTTTCTCCTCGTGGGTATGCAAAGAAGCCTGCAAGTCAGTACTAGAATCTTTGGATGGCTGATTACACATATCAATGGAAGTCTCCTCTCTCCTATCCTGGATCAAATTCAGTGACCTTCTACGTTTAGTTGATTGCTGATGTGTCTCTGTCCTGGAAGATGCCCGAAACAATTTTCTATGCCGATTCCATGCCTTCCTTAAATCATGTATAGTTCCACAATAATCAACAAACTGCCATTAACATAGATGTGAAAGTATCAACATTAGTAGGCCATTAAATGGTAAATGTTCAAATATTTTAATTTCAATCACTCAATAGTCAATAAAGACAAATTAATAAGCTTATTTTGGGAGGAAAAAGTAATAGGCCATCAGTTGATTTTCTATTTTCAAAATCAGCAGCACCCTATTATGCTCAAATACACACTTATTACTAAACAAGCACAAGGTTTCAGCACTGCGTGAATCATAATAGAAATTAAGACAGCAACCACCTCACAAGTTACAATACTTTACTCATATATCATAATGATTAGCTCCATTTTAATTGAGCTCATACTTTATAGGAGATTATATAACCTTTAGGTATAAGTGTGAAATATCCTCAGCATCTTCTACACCCAGACCGTGGGATCCATCAGCTCTTGGAGATATTGCTTCTGCAATAATTGAGTCTATTACAGCCATGGACATTGACCCTCCATGATCCATTGAGAACTTTATCAATTCCTGCAAAATACATCAAAAGCACTGAATAAATTTTGTAAACACTTGCACTAGGCAAGGGGAAGAAGTCTCATTCGACATACAAATCAGTAGTAACTAAGTTGTTTCACTCATTCTGACATGATGAGTTGCCCCTTCTTCCTTCAAACTAACAGCAAGTAATTTGAAGTTTTCTGTATCTATCTATAAATGCATACTTGTGAAAAGTTTCAGCTTAGGTGTCTCCACTTGTACTAGTGTTACATTAATAATATGGAAAAGATAGACCTACCTCCAGAAGCTGTTTATTTTGAGGCAAATTCTTGATACCATCTACTAAGATGTCTCTAGCAGCATCCACGTTGTTTGTACTCTTGAAACCAAGAAAGGAACATGGAGGAAAAAGGATTAGTTAATTACACCTCACATCAGGCAAAATGAATTACAGACATGAGAAGGGTTAATATTTACTCTGTTTATGATTATAATATGCTAGCTGCAACCATTGTTCAGGCACTTTATACAGAAAACATTGTAGCTGCTAATTCCTAGTAGTAACTATAGGCTAAAATCTTCATTTACTGATTTTATTATAATTATGCTTTGCCTTTCAGAATCAAAGTTCAAATAAAATTGTTAAATATGCTACCCAGTACCCACCATATATTTTAAATGACAAAAATGGACATATAAAATAGGGAGGGCATCTTGTAATTTTTCTTCGTCTACAATCATTTCTATTGCTTCTTTGTATATACCACAAGCTGACTCCATATTTCCCTGCAATAAAAATGTAATAGGTAGCATGTGTAGTCAGTCACATTTTCTGTATCAGCTTATCATCAAAGAGTAAAGCTTTATTCAATTATAGCAAAGGCTACTTGTATACCAAACGTTTCTCCATGTTGGCTCTTGATATAACATTCTGCGCAAAATCAGAATCTGATTCATTACCAGTCTGCTTAATATATGCAGCACGAGCAGCTAAAACATCTCCTATTTGTTCCTTAAACCTGGCATTGAATAAATGGATTTCTGGTACTCTCTGCAACGAACATATGATGGAGCTA
>JASCZI010000009.1:219256-251089 GCA_036250425.1 Stylosanthes scabra
ATAAAACAAGTTTCAGTACAGTATAACCTAGCCACGGATTTAGAATAAAAATAATGGTCTAGGAGACTAGGATTAGTAAATAAAGATAATAACACTCAACATGCGATAAATTATTCTGAATATATGTAGAGAATACCCATGAAACTGTTATACCATAATTGTTCATCTTCCCCCTTCTAATTCATTAAATATGACTTACAATATATTTTCACCTCGATTTCTGAAGTCATAGATTTCACTTTTTCCGTTTAACTTATAAATTTCTAATAAGAATCTAGTCTCTGCATCTTGGACATCTAATCCTGCCATTTTACATTGATTCTAATGCTTCATATTTCATTCTTTAAAAAGCCTTATCTTTTGCAATTGTTTGTCCGATTACTTAGAGAAACTCAGGTAAAAAGAAGAGGAAAAAAAAAAAGAAGCAGAAGTGCATCACAAGCTGAGCATTAACATGAAATTCAATCAATTAAAAGATGTGTTTTAGGAAGAATACCTTCAAATAAATTCCTGTTGCTCGGTCTAGAGAATAGTTAGCAATTTCTCTTCCCCCCTTGGTTTCCATGAACTCCACATAACGCATCCAGTATTCAGGGTAGTTCGCACACACAATCAAACATCTCTCATAAAGTTTCACAGCCTATGCAGAGTCATAGAAATGGCAGATTTTTTTTAGCAAGCAGTTTTCAGCAATAAATAAATAAAATTAAGAAACTAGCAATTTTTATTGAGAATACTGTGCAGAAAATTACCCAGTCAAAATCCTCTTGAAGTTCAATAAAATCAAGATAATCATGCCAGTTTTGCAATTGACTGTTATCAAGTGGCTGGACATGAAAGTAATTTCTCTGTATATTAGCCTCAAAAGGACTAATCTTCAAATCCAACTCATGAGCCCTTTGATAAAGTTGTTCTCCAATGATCCTGTACTTTTTTAGGGCGATGGAACGAGTCAATCCAGAAGAAGAATCCATCATATCTTTGATAATGCAATAAATCTTGTCATGCTTGCAATGTATGGGAATTTCACCATAAAAACTTGGTTCGGATTGCAATTCCTTGGGGGAACTGTTCAGGCTTGCTATACCCCCTTCCAAAAGGGTTAATAACTTTTTAAAACTGGACAAGGATAGAAATAATATCTGATAAGCATATTATTCACTATTCAGGTGTACACACACTCAACAAAATCATATACACGTTACAGAAGTACACTGCAACTGCCAGCCATGTCAAGCACATATATGAAGATGATGACCAGCAAAGGGGCTTTAAAGACTCAGACATCTTCAATAAAAGAAGACATACCTATCATAGTACTTATGCAACTTTTTGGTTGGGAACCCAAGAGTCTGGATATAAATGTGAGCAAGAGAAACCCACTGCTGCTGGGAAAACTCAAACTGAATATACTTGTCCCACAATGTATGGCATAAGTAGTCCTTCCCAACAAAGGAAACCGCTCTCTTGAACAATCTAGGGAAGGGAAAAAAAAAACATTTTATTGCTTCCAAGAACAAGCAAAATTTAAGAAGCATTCATGGAGTGTGGAAGCATCGAAACAGCTTCTGTATCAATATTTACCTCCGAACATCAGATGGGTCTTCAAAAGCCGACATGGAGAAGCAACAGTAATCGACCCAAATCCCTACCGAATAGGTTGCAGCCAAAACAGCTTTTTCGAAGACTTCCACAACCTTATCTGCAGTGGATAAGCGTGCCATGTGAGCAACATACTTCCTCCAATACCCATGACACAATGGGAAATCGGATAAGAAATTTTCATAAGTCAGACATATTTTCTCCATGTCATCCTGCATCAATGGACCCAAACACCTTATCAACATTCAAGTTCAAGCTTCTCTGTACACCCTTAGATGTTAATTGATCACAAAACATGTGCCATTTATAGCTCTGATTCTCAATATTTCTTTTCACTTAACAAAAAATGTCACATTTTATCAAACAATGAGAATGAAAACCATCCAACTTCAAACCTTCCTAAAAATCAACCATTAGGCTAGTCTAGCTAAGTCTACCAAACGAAAAACTGACATTTTTTTCCCTAATCTCTGAATTATTGGAATTAAACTTACTTACAGGATAGATTTTCTCAACGTGAGAGATGAGTGAAGTCCATTCTCCGAAATCAAGTGAACCCTCGGAAATAAATTCTCGAAGTTGAATAGCGTCAAAGCAACCTGAGGCGGAAGCAGAGAGACAGAGAGAGTGGAATCGTAACGAATTTAAACAATCAAATTTGATGAAGGTTCAACTTAAACAGCATTATAATTACTTACGAGGCGAATCTGCGAGCGTCGCCGCCATGTTTCGATGCCTCTCTTCTCCTTTCTTCCTTCCCTCCTCTGTCCTCTCTACATTGACGTACGGAAAAGAAATGAGTCCACTCTATTTTAAATAATTAAGATATTGTATTGGGATTTATCAAGGAGGTTAAAAATATTTTATACGTTTATGTAATTATGTAATACACATAAATAAAAATATTTTTTTCTTTAACCTGATATTATCATCAAAATTATTAATTTTTATTATTTTTCGGCTCTAATATGTTCTTTTAATTAATAAAAATATAATTTTATGTAACTTTTAATAATTTAAATGATTCATTTAATAATTAACTTGAATTGGTCTAATAATTAACTTAGTAGTCCACTTAAATGTTTGGAGTTCGGATCACGATAGATTAATGCTCGATCTTAATGTTAAGAAAAAAATGACTCATTTAATATTTTATTCTTATAAAAAATAAAAATATTATTGAAAATAAAAATAGATAACGTAATTTTAAACAAGTGATTTTGCAAATCAAATTCAACTAAGTAATTTATTTTTATATTAAATAAAATATTATTTTGATTCAAATAATATAAAAAAATCACCTAAATAAAGTTTTATTTGATTTTATTTAACATAGAAATAAATAACATGATTGAATTTGTTTGGCCGAAACCACTTGTTGACGTAAAATTATTGAACAAAACTTCTTATAATATACTAAATAATATATATTTCTACTATTTTATTTCATGAAACTGAGATAATAATCTAAGTTTAAACTCTAAACATTGATTTTCTCAAAAACCAAATAGTAAAAGGTTATTTATTTTTAATAAAGAAAAAATAAAGAAATAAGGAGTTTTGGTTGTGACGTGTTTGGCAATTCGGAATTTGCGTTTCTGTTTATCCATCAGCATTCAGCAGCTGCGGAAGGAAGAAGAAGGATGCAGGTTCTGCCATTGCCACTGCCCACTACCACTCTCAGAACCTCTCAGCGACCCTTCAGTGCTCTTCTTCCTTCCCTTCATTTACCTTTCTACCCTTCTTCTCTCCCCACCAACACCACCACGCGCCTTCTCCTCCCTCCTCTCTATTCCGCCACTGCTACACCTACACCTACCCAAGAGCCTCTTCTTGACACCACCACCAAAGAACCCACCTTCATCGATATTGGATACATTTCAAGTGTTCATGGTCTTCACGGCGAGCTTCGTGTCAAACCCACCACCGATTTCCCTCAACTCCGCTTCTCCACTGTACCAAAATTCCTTCCTTTTATTTTATCATTATTATTATATCATAATTTTTGTTTATTTATTTATGTGTTCATAATATTGTGTAGCCCGGGAGAAGATGGTTGAGGCAGAAGGTTTTGAATGCCGAAACCTTTCGAGAGATTGAGCTTGAGGAAGGAAGAGAGCATCCTGCACTCAAGAGTTGGATACTTAAATTTAAAGGAATTGACTCTGTCGACCAGGTGTTTGTTTTTTTTACTCAAAGGAAAAAATTTCCCCATTTAAAACATGGTGTGTTTCCTTATATCATATGCATTTTTCCCCCTGACTAATCAATATGTCACGCAGGCTAAGATGCTTATTGGTGCTACGTTGCTTGTCACGGAAGAAGACAAGCCAGACTTAGAGGAGGGTGAATTTTACACACATGATCTTGTTGGGATGAGAGTTTTTATGAAGGTGAGTGATAATCATGAATTTTTTCTGGTTATTATTTATTCATTTTGCTAAAGTATCAACTTTTTTAACAAAATGAAAGTACCATTTTGCTATTATTAAGCTGCCTTTTTATCTATTTTTAGAGGTCTATTTCTAACTGATGAGATTGTAATAGAGATATTAATTTAAGGATGTTTCTGCTTTCATATTTTTTTCACCTAGTTGTTAGTTTTGGTCCCTTAAATGCGATATTTGAAGGTGCTGACTTTATTTCTTGCAATCAGGAAAGTAGAGAACTTGTGGGAACTGTTATTAATGTTTTCAATAGTGGAGCCAATGACCTACTACAAGTGTCACTTGATTCGTCTTTTGATATACTTGATAAAAGTGGCAAGCCAAGGTCAGCAGAAACTGAAGCATCTGATCAGCTTGTTTTGGTGCCTTTTGTCGAAGCAATTGTACCAGATGTTGATATGGAAAGAAGAGATATGCATATTACGCCACCCAAGGGACTCCTTGAATTAAACCTACGATATGATGAGAGGTCCAAAAAAGAAAGGCGCCAACTTGTGAGGCATACTTTCCTATACTTTAAGTGTTGCTCTTGTTATCTTTTTTGTTGTTGTTGTTATTATTATTGCTTTTATTTTTAAACAGTTATGAAAGTTTTGTGGTTATTGATGATGTTGGATTACCTTTCTTAGTTTCTGCCTGTTAATGTTCACTTGAGTTCAGTGGAGTTTTTTGGGATTTAAGATTGGTTCATTTGTCTTACTTTTTTACCACTTGTATGATAACCCGGCAAACAAACTCACATAATTTAACATTTAGTTCATGGACTTCGATAATGTGCTATTCTGGATACCTCCCAATTGTTGTTCGTGTAGCATTTGAATTCTAAATTGCATTATATGTATTATTTTCCGTTTTGATCTGATTATTTGACTATGTATGGTTGATCCAAGGATGTTAAATGTTATCTAGTATGGATAATTCACTTTTTGCTATATTTTAGGAATGGAAGGAGAGGAAAAAGTTTTCTAAGCGGCTCATAGCAGCGAAAAAGAAACTCATTGAAATGGAACAACAGCATGTGTTTCATGGACTTCGATATGGAGAGAAAGAACAGAGGGGATTGCTTAGTGAGCAGATTGTGAATGTCAACTCCAAGTTGTTGCAAGAGGCTTTACAAAGCCTTGAACAACCAGTCAAGAGGCAAGTTAATTTAAATGAGAGTTGTTTTGAATTATCACAAGTTCAATCCTGTCCTCACTAAAAGGAAAGAGGGGGGGTGGGGGGGGGGGGATTTATTTCTGTTAGCTAACTTGACCTGACATTGTTTCTTACCTTTTATTATCTAATTCACATTTGATGTGGTTGAAGAATTATAATTTTGATGTTACTTCTCATTCTGAGCTAATGAAAAATGACAGGATACAATAGTATGTCTTGTTTAGTTATAATTTACTTTTTCCAAACTTTACCCATCGCTCGGCATTATATTTCTCTGACTTATTTGTTGCCACTTCCCTGTCCTTTATCCCTGCCAGAGAATGTTTCTTCATATTTTAGCTGTTTTAACTATTTTAAAGCAGATGGAACATGGCTGAGTTGGACCGCTCCCTACAATCGAAGCTTATAAGTTCTCTGGAAATATCAGCAGAGTCTTTTGTGAATAGAAGTAAGAAGTTGGCTGGAGATATTAAGATACACGAAAAGGGACATAAGCTCATGAGCAAAGGCAAAATGGCTATTGTCCTGCTTTTGAATGAAATAGAGAATCAGGATTGCATTGGGGACCCTGGCATTGTTGAAATTGAAACTGAAGCAACTGAGAGTTCTCCACATACCTTGCTCCAAAAGTTACTCTGCAATCCTGAATTTTTTGTAAGTTGTTACAAACTTGTGTTTTATTTTCTTATTTTTGAATTATTATAGAAATAAAGCTGATTTCTGAGGTATAATAACTAGTTAAAATTTTTTGGATTGACTATACCAAATTACCTACATATGCTACACAACTTCATCTAATGCGTTTCCATTTTTTGCAGGTCGAAGATCGTCTGACTGTGCCTTTAATTTTGGTCTCTTCTGCAGAACAAATCCAGTCTTTAACAACATTGTTTACAAACAATAATCATTTTGGATTTGATTCTGAAAAGGTTCACATCATGCCAAGGATTAGTTTTTTGTATTATCATGGTCACATATATCTTGAAGTGTGTTGCATTTACTTTTGTTTCCCACTTCTGCTTTTAACATATAAAATGAAATATTATAAAACTAGAATGGGAAATGGTAAGAGGATAATGGTATCCTCTAAAAATAATGATAGCAGTTTCAATTTGAATTGCTCAAAAGAATCTAATTTATGATTGTTGTGTAGGTATGGATTTTGGAAGAAGAGAAGCTGCCAGTTATTACCAGTGTGCCGGAAGGAGAGAACAAGTATAGGATCTTGATGAAATCACCTTGGGAAATACTCCAATCTCCTGCTGGATCTGGAGGATTTATTAGCTTGCTCTCAAAGCATAGCATAGTGGATAATCTTATCAACATGGGTGTTGAGTACATTGAGGTTCGTTCTTTTCTCGTTTTTACTTTCCGAGTAGTTTTGCCATGAATTCTCTTAGGCTTCTTTACTATAGCTATTGACAGCCTTTGAAATTCTCTGATTTTTCCTCTTTCAAATGATTATCCTAGAGATTTCACTCACTACTTGCTTCTGTCAGTTACATAATATATCAAAAATCAAACATTTCGCCATCACTATTTACTAAGGTCCTTAATTCCATATTTTGTATGATCCATAAGCTTACATATTT
The DNA here is from genome assembly GCA_036250425.1 of Stylosanthes scabra. Lineage (NCBI taxonomy): Eukaryota > Viridiplantae > Streptophyta > Magnoliopsida > Fabales > Fabaceae > Stylosanthes > Stylosanthes scabra. The sequence goes on from JASCZI010000009.1 coordinate 226,056, forward strand.
AGAAGTAATAGCTATGTTTATTTGTTACAATTTGAAGGTATGCTGCCCAAGTGAAAGAATTGCTGGTGGCAACTCACTACTTCTTGGGTTGGTTAGATCAAGGGGAGCCGATATTGGGATACAAATTTCACATGCAAATGCAATAGCAGATTCAGATAAAAATGTCAACATGATATTCTCCATGGGTTTTGTGAATAAGTTATTGAAGCAGAGCAACATACTGCAATTTGATGCAATAGAAAAAGCAAATTCCTTTGTTGAGAAGGTTGACAAAGAGTGGGTTACTGTCACATCGTCCACCCCCAACTCATTTGAGTTATCTTGTAATATATATAGTTCCTTAAACGCATGTCCTTTGGACAAGGTTTGTGTATTGCAGGTTAGAGAATAGGGTAGGTGAAAAATCATCAGGGCCTTGCCACTTATACCATGTAAAGGTTTTATTATATTAGTCTATTAAAATCCTTATAGTTTATCAAAATTTTAATTAGATATTTAAAGTTTTAGAATTTGTAATTGAATCGTATATTAAATAAAAATTTGTAACTAAAAGGACCTAATTGAAGTAACTTGAAGTGTTATATTGTTTTCATATCTGTTTAAAATATTAAAATTTATTCCTCATGAATAATTTACTTTTAGGAATAATTTAACTGTCGGATTAATTTAAGAATTAAATAAATCTTTACTCTTCATTTGTTGTATTTTATATAATTATTTATACGTGGAAGAAAAATCTTTTAAATAGGTTAATCACTTTTTTTTATAAGATTAGGAAAAAAGATTTTAATCTTATTTTCATAATCGTCTAATTAAATCGGTTTTTTGGATGATTATTCAGGCGATCAATATAAAAGTTGTTAATTTTGTTAATGTGCCATTATGCAATCAATATAAAAAGTTGTTAATTTATTTAATGTGCCGTTCCGTAAATAAATATAAAGTGTAAAGCTTTTTTTTCATCAAAATTAAATTATATGATTATTAGCATATTTTTGGGGAAAAAAAGGCATTGTTTTTAATTGGTCATGGGTCAAAGATATAGATCGAGGTGAGTAGCCAGATCCAAATATTTTTTGGTTGGGCTTAAGAAAATAGAAGAAAATAAAAATTAAAATAACCCAATTTAACAAACAAAGTAATAGACCAAACCCAATTTTTTTTTTCAATTTCATGTTTCTGTGCAAAAAAAAATTGGCAATCAAGCTTTTGCTCTGAAAAATCTGGAACCTCACTCTTCTGTCTTCTCTCTCCCAATATTAAAAACCCTAGCCTTCTCACCGCCGCCGTTCCACCATCGTCCGGTCATCCCACCACCACCGCCTGCAACGCCTCTATTCGGATCGTCGCCGGAGGTATTAATCCCTCCCCCTCATACTCTGCTCGTTCGAGAGCCAAGGTGAGACGAAATGGGATCCCAAACGGCTAAGATCTATCGCGATCTTCTGAAAGCTGTGAAGAAACATATTGTGAATGGAAATTCAAATGGGAAGGAACACACCAAGCCTCACTTTCTAGATTTCGTATCGTCTGAGTTCCATAAGAACCCTAATTTGGCCGATACTGCAGCTCTTCAGCAGAAATTAAAGCTTGCGCGCGATTACACTATCATGCTTAACAGTGTCCACCATCACAAGGTTTCTATCTATCTACAGTTCTACATATACATAGATATATCCCTTTCCATTTTCCCCTTATTTGATTTTATTGTTCTTTTTTTCAGGAATTGTTGTTCTCGTACAATATAGCGGTGGATAGATCAGATGAAGTGAGAAGAACTCTTGGAAAATCTGCTGCTAGTGTTGGTCTTCGTCTCCCTGAGGTTTATCAGCCTTGATTTTGATGATGATCATTACTACTCTTTACTTCAATTTTGCATCCATGGAATCAAATCATAAATTAGGTCACTTCTGTTGAACCAACCAACTATTGAATGTGATCTGTTGTCAAATACAATGAATTGAGAAAATTGTTTTCTGTTCTAAGCCTTAGGACTTGGAGATCCTAAAGATTTTGTACCACTGCCAAATGAAAATGATCACTGAATTTTGAGTTCAGATTAAAGTGTGGTGACTGCAGAGAAATATTCAAGATGTGGTGGATTCAATCTTTCTCCATTTTTTACCATCATTCACATTCATTTTTAAGTCGAACAAGTGTGCATTTTCACCTAACATGTCATTTCTTTTGGTGAGAGCATGTTGATGAATTTAATTTTGATGCACAATTAATATAAGACAATTTTATGTGTGTATTTAATCACATAATGCCTTGACAAAAAATAATAACTTTTTATATTGATAGTTAGAATAATTATGTAAAAGAATCGATGTGATTTTAACAGCTTTGTAAAATGTTCTAAACTGTTTCAAAATTAAACAATTGAGTCTCGAACTATTATTTAATAACTCACATGGAAGGAATGAAGGATGGAAATGGTGCCAAAACAAGTTGGATTTCATTGGCTTTCTACTTGTTTCTAAGTAATTACTTTATGTTAGAACTTTTATCTTCAAAATGATCCAATCTTTAGTATTTCACATTCTATCCGTGCAAAAAGTTTAGTTAAGATACGTCAGATTTTGGAAGGAATTTTGTTTTATAGTAGTTTATACCAATAACTTTTAATCTAAGTGAATTTCCTTAATATACATGAGAATTGAAGAAATGAAATTCTAAATAAATAATAATAATAGTAATAAAAGGTTGCACATTAAATACAAGAAAGTTAAATTAAAAGAGCTATTGGAATTGGGACCATTGTACTGTGAATGAGAAGAGTCCACTGGTGGAAAGGAATATCTCTTTCCCCAGAGAACAAACAAGTACATAGCTGTTTATACAAGGTATATTATGGTTAAATAAACCTTAAAAAATGCATTGCAAGTAAGAATAATGCATATTTGGCCTTGCCTTGAATGTGAAGTATGATTCATCATCATCTTTACAACCTTGAATGAAGAGCTTTTGAACTATCTAGCAGAAGCAGAAGCAGGCTTGGCAAGAAAAGAACCCCAAACTTCATTTCATCCATTTCTCATTGCTATATATTAAACTATCACTTCCACAAGAAAACACATGCATATCCTGGTCCTTGGATTAGAGACAATTTACCTTGTTGAAATCCCCCCTAACCAACAACACATAGTGCAAGATGGCCAATGAGCAAATGAAGCCCATTGCCACCCTTCTTTTGTTGCTGAACTTCTGCATGTATGCCATAATTTTGGGCATTGGTGGATGGGCCATGAATAGAGCAATAGATCATGGTTTTATTATAGGTAAAAATAAAACAAAACTAATAGTTATATTTTCAGGAATGAATTCTGTGTGTTTTCTTTCTTTAGCATGCTAATGTTGTAAAGAGATTGTTGCAGGTCCAGGATTGGTACTACCAGCTCATTTTTCACCAATATACTTCCCTATGGGAAATGCTGCTACTGGATTCTTTGTAACATTTGCTCTGCTTGCTGGAGTAGTTGGTGCTGCATCAACAATTACAGGATTCAATCATATCCGTTCATGGACTTCTGAGAGCTTGCCATCTGCTGCTTCAGTTGCTACCATTGCTTGGACTCTTACACTCTTGGCCATGGGGTAATCCATCCTCTATGATCTCTCTCACCTCTTACTTTTTTGTTTTTGTTTTAGCAAATTATTTTGACTCTTTAGTTGTGATTGTATTGCTCTAACTATGATTTATTTTCTGAAGCTTTGCATGCAAAGAGATTGAGCTTCAAATCAGAAACGCGCCCTTGGTAAGACAGGGAAACTTCATATACATAGTCTTGTATATTATTGCTTTGCTTTTTTCCTCTGTGGATCAACTCTGAATCTGAAATGTGCAAATTTTGCAGAGAACAATGGAAGCTTTTCTAATTATCCTGTCAGCCACACAGCTTTTCTACATTGCTGCTATTCATGGTGCTGCCGCGTACAGGAGATGAACTTGAAGAGTTCTTTTTGTTGAGCATGAGGGAATGAATTTGTGTGCTTTTTTTTTTTTTTCTGGGTGTATTATTTTCCTTCATCTTTATTCTTTGGTTTATTTTATTTTATTTTTCTTGTTTCTCCAATCAAGACTTCCAATTTGCAAGACATCAAATTAAGAATTGGCAGAGTGTGTTAGGATTTGAAATCAATGATTGGATTTGTACGTACTTTGAATTAATAATAATAAATCATATGCACTGTGTTATACACTTGTGAGTTATTTAGCACTAAACATCGATCATAGAATATTCCATAAACTGCTCTAAGGGTGCCACCAAGAACAGCACTGCTGCTTTTCTTTCTCACAATAGAATCCAAATAACTTTCCTATAAATGCAGAATTAAATTAAATATCCTTCAAGATACTTTCTGAAAGGTCCTGTTTTCTTTATTTCTAACATGAAATGCACAGAATCACATAGGATGGGATTATTCTGCATTCATTGCCAGTGAAGTATTGTAAAAACAAGCCAGAAAGCATAAAAGAATAAAAAAATAAACAGAAGTTCATGTAAAACAATCTTTATATGAACCATAAATACAGAGAACAAAACACAAAATCTCATCTGGATTATGGTTAGGCATGACTGCTCAATATTATAGAATACAGTTTAAATAAAAATATCAAAAAAATTTGTGAGGAAGAAGTCCTTGGAAGTCTTCATAATGTTAAGATCCTCATGAGTTCATTGGTTTGAGGCTTGCAGACCCTCAAGCAATCCACAGCAACTCCACCAGGAGGTCTTTTGCATCATTTGCATAGATTCTACAAGTGGCTGCATATCAATTCAGCAAAGGAAAATCAGATTTAAATTTACCAAAATTTGATAATTGTCTGATGAGACTTAGACTTCAGAAAAAAGTGCAAAACCTGATTTTCAGTGCCTTCTGGATTCTTGGAATCATCAGAATGTTCTTCATTATCATGCTCCTTTGTCTTAGGTTCATCCGAACTTACATTTTCAGCCTCAAAACTCTCATTGGATTGCGAATCGCAATCTGTCACAGTATCATAAGCCTCCTCATTTCCTCCTTTGAGTGTATCATTCTTAACATTATTGTCAGGGACTTGGTTCACGGACTCGGCATCCGATGCAGATTGTAGACCATTGTCATGATCAGTAGGTGATGAATTTCCATTGTTATTATCTTGAGACTCCAATCCACCTTTCCCTAGAGGTGGAGGGTTGATCATGGAGTTACTCTGAGCCTTCTTTATCTTGGCAGCAATCTTTCTTCTCCTAGAAGCTGATGGCATGATTGTGATTGTGAGTTGTTGGTGGAAAATCTAAAATCCACCAACTTGAAACACACACAGAGACAGAGATAGTGACTCAAATATATAACAATGGAAAGAACCTAGAGAAATTCAGCAAAAAACAATTTTGAACTGGTTGTTGTTGTTTGGCATAAACTGAGTTTTATATGAGATTATGAGCACAAGAATAATGGGATCTGCCAATCAATATTTGATGTGTTATTGTAGACTATCTTGCTGGAGCTTCCCTTAAAATGAATTGAAATGTTTCCTAATAATAAGAGAATATAGGGCTAAGATTCAAACAAAGTTAATTACTAGCTTTTAAGGTTGTCTTCCAGTTTACCTTTGCTAATAATAATAATAATAAAGTGGAATCATTCCTTCTATAAAATTTTTTAAATATTATTATTGGTCATTTTCTTTATTTAAATTATATCATAGTTTGCTTCCGCTGTAAAATTGCTAGAAAAGTGGTGGAAAAAAAGGGTGTACAATTTTTAGAAACAAAGAAATATAATTTGGTGTTCATGTAAAATTGACTTAAAAGTAAAATGTGATGATGCTTTGTATACAAGATTTCTAGATATCTAACCGTTATCTTCTTGTTTCGTGTATTGTTAGTTGCAATCTAGAAATAGAATACAAATAATTACTAAAATTAGATGGGATGTTGTTAACTATAAACAAAATTTTCAAATCTAATAAATTTTTTTTTTCTTAAATTATTTCTATTAAAGTTTTAGGGGGAAAAAATTCACAATTTGGCCTAATGCTTACATGTTATATTAATTTATTTTTTTAAATATATTAATACAGTCCCTATAAAAATCTACAATATCCCTTATTTAATATCACACATTTTTTAAATAAGCTAAATTAATAATAAAAGACTTATTTAGAAATCAAACTATTTGTTATACAATAAAATACACTAATACTACACTGAATTATTAGGCATACATAAAAAATTAGCCTCTAAATCAATCACTAAATATAAAATATGTTGAAATATAAAATATTTATATTTAGTGGCTAAATTTTAGTGAGTAGATAATTGTTTTATTCTATAATATTACTTAATTTTTTTAAGCTAATATAATTTCACAAGATTTGATACGTTTTGATCAAACCTATCAAACCAATTTTAAAAAAAAAAAAGAAAAAGGAATCAATGAAAGGTGATGTTCCCAAATCCGGTATATAATTGAGATTTGAGACAGGTTTGATTGAAGAAGAGTAACACAGAGAATAGTAGATAGCTATACTAGAGTCAATTTCAATTACTAAACAACCCCAATCAACGTTACATTAACACTTGATAATTTATTTAATTAACAACGCATTGCTTCAGAAAAGAAACAACATTTTGATGAGCTTCTTTTACATGACATTGGATCTCATCTCATTCATACGTTGATTCTTGCTATTGGCTTCTCTCTCTCTCTCTCTTTCTTCTTCTGCCATGGATGCTCTGAGGAAACAGGCCAACAAGTTTAGGGACCAAGTTGCAAAACAACAGCAGGTATAGTTCTTCCCTTACCCACCCATTTCCCAAGATTGTATCTTTATGTGTTCTTGTGCAGTTGTCCTTCATTTTCTTCCCAAATCCGCATCTGGGTATGCCCAAGATTTCACAAATTCATGATAAAGTTTAATGCTTTTTCATTTTTTCCCCCTTCCAGTTTCACGGGTTAATAAAGCAGTTCAGCAGCAGCGGATATGAGAGCTCAGATGTTGTTGTGATTGATGAGGTTGAAATGCAGAGACATCAACAACTTGAAAAGCTCTACAGGGCCACTCGTGCTGGCAAGGTATACAATAAAGATCGCCTTTTTCTCATTTATTTTTGGTTAAGCATTACTAGTTCTGAGATGTTTGAGCAGCATGGGCTTTCCCACTTTCTAAGCTTAATCTAGTCATGTGATACATATTTTAGGAAGGGTGCGTTTGGAAGAGAGACCGAGTCTGCGAGAGACATAGACTTAGACTTAGACTGAATTAAGTTTGTTGTTGCGTTTGATTTAAAATTTCCAAAGAGATAGAGATAGTGATTAAATTAAGTTGATGGAGTCGGTACAAGATTAATATTGAAATCTCTGATGTTGAGTGAGTAGTAAAAAAAAGTTATTAAAATGTCAGTGTCAGTCCCCAGAAATTCCAGTTCCTTTAGTCCCCAAAGGTACCGAAAATACTGAAATTATAGTCTCACTCTCCGTTAACCATTGAATCTCAGTTTTTCAATATCAGTCCCGCTACCAAATCCACCTTAAGGAATGTGTAAGAAACCAAAAAGTGAAAATGCTATTGTCAATGATTTGCCTCCTTTTTCCTTCTTTTAATTGATGTGTATGGAACTATCTTCTCACTCAGGACTTCCAGAAGGAAATTGTTAAAGCTGCAGAAACATTTACAGCTATAGGTTTTAAGCATATTGAAGCAGGTGAGAAATTAGTTTTTGTTTCTCTTTTTCCCCTGAAAGATTTAGTTTTCTCTCATGTGACATTATAACTTAGAACTTGTTACGGAATAATGCTTATCAACAATATCTGTGGTAGACAGGAACAAAACTTTCTGAGGATTGCTGTAAATATGGAGCAGAGAACAACAACACGGACAACATATTGGCTAAGGCTGCATCAGTATACGGTGATGCTCGCAAGCATGTAGAAAAGGAGCAAGATGAATTAAATCGGCTTTTATCTTCCCAGGTTGGCTTTTCATATCTTGTCCAGGTGTACAAGGTGAAATTGAATCCCCAGACTAACTTTATTTCTCAAATAGATAATGCTAGCAAGTATTGAGCATATAATTTTCAGTTTTCTTTTAAATAAGTCGTATAAGAGTAAATTCCGTTGATCTGTCCCTTTCAAAGCACAAAAATGTAGACCACTTTTTTTTACTTTTCATCAAATACATATGCCATTCTTTTTGCCCTTCCTAGGTGTGTATGTTTTGATACTACATCAAGATGTCTATCGAAAATTGCATACTTTTGGAATTTGTGAGGGAGATCTATGTAATATTTTATGTACATTACTTTTAAATGTATGAGGAGAGTATTGTGAATATGGTTATTGCAAATTACAGGTTTTGGATCCTTTGAGATCAATGGTCAATGGTGCACCTTTGGAGGATGCTCGCCATCTTGCTCAACGGTATAGTAAGATGAGGCAAGAAGCGGAGACAATGGTAAGCCAAAGTTTGGATTAGAGTAGCAATCCCTACACCAGGCCGAATACTAGTGGATCACTACTAGTACAAGCCAAGTTCAATAACACTACTTTTAAAATTCCCAAAACATTAGAATCATATACATATAGTTTTTAGATTATTTTTCTTCTAAATCATTCACTTCATCTGTCAGTGTTTTTATGGATTTCTTCTTAATCTTGTGTTAAATGGGTCAGAGGGAGGAGATTTCTAGAAGACAAGCACGGATTAGGGAATCTCCTACTCCTGAACAAGTTGCAAAACTGCATGCTACCGAAGCAAAGATGCAAGAGCTGAAAGCAAACATGGCAATTCTGGGTAAAGAAGCTGCAGCTGCACTGGCAGCTGTTGAGGCACAGCAGCAGAGACTGACATTTCAGCGGCTTGTTGCTATGGTATGATAAGACGTGACTGTTATTATATTAGATGATGCCAAAATGGTAAATGTTTTGGCCGTTTATATTAATTTTTTTTTTAACAAAAATGATTTTATAGGTTGAAGGAGAAAAGACTTTTCATTTAAGAGTTGGTGCTATTCTAAGTGAAATTGAAGCTGAGGTGAGAACTGGCTGTCCAGAAGTTTTAAGTTTTCATAATTAATTTTCATATATTCCTATTTCTCATTGGCTCTAGGACTTGTTCTCATTCTCTTAGTAGCAATGAATTTTCATAACATTAGAATTTTTTTCTCAGATGGTCTCAGATAGACAGAAGAAAGAATCTGCCCCCCCAGTGGTCATACCGGAGAATGGCACAGAGAAAACAATGTACTTCTTGGCTGAAGTATGCTAATTATGCCTATCTTTTCTATCTATTTCATTTCCTTGTTTCTTTAATTGCTTAACATACTGAAAATTGATTAGTTACTTCAGTCATGGAAATCAAACATTACCATGAAAATCTGGCTTGCATATTATATCACATCACTGATATAGAAACTAGAAAAAAAAAAAAATTGTGGCATGTGATATCACAAAACAATTAGTAAATCCCCATTGTGATTCTTGAAATTTTATTTTATTTTTTGAAGTACCAATTTGATGTCACTAACATTTGATCATCTTGAAGGCAATGCATTCTTTTAGTGCTGAATCAGAAAAGGAGCTGAGCTTTTCAAAGGGTGATTTCATTGTCGTGCGAAAGGTTTGTTTTCTCAGTTAATGTCATTGCACTGCCATCCTTTGTTTTCTATGTGAATATCCTCAAACATGCCAGGAGACTGGCTACTAAATGAGAAGTTTGGTATTCTCTCAGCAACTACTTACATTTAACTGAAATAATTTCCTTTCATATTGGCTACAAAGTAGAGAAGTTCAGTTTATTTAGAGGATAATGGCTATCAAGGGAAATAAGGGTCAAAGGAAAGCAGAAGGACCCGTTAAGATCCCTCTATAAAGTTGATAATTTTCCCCCAATAAACTGCTCTGCATAGTGAACTATAAGTTATCCATTTCTCATTTTGTGAGATCAAGTATCTACTATTGTCAACAATTTCTTCCTGCTTCTTTCATCGTGAAATTTGCTTCAGTAGTTGAACTTAAATCTCTTACTTTTTTTGGGGTCTCATTGTTCACCAAAGTTTTGTATGTTTATCAGGTAAGCCCATCCGGGTGGTCAGAAGGAGAATGCAACGGCAGAGCAGGGTGGTTTCCGTCTACATACGTCGAGAAACGACAAAGAATACCCTCCACAAACTTAGCTGGTTAAGTTTACTAGGTTCTCATCATCCTTGTGGCAAGCATTCTTTGCTTTGTTTCCCATATTTAGTTCATCACACAATTAAATTGGCCAAAGAAGACAAAGCAAAATTTGATGCAGGTTCCTGTTCCTACTTCCTAAATATGAATGTGATTGATGTAAGTGTTGATTAGTAGTTATTAAAACAAATTGAAGATAAGTAAAAAGGGGTAATTTAAATCATTATATGTAACATATCCTTTTTCAAAGTTGGACAAGGTGGTGACTGGTGATGGTGATGCTTAAAGTTCATTCATTTTTCTTTTCTGATGAGGTGACAGACACTACTACTTTACCCTTTTATTTTTTTTACCTTTTGTAATTGATTTGGGTAACATGTGTGTCTTTATTGATAATCATGTCTGGATCTTGCTAATGATATTGGCAGAACAAGGATCATAGGATTGCTGGATTGTGTTTTCTATGTGTATATGTAGCCTAAGAGAATATTTGGATAGGGATGTCTGATTTTGGTATTAACAAAATTTGGTTTTTAATCCACAAAGTGAGAATTGACCGAAAGTGGCATACAGTGTCTTTGGGGCCAACATGATCCTAGGTTCAATCAACCAAGGCCCTTCTATGCTTTTTCTTGGCAAATTTTTTGTCTTACTTAGATTCCATTCTATTACCCTAATTTTTAAAAAAATATATATGTAGTATCACCCTAAAAAGAAATTTTTATAAATTATTTTAATGTTATAATTGTTAATAATTATGTAATATATAGAAGATGATTTCAAAACAAATTATAGCATAACTAAATATAACATATCTACCATGAAAAAGGAATAGTATATTTGTTGAAATAATAAAGTAGAAATTAATTTTCTATAAAATATGTTATTCTAATATCTTTCTTCGTTGTTGTTAGGTGTTTATAATTTATATTTATTTCATTGTTCAATTGGAAAAAAATTGTAATAATTATTGAGTGTTTCAAAATAAATTATTATTAGAAAAGTATTAGGAGTCAATATTAGATAGTTAATTAGGGTGCCAATTAAGAAATGTGAATTGATTGCGTTTTTTGTTTCTCCCTATCAGTTGTATAATATGAGTTTCATAGCATAGGTGATTATTATTTATCTTAGGACAAAATTTTTAAATAACAAAAAAAAATGAGAAAGTTTAGGGAGCCTATAATTTGTTAATTAATAAGTGGTCAATAGGTTTTTTCCTTCTTTTTTCTTTCCTCTTTTACCACATATTATTTTCCTAATTACACTCATTGGCTCCCTGTTAGTCAGTCTCCTAATATTGATTCCGTAAGATTACTAAAAAAAATTAATATAACATATGTATATTATAAAATATCACAACAGACAACTTTATCTGATTCAAACACTTTCTTTTCTTTAAAAATGTCATATGCAAACTTTCATTGGTGCTTGATGCATTTAAAATCTGTTGATTCATCTTAGAGATAATCACAGTCATGGTCATATCATCTTGGTACAATTATGAACATAAATTTTTTAAAAAAATTAAATTAAATTAATAAAATATCTATGTATATATCACTGTTAAAAGAGAAATATTTGGAGTTATTATGAAAAATAATTGGGATTATTGTAAGGGGGTTGGATTCCATAAGAGTTATGGTCGAGAATAGTGATAGTTTTAATCTTAATGCACAAATAATAAATGAGGACAATGGACTATATTATTATCTAACCTGTTTAGCAATTGAAAAGACATGACTTATGAATATAAATATTAGAAAAAAAATTTTAAATAAATAAAAAAATTTCGTTTTTTATCAAAATGCAAATTTCTGGGGATATTTATCAAAATAAAATCTATTAGCAGTACCGGTCCGGATCGGTATTGAGTTATTTTCAATACCGGTCCAGATCGATACTGGTTCAATTTTTTTAAAAATAAAATACACCAGTACCGGTCCTTCTTGGGGCGGTATTGGTTCAAAATTTAATTTTTTAATTTAATATTAAATATATTGATTTAATTAATAGAAATGATTTAGGTAATAAATTACAATTGGAAAATATATTAATAGCAATAAATATATTAATTTTTTAACCATAATTTTACATTGATTCAATTGACATAGAATTAATGTAATGATATATTAATTGATTTAATTAACATAACATCAATGTAATAATAATAATCGGATCCATCAAATTAAATTCCAATCCAAATTAAAAAACGTAATAATAGTCATGAATATATTAAGGCATAGGAATTATTGTTTTTAGGACGCACGAATGATAACATTATGCATATTTTGGTATTATCATTTATTATAATTAAATAAAATTTAGAGTAAAAATCAAAGAAGGAAACACTGTATATTTGTATTAATTCACTATATTTTTTCTTTTCACGGAAGAGATTATTTTACGATCCATTACAAGACTTTCTTATTTAAGATGAATTGAATTATTATTATTACATTAATGCTGTCAACTGAATCAATTAATATATTATTACACTAATTTGATGATTGAATTATTATTATTATTATTATACTAATGATATGTTAATTGAATCAATGCAAAATTATCTCTAAAAAAATAATATATTTATTGCTATTAATATATTTTTCAATTATAATTTATTACCTAAATCATTTCTATTAATTAAATAAATATATTTAATATTAAATTAGAAAATTAAATTTTGCACCAGTACCGCCCCAAGAAGGACCGATATTGGTATTAACTCATACCGTCCCAAAAAGACCGGTACTGGTGTATTTTATTTTTTAAAAAATTGAACCAGTACCGGTCCGGACCAGTATTGAAAATAACCCAATACCAGTCCGGACTGGTACTGCTAATAGATTTTATTTTGGTAAATATCCCCAGAAATGTATATTTTGGTAAAAAATGAAGTTTTTTTATTTATTTAAATTTTTTTTTATAAATATTATGCTATTTATTAGATTTATTGACATGATATTTTAATAAAAAATTAAAATATTAAAATTTAATAAAGAGTTACCTTAGCTTAATTTTTAGCATACAAGTAATATTTTTTATTTTTATAATATGTAATATTGGAATAATGAATTAGAATTTTTAGTGTACAAAGCTAGTGAATAGTGAATACTAATAACAAAATTTTAAAAAGAGAAATATTACGAGATAAACATTTATCTATCTTATTACATTTGGTCTCCTTGCCCGTTTCAGAAAGCAATAAATATAGCTAGACAAATACTATTTTTTTTTATATATTTATAGAGAATTAACTTGGTAGATAATTTACAAAAATGAATAGATTTTCACATAGAGATGACTTGACTGGGGACATTACTAAAAAAATTTGATAAGTTTGGGACAATGAACTCAGCACAGTGGCAGGAAGATGCACGAGTCATCATAGTACAGTGCCAAGGAATAGGAACTGGAATTATGTAACCGTTATACATATCCCAACACACACACACACAACACCATAGCCATCTCATGTCTCATGTCTCATGTCATGTGTTTCTTTCTTTTCATTTTCAAAACCAAACCAAACACATCTCCTCGATTTCCTCAAACAAAACCAAAAAAAAGAGAAAGAAATAAAGAAAGAAATAACTCCCTCTCTCTCTCTCTCTCTCTCTCTGTGCTGTGTGTTTCACTGTTTCTCTCTCTTTCTCTTTCTCTTTCTCTCTCTGGCTGGCTATATAATAAGTGTCAGGTTCCATTCTTCTCTTGTTTGTGGTCTCAGCTAAGCTAAGCTAAGCTAAGCTTTCCTCTCTTTGCGCCAATTTACCTATTTTCGTATTAAATGCACTCTCAGAAACCCCAACCCCAACCCCACTATTCTTCTTCCTACTCCTATGGCATTTCCCAGTTCTCTCTTACCCACCTCCTCTTCATATGGTTTCTCCTTCAAAGGTACCATTTTTTTAACACCCATTTTCTTTTTTTCCCTTTTTCTGTTCTTTGTTGCTTTTTGGGTACTTGGAGATTTCTTCTCAAGAGGTTTTGATGGTCAAGCTAGAAACTTTTTGTTTTCTTTTCAGCTCTGTGATGAAAACAAAAAAAAGCTTCTTTTTTGGGTGTACAATGATGTTTATAACCAGCATTGTTTATGTGTGTTTGAACTTTGAAGTATCTCATGAGATTAGTAGTTCTACTTATTTAGCCATTCATTTTTGTGTCTATGGAGTTATTCTATTTTATTCCTAGGGTCATTCTATGAGTAGTAATAAATGAATGGAAATCACTTTCACTTTTTTAGGGTGTGAGATGTAGCAACTTTAAGTCTATTAACATATATGAAGCTTAAAGACAAATAGACAATTCAGCATTTTGAAATTTCTCATAATGAATGTTGGAACCTGGTGAGAAGAATGTTAATTAATTGATTCAGTGTCTCACTTTTATGCTTTTTGGGGTTAATATGTATAGTGCTTTCATTCATGATATTCCCTCTAGAAGAGCTCATGAATTTGGCAAATGCTATATTTTGGTTCCACCATTGTTCTCCTTTAAAATAAATACCAAAGATTTTGGTTATACCAGGTGCAATGAAATTAGGGAGAAACTGAATAGTATTCTTTAGAAAATTGTAGCAGATGCAGTACTAAAACTTCAGAAAATTAAATTGCAAACACATTTGTTTGTTTATAGAGCTTGCTACATTGGAGGATGGGCCATGGATGAGAATTCTTACCTTGGATTCATGAGCTCTTCTTATATTTCCCTGTCATTCCTCTGTGATCATCATAGGTTATTTTCTTCATAAATCAATTTCGAAGTTTGAAGCTTCCTTTTAGATGAATTCTGGCTTTGGTTACTAACCCTGCTATTGTTATTTTAGAGTGCTTATATGAAAAATTGACTTAACAACTTCTAATGCATTTTCAGGTTTGGAAAGATTAATGGTGGTGGCATTGCTTGAAGGGATTGGAATCATGGGTTATTATTAAGCCCTTGATTATGAAATAGGGAATGAAGCCATTGGTCCTGGTAGTTTAATTAATTAATTAGTTAAGATGTATTATATATTGAGTTCTCAATTTATATATATTATTATTTGATGTAGCTGGGAATTATCATTTGTTCTACATCAATTTGCTATAAATAGTGAACTCTTAACTTTTTCAGCATCTTCCCATCATTATAAAGATAACACATTAACCTATGCCTCTGTTAATTTGCATATTTTATAACTTTTCAAGCCATGTCCTAATGTTAATGTGAATATAAATAAATAAATAAATAATAATGGCACTTATTTTATTGCAATAATTTTACATCTCAAATTCTAGAAAGCCTGCAATCAGGGAGTCTTATTTGTGGAAATCTCTTGTAATCTTTGCAATATTTGTAAACCATGTAATACCTTTGAACCCATCTCAGCATTCTTCTGTCATTTCCATTCAGATCTTGAGTTTGCCAACTATTATTATAAACCATGAAGATGATGAATCCTTATTCCAAATTCAAAGTTCTTGAGTATATCCTTATTGGCTTCTTGCTGGGAAATGAAACTCCCCCTTGCTTCATAGTTGTTGAACACTCTAATAGGGATGTTATCCGCCATGAAACTAGCCAAAACATTGGAAACATAGATGTTAAATGCAGCAATCATGTTTAAATTGAGGAATGTCATGTGAAAAAGTGTTTCTTACATGATGTGTTGATAGGCGTGCGGTGGACCGGATTGGAGCAAAATCTTGATCCGATTCGCACATTTTTCATTGGTTCGGATAAGAGATCCACACTTTTAGCCTTTGGATCCGATTCATATATTGCGAATCCATCCGCTGAAAATAAAATTAAAAAAATATTAATTTTAAGGGAGAAAAACAAAAAATATAATAATGCAAAGTTTATTTTTCACCCTATTTTCTTATATAACATTAAATCAACAAATTCAAAATATAAAAAATTAAGAGTTCCATAGAATAGTATAGGTGTGAAAATGTTGTGTAGGGTCAAACCAAAGATGGAACTGCTGCTCTCTATTTCCTATGCCTTGTGTGTAGAAATTGTGGTGTGCACTGTGCATGGCTCTCCATTGGTGTTACCCAAGAACTCAAAATCTATTTCATCATGATTAGGCCCTTCAGAGTTCAGAAGATAACTGCACCATATCACATAAGCTAAGTCCAAAGACCAAAGCACCAATTATGTCTGAAAAATATTAACTATTTTATACAATATTGAGACACCAAGATCTATGATTCTCACATAATATGCAGTGACAGTGTCAGCAGAGTCACCAGAGATAAGCTTAACCTGCATGTCCATTCTCCCAAATAGATACTGTTCCTTGGATCTGAAGGCAGAGCCAGATGATTGGTTGCTTCCTAATATCTTTGCATGATTCTCACCCCAAGTGATCTCAATGTCATTATGGAAATTACCCCCAAAAGTGAATCCAAAGAGAGATGTCATCAACAACAGAGCTGA
The DNA here is from genome assembly GCA_036250425.1 of Stylosanthes scabra. Classification (NCBI taxonomy): domain Eukaryota; kingdom Viridiplantae; phylum Streptophyta; class Magnoliopsida; order Fabales; family Fabaceae; genus Stylosanthes; species Stylosanthes scabra. The sequence continues at coordinate 242,643 of JASCZI010000009.1, forward strand.
AACAGCTCTCGGATTGGTTTGATGGATTGGCATCTTTTCTTGCTTATGGCCATGATGATGGTGGCAACGAAGTATATATTCAAGTGAGAGTGCATCAGAATGATTCATGCTCTCATGATGAACCACAGAAGGGAATGAGTTGGCATTTACAGAAATTAAAGAAATCACTGTACTCATATTTAAGAGTAAAATGACATTATCCAAAGTGTAATTATATTATTAAATAAGTAGAATATAATTTACCAGCAACTCTAGAAAAAATTTAGGAGAATTTTGTTAGTGGTATCTTGATTATGTAAAGAAAAGATGGAAACTAAATTCTGAGTCAAACATAAATTGAGGTTGACCAAATAAAAAATTGAGGTATCTAAAAAGAAGGAAATAAAGGAAAGTATGCATTTGATTCGGATGTTAGCAAAGTAGCGTGCAATGCAAGTCACACATGAGGACTTATTACATTGCATGTGCTTTACTCATATCCAAAGACACACAAATTGACCATACTTCCCATGCTCATAATCATCAAGCTATGGAGATATTTACATTTGTAATGATTGTTTTTCTGTCTCAAAAATGTGTGAATAAATATATATGGCTAAAGATTACTTCAACTAAGAATTATCACTTCCCTTCAAAACCTTGTTATCTGCAACATTGTTATAATCCTTGTTAAAAAAACTATGCTTCTCCAAGGGGCATTCGATCTCCATTCCAGCTCTGTTATCTTCATCTACAAGTTCCTTGAAATCCTTCAAGCTTTTATCTGTCTTATCAGCATTTATCTTCATCTACAAAACAAGATCCATCGGAGTCAGTTTTCGGCTTCATACTATCAAAGATTTAAAAGAAAAGAGAAACTGGTTATGAACTTGTTCCAAGAGCAAAACAAAACCTTTTCTAATGCAATGCAAGCAATTTCATCTTTCTTAGATTCTTCCTCAGCACCGCCTCCTGATCCTTTGGAAGTTATGTCGAAATCAATGTAAAAATGTAAGTTAGATCTCTATAGCATACAAAGAGCTACTAGCTCAATGGCAAAAGCCATAGAATATAAACTATTAAGTCTATAATCATGATGTTATGTACCTTTGTTCATGCCTCTCGGAATCAATCTGAACGTAGCATAATTTGGTGTGAACCGCAGCTACAAGCAAAATATAATGAATTCAGATAAAACAAATTAAACTAAAGATGCATACAACAAAAGGTGGACACATTAGTAAGAGTAACATTTTGTTGCATCAATTGCAATGAAATATATTATGCATTGCATTCTTGAAAGTTCCATGTAGTGTTCACCTTCATTCACTAGCAGAGAATGACACTTACTCTAGCAAATCTTCGAGGTGACTTGCCGGACAAGTTATCCTGTTCACACTTCCAATTTCTCTCAAACTCCTCCCATTTACTCTCAAATATTTGACTGAGTTCCTTTGCAATTGCATGAACTTCGTTCCCAGGAGCATTGCATGTCATGGAGTTAGAGAAAACCAATCTGACATCAGCCACAAAATCCTCAATGCAAGGATAATTATTTGCCTCAAGCTTGTATTTAATTTTGCCAAAATCCATTGGACGTGATTTCATAGTTAAATAATCAGGGATTTTTAGGGAAACAGGATCCACTGGCTGCTTGAAAATCCATCCATTTTCATGAGAGGACAAAATATTGAGAATGGTGAGGCATTGGCAACATGTTTTCCAGTCCATCCTTCTCCTCAGCTTCAGCCTCTTCTCCTCTTGGGCCTCAATAGCATCTTCTGCTCCTCTCTTGAGGGATTTCTCCTTTGATGGGACTGCTTCATTAGAACTCATTCTCACCAATTTGTACAAAACCTGCAAGTTATGAAATCAATCATATAGTAAGGGGTAAAGAATTTTTTTCTCTCTAAGGTTTGTGATTTCTTCAAGAAATCTCTAATGTTTAATTTAATTCAAATTTTCCCTAACGTTTTTAATTTATGTCAAAAGTATCCTGCTCCGTTGACAAAATTGAAAACCTCCAAAGTTAATTTTGATGCAAAATGAAAACGTTAAGAACAAAATTGAATATAATTAAACATTAGGAGTGTTTAGACTATATATTAAAGGGTTCCTAATGTTTCGATTGTCTTATTCTAATCTCAAAAAATTTCAAACATATTCAATATGTTCTATCATTGGGATAAAAAATAAAAGAAAAAGAAAAATAAAGAACCCTCCCTTTTCTTTGCCGAGCTTGAGTTCGGAAAGTCAAATGGATTCTTATAAACAGCACATTCCATAATTAAACAAAGTTTGAAACTTTTTGGACTAAAATAAAACATTAGTAACCAGTTTAGAATTTGACCCAACCAACACAGTACTCTTCTGGGAAAAAAAAATCACAAACGATAGCAACAATACACATACTTTATCCTTATAGTTAGTCATGAAAAATACTTCTTCCAAGAAACATGAACCAAAATTTTAGGCAATTGCTAAGCAGTAAATAAATCTCTAATTGAAAATATAATGGAGAATCAAGAACACAGAACCTTGAGAAAGAAAGCCGCCTAGATGACGAAATTCACAGCAACAAGTAGATCAAAAGTAAGAAGAAGAAAAAAAGAATGAGTAAGAAAGAAATCGAAGAATTTGATTTGAGGTTGTTAAACGAAGGTTGAAATCTTGCGCGCGCAAAAGAAAGGATTTGATTCTGTGAGTGTGTTTATATACTACTTAACTTACTCTAATCTAATGATGATTATGATCATCAATGATTACGATTGGTTCGTATTTGTCATCCTTCAGTTAGCTGCGCTGCGCCTATTATAATTCCCTTTTTACCCCTTTTTTACCAATAAATTTTGTGATATTTGATTTTTATATATGTATTTTAGTAATTTTATTTCCGCAAAAGAAAAAGTCAGGAAAGAAAACTAAAAATAAAAATCATGCGTTTGTAAGTTGTTGACAAATTATCTTCCAAACAAGTCTCCAAAAATTAACTAAAATTAGTTTAAAAAGCAAAATCTATTTATTATAATGTATAAAATTGTTAAGTCTTTATTATAACTCCAGGTAAACAGATTTAACAAATGACACGATTTTTTAATATTCTATCTTTATATTATTTCATAGAAATCTTATTATATTTTATCTTCTCATAATTTTAGAATTCTTTTCATTATTATTTATCTTTAATAGTTATGATTGAGTTATAAAAGGTGTTTATTTGTCTTTAATAATAGCTTTTTATATCCTTACTCTTTAATCTTATATATTACTTATGTATATTTTCAATATCAATATTAATTTTTTTTAATAGATATAAATTGAATTAAAGTTTAATTCATTTTCTGATTTCTTATATTTTCTTTATAAAATCTAATCACATAAGTCAATTAATTGTAGTTCATATAATATTATCATTCTCTCATCCAAATATATCATAAAGCAATTATAACATTTTTTTTAAAGAATGAAAAACATATAAGTCCCTCTGGATTTGAAAATACAAATTGGTCCCGAGGATAAATAACGTTACACAATTAACTCCTTCCGTCAATTAGGCTGTCTCAAACGCAACGGCGTTTGACGTGGCAGGGGTCAGGGTAAAGTGTAAGTTACGGAGTACATGTGGCAGGGGATTAAAAAAGATTGTTGGACTCATAAGTCCCTGCCACTAAAAACCACGTCGTGCACCTAGTGAGCACAGCCTCGCTCTTCAAAAGCCCTGGTGAGTTAACTTGACGTACTACGCAAAGTAAGCACACCTATTATTACAGAGTAGTTAAATATATGCATTTTAATCAAGATTAATCAGTATCTAACTTAATTAGCATCAGGACCAAAATATACTGTTTCACCAGAAGACAAAAGACATAAATCATGAAACAGACTGCTAGTTTGATGAGTGGATGTAACTATAGTTCTCTAAATTCCATCTCTTTGACTAAGATGTTCAATTCCACTCATGACATGATAGGAGGCTGCACCATCAAAACCACTTGTTGGTTCATCAGGAAACATAAGTCTTGGTTATGTTAGGATTTCAATGCACTATCAAAATCCTCCAACTGTTGTGTCAATGGCATCTTGCAGGCCCATCTCCCTTAGTGTGATATCAGCTCTTTCCTTCTTCTCTGCTGCTGACATGGAATCTGGAAATTGGAGCTAATGAGCTGAGTAGTATAAAGTTTCATACCCCTGATTTCACATGGTATAAGATAGAGGTTAGGAAAACTGTTTCTGCAATAATTCTTTTTGCTTCTTGTTTGTACTCAATCTTCCTGCAACATTATTGTTTGAATAATATGATAACTGTTATATAAATTTAGTTTCAACAACAGCCAACAAAACAAACTTTTTCTCCATCAAGAAAAAGAAATAGATACTGGCAAGAGATATCCATGCTTTCGTTTATAGATTTCAGCATAAAAAATATAGAAGAAAATTTATCAATGTCCAAAACTTGCTCCAATTTCCAAGCATGGTAAATATCGGTTCCAACGTTAACGCCTAATAAACAATATCACATGCTATGAGACTCTTAAACCAAATGCATGTGCCACTCCCATGGATCCTTGAATCGAAGTTATAAATTCAATAGTGATTTACTAATAGCTGATGACCTAATAAGGCATCAAGAAGTGTGGATTTGCCACATCCTGAAGGTCCCACTAAAGCTAAAGCTTTCCTGGCTGTGCATGGTTGTGGCACTGACCTCCAAATTCTCCCATGTAATGGCAATGCCAATCTTTTCTCCTTGATTATCATTACCTATGTTGGTAATAATAGGGGACCGTGTAAAACAATATCCTGTAAATTAACTAACCATTATTAGCAGCAACTAGTTGTAGCTAGAGTTTTCCATGCTTCCTAAAGCTTATAAGGGAAACAGCTTCACCTTCGTCTTCTTCGTTCGTTGGGCACGATCCTCCTCTTCGATTGTGCTGCAACAATGGCATTTAAGCATTAGGGCACCAACACCCACAGCAACGACATTGTTTTGTCACCAAGGTTCCAATCTATCCATAAAACTTTTCTAACAGGCCATGTCAGCATCACAACGGACATGCCACCTGTTTCACATTCACATCATTATTGATTGTTACGCCATCAATTGGAAATTAGACAAAAGGAGTTAATTGTCTTGCGTTTTTTATCCTCGAGGACGAGTTTGTATTTCCAAATCCAGAGGGACTTAATTGTCCTCTGCATAAATCCTCAGGGACTTATATGCCCTTTACTCTTTTTTAAAGCAAGTATCTTATTTTTTTTTCCCGAATAGGTTACAAGTATATCATAATATAATTATACCATCTTTTTTTTTAAAAATTGTGTATAAGTATATTATGTCACATTCATATCGTCAAGGCAATTATATGACTTTTTCTAATAGAGTTCAAGTATATCATAAAATAACTATATCATCGCATCAAAGCAATTGTACCATTTTATTTTTTTTTTTCCAAATAGGCTCCAACTATATAGCATATGAAATTCTCATATCACCAAAGCAAATATACCATATTTTTTCAATAGAATCCAATTACATCATAAAACATTCATACCATCTTATTAATTAATAGCATCCTAGTATGTCATGTCACATTCTCATCGTTTATCACAAAAATTATTTAAAATTCACGAATATATTTTCAAGGACTTCAAATGCAGGACATAAGGGTGGGAAATTTCGTCAATCTAGAGCTGAGGTTTTTGCTTCAAATTTGGACTGTTGTGGTCTTATGGATTTGGGTGTTACAGGCAAAAAATACTGATGGTATAGAAGAGTTAAAGGTGGAATTGATGTTGCAAAAAAGCTTGCCAGTTGAAATTCTTGGGAGATTCCATTATGACCATTGCCCTATTTTGGTTAGATGCAATCCCAATTCTTTTGTTCAATAAGAAGGGGAACTGTCCCCCGTTTTCAAACAGCGTACACTACTCATCCTTCTTATCACAACATTATCTCAACGGCTTGGAAGGCTGGAACCACTAATGTGCAAAAATTTAACTCCAAAGTTTTTTGAAACATATTCGTCAAGAAGCGCGAGCTTCAGTGGCAAATTAACAAAATTCAGACTTCTCTTGAAATCTCGGATGATCCTAAGCTCAAAGAGGAGGAACGCACTCTTCAGAATGATCTAAACTCCGTTCTTCTTCAAGAGGAACTTCTTTGGTATCAAAAGAGTAGGGAACAATGGATTATATTTGGTGACATGAACTCTTCCTTCTTTCATCTTCAAACTATAGTTAGGAGGAAGAGAAACAAAATTCATAACCTCATAATTGAAGATGGATCTTGGTGTTCTGATCAAAATATTCTCCAAAGAGAAGCTAATTCCTATTTTTAGCAGTTGTTTTGTACAACAAATAGAGTTGAGATCGATCTTTTGCAAGACACCCCTTTACCTCATCTAAGCCTTGAAGCTTGCTGCAAGTTGATTGAGCCAGTTTCCCTTGCTGAGGTCAGAACTGCCATAATGAACATGAATTCTTTTAAAGCCCCGGAGCCTCACGGTTTCCAAGCCTATTCCTTCAAGGAATACTTGGAAGTGGTTGGTTTGGATGTGTGGAAAATTGTTCAGTGTGCCTTCTCTAGCAATATCTTGGACGATGCTATTTTTGAAACCTTGCTTGTTATTATTCCAAAAGTGAAAGCGCCTTCATGTATGAGAGAGTTCAGACCTATTAGTCTATGTAATGTCATCTACAAGATTATAACTAAGGTCCTAGTTAACCGTTTCAGACCGTACTTAACTGAAGTTATTGGCCCTCTTTAAGGAGGCTTCATTCTTGGAAGAGGTTTAATTTCCCTAGCTCTATTGTCACCTTAATTATGAGATGTGTGTCTGCTTCTTCCCCCTCTCTACTTTGGAACGGTGATAGGCTTGAGAGCTTCCGGCCAAATAGTGGTTTGAGGCAAGGGGACTTCATGTCACCTTACCTATTTGTTCTCTGTATAGAAAGGTTGGCTTGCCATATTTCTCATTTGGTTTCATCTAGTTCTTGGCTGCCGGTGGTTGTGTCTAAAGGGGGCCCTAAGGGTCAGGTCGAATGTGTCATTTAATGTTTGTAGATGATCTCTTGCTCTTTTGCAAAGCAACTAAGGGTCAGGTCGAATGTGTCATGCAGGTTCTTGATTTGTTCACTAGAGCTTCAGGACTCAGGGTTAATTTCTCAAAATCTAAAGCTCTCTGTTCCAATAATATCTCTCAGCGTAGGAAAGAGGTGCTAGCTGGAGCCTCCAATATTCATTTCGCTTAGAACTTGGGAAAGTACCTTGGTGTCAACATTGGTCATGCGAGTCACCTAGTAAAGCTGCCCAAGAGATCATTAACAAAATTCAACTCCGTTTAGTTAGCTGGAAGGGGCAATTTCTTAATAAAACAGGAAGGTTATGCTTGGTTAAATATGTTTTATCTTTTATCCTGGTTTATCAAATGCAGGTATCCCTTTTTCCCTTTTATGCTCATGAAAAGATCAATTCAATGATGAGACAATTCCTTTGAAAAGGGCAAGCGAATGGTAGAGGTCTCTTGCTTGTTAAGTGGGGTCAGATTGTTACGCCTAAGAAGTTTGGTGGTTTGGGCATTAGAGATTCACATTATGCTAATTATGCTTTGCTTGGGAAGTTAGTATGGCAGCTACTGCATTGTAAGAGAAACTTTGGGTGCAGATGTTGACAAAAAAATATTTGAATGGTTCTAGGAATTGGAACTCTCTCCACAATTTTTCTGACATTTGCAAACATGTCTTTCGGACTTATAATGTTCTTCGTGAGGGCCTAATTTGGCACACAGGCAGCTTATCTCAATCTCTCTGGCACGATGTTTGGAGCCCGTTAGGTAAGCTTGGGGAAATTCTTCCTTACATTCATATTTCCGATCTATTTTTCACTATACAAGATGTGGTGGATTCAAGAAATTGGAGCTTTAATAACATGTCTACTCCTATTCCTTTGGACATAACAAATGCGCTTCAGAATCTTTGTCCCCCTGATTCGAGGGTGGAAGTGCTTGGGTGGTATTGGAATCCTTGCCCTTCTAAAGTTTATTCTACGAAGAATGGTTATCCTCGGTTGGCTAATCGCAAAATCCAATGGAATAAAAGTGCGAATTAGGATTGGACTAGTATTTTTGCCCGTAATAATATTACGGATTTGAAGTTTTTAATAGGGATATTTTAGATACTTTAAATTATTTGGGAATTTCAAGGCCGGGGTAGGGATCCCGGCTAAGGTCCCCGTGCTTGCCTCGTAGGAATTTTACCATATCTCCATTTTCTCAAGGAAAATTTTCTGCATCCGTGTCTCCATTCATGACGGTACCTGCGAGGATCTCCGCTTCATGAGGATTTTTAATACCCCTAAGTTAGTTGGAAGCCTGAAAGTGCTTGTTAAGGTCAGTTGGCAATTTGTTGAGGTAAGTTGGGGGTGGTTGACCAGGATTATTGACAGATAAATTTTTGGAAGTCAC
>JASCZI010000009.1:256791-276169 GCA_036250425.1 Stylosanthes scabra
GGAGAGTCAAGGGAAGACTTAAATAAGAAGTTGGATTTATGGAAAAAAGCTTTAGAGGTGTATGGTCTACACATAAGCCGTAACAAGACGGAGTATATGGAATGTAAGTTTGGCCGTCAAAGGGAAAACTCCAATATAGAGGTGAAGATTGGAGATAACATCCTACGAAAAGTTAGAAGTTTTAAGTATCTTGGGTGCATTATACATGATAATGGAGAAATTGAAGAGGATGTAAATCATAGGATTCAAGCAAGTTGGTCGAAAAGGCGCAGTGCATCTGGTTTTATATGTGATAAAAAAGTACCTTTAAAACTTAAAGGTAAATTTTACCGCACTGCTATTAGACCGGCTATGCTTTATGGTACAGAGTGTTGGGCGGCTAAAGGGGAGCACGAACATAAGCTAAGTGTGACAGAGATGAAGATGTTGCGATGGATGAGTGGTCACACGCGTTTGGATAAAATAAGGAATGAAGATATAAGGGAGAAACTTGGAGTAGCACCTATTATCGAAAAGATGGTAGAATCGCGTCTAAGATGGTTTGGACATGTGGGAAGAAGACCGACTGATCACCCAGTCAGGAGGGTGGATGAGATGGAAGGTGGGCAAGGGATGAAAGGGAGAGGAAGACCTAAAAAGACCATCCATGAGGTGGTCAAACGAGATCTACATGCAAACGGTCTCTCTATAGACATGATACATGATAAAGCTCAATGGTGTCGTTTGATCCATGTGGCCCACCCCATAAAATAAAAATCTTGTGTTCTAAAAACATATACTGAACATATAAAATAAAATAACATGTTATACCCCAAAAAAAAAAAAATAACATGAATATATAGACTAATAAATTTATATAACCGAAAAATTAAAATTCATAAAGTATATGAATAAACACATTTTTTTAATTTCTTTTAATGTTTAAAATAACTTATAAATTTCTTTAAATTTATACCAACTTTTTTTCTAAAAAAATTTAAATATATCATGCCATATTCTCATTTTATCGAACCAAATTTATCATTTTTTTTTTTCGAATTGGGTGCAAAAATGGGAGTCTAAGAATTTTTCAGGTCATAAATCATTGAAGCAACCATGCCACCTTTTTTTAGAAAAATGATCTAAATATATCATGTCATATTCTCATTTCATCAAAGCAAATTTACCTTCTTTTTTCGAATAGAGTCTCAGTATATCATGCTATATTCTCATTCTATCAAAGCAATTTTACCATCTTTTATCCAAATTAGGTTAAAAAATGAAAATCTCAATATTTTCGATCGTATATCATCGAAGCAACTATACCATCTTTTTTGCATAGGATCTAAATATATCATGGCATATTCTCATTTCATCGAAACAACCTTACCATTTTTTTTCGAATCGAGTCAAAAAATGGAACTCTCAACATTTGAAGGTCATATATTATCGAAGAAACTTTACCTTTTTTTTTTAAATCGAGTCCAAAAATAGGAATCTCAATATTATCGGGTCATATATCATCGAAACAACTATACCATCTTTTTTCGAATATGGTCTAAATATATCATGCCATTTTCTTGTTTCATCGAAACAAATTTACCTTCATCTTTTGAATAGAGTCTGAATATATCATGCCCCTATTATCATTTCATCGAAGCAAGTTTACTATTTTTTCGAATCGGGTCCAAAAAGGGGAATCTCATTATGTTCGGTTCATGAATTATTGAAGCAAATATACCATCCTTTTTTTTTTCCGAATAGGGTCTAAATATATCATGCCATATTCTTATTTCATCGAAGCAAATTCACCATCTTTTTCGAATCGGGTCCAAAAATGGGAATCTCTATATTTTCGGGACATAATCATCGTAGTAACGATACCATCTTTTTTCGAAAAAAGGTTCTAAATATATCACGTCATATTCTCATTTCATCGAAGTAAATTTATCATTTTGTTTTGATATGGTCTCAATATATCATGTCATATTCTCATTCAATCAAAGCAATCTTATGATCTTCTATCCGAATCGGGTCAAAAAAAAAAAATCTCAATATTTTCGATCATATATCATCGAAGCAATTGTACCATCACTTTCCGAATAAGGTTTCAATATATCATGTCATATTCTTATTCTATCAAAGCAATTTTACTACCTTTTATCTGAATCGGGTCAAAAATGGTAATCTTAGTATTTTCGATCATATATCATTGAAGTAACTATACCATCTTTTTTCGAATAGAGTCTAAATATATCATGTCATATTCTCATTTCATCGAAGCAACCTTACCATTTTTTTTCGAATCGAGTCAAAAAATGAAAATCTCAATATTTTAGGGTCATATTATTGAAGCAACTATGCCATAGGGGTGCACATGGGCCGGGCCGGGCCGGGTTTGACAAGACCTGAACCCGGCCCTAATAACATGCGGGTCTAATATTTTTACATAAATATAACACCGGGTTGGGTTTGATAAGATCCGGACCCGACCCTAATAGACCCGATATAAATTAATATATGTAATTTTATAAATTTTATATAAAAAAGTAATAAATTTTTATTTTTAAACATTAAATTTAACAAATGTTATATTATGTTTTTACCAAAATTAATTATTTTAAAGCAAAAATGATATTATATAATATACAAAATATTAATAGAAGTATAAAAATATAATATTTGATCACTAATCTCAATTTAAAATGTACTTTTAATTTAAAACAAGTGGCTTCGGGACCGGGCCGGGTGACCCGAAACAAGACCCGAATCTGGCCCGAAAATCACACCGGGCCACAAATAATGAACCCAACCCGGTATAATTTACACCGGGCCCGGACCGGGTTGCGGGCCGGTCCAAGTCTTGTGCACCCCTACTATGCCATGTGTTTTCAAATAGGGTCTCGTGCCATAATCTCATTCACTAGAAGCAACTTTACCTTTTTTTTTTTCTAATCAAATCAAAAATGGGAATCTAAATATTTTCGAGTTATAAATCATCGAAACAACAATACCATGTTTTTCTGAATAGGGTCTAAATATATCATGCCATATTCTTGTTTTATCGAAGTAACTTTATCATTTTTTTTCTAATCGGGTCAAAAAATGGGAATCTCAATATATTCGGGTCATATCATTTAAACAAATTTACCATTTTTTTTTAATAGGATCTTAACATATCATGCCATATTCTCATTCTATCAAAGCAACTTTATCATCTTTTTATCCGAATCAGGTCAAAAGAAGAGAATCTCAATATTTTCGATCATATATCATCAAAGCAACTGTACCATCTGTTTTTGATTATGGTCGAATATATCATGACTCTATTCCCATTTCATCGAAGCAAATTTGCTATCTTTTTTTTTTCCGAATCCGGTCAAAAAATGGGAATATCAATATTTTCAGATCATAAATCATGGAAGCAACTATACCTCTTTTTAGACACAAAAAAAAACTATACCTCTTTTTTCAAAAAATGGTCTAAATATATCATGCCACTATTCTCATTTCATCGAAGAACCTTTACCACCTTTTTTTTTACGAATTGAGTCAAAAAATGAAAATCTCAATATTTTCGGGTCATATATTATTGAAACAATTGTACCATCTATTTTCGAATAGGGTCTGAATATATCATGCTATATTTTCATTTCATCGAAGCAACTTTACCTTTATTCTTTCGAACCGAGTCCAAAATTATGAATCTCAATATTTTCGGGTCATAAATCATCGAAACAACTATACCATCTTTTTTCAAATATGGTCTATATATATCATGCCATATTCTCGTTGCATCGAAGCAAATTTACCTTCATTTTTGAGTAGGGTCTGAATACAACATGTCCCTATTCTCGTCTCATCTTAGTAACTTTATTATCTTTTTCCAAATCGGTTCGAAAAAAGGAAATCTCATTATTTTCGGGTCATAAATTATAGTAGCAACTATATCATCTTTTTTTCGAATAGGATCTTAAATATATCATGCCGTGTTCTCATTTCATCGAAGCAAATTTACTATCTTTTTTCGAATCGGGTCAAAAATGGGAGTCTCCATGTTTTTGGGTCATAAATCATTGTAGGATCGATAACATCTTTTTTTCCAAAAAGGTTCTAAATATATCATGTCATATTCTCATTTCATTTAAGCATATTTACCATCTTTTTTTAATCGAGTCAAAAAATGGGAATCTCAATATCTTCGATTCAACTATCATACGAAGAAACTATAGCATCTTTTTCGAATAGCGTCTAAATATATCATGTCCCAATTCCCATTTCATCAAAGCAACTTTACCATTCTTTTCGAATCGAACCCAAAAATGGGAATCTCATTATTTTCGGGTCATGAATAATTGAAGCAACTATACAATCTTTTTGGAATATGGTCTTAATATATCATTTCCCTTTTCTCATTTCATCGAAGCAACTTTGCCATTTTTTCTTCGAATCGAGTCCAAAAATTGCAATCTCAATATTTTCGGGTCATAAATCATAGAAACAACTATATCATCTTTTTTTCGAATCGGCTCCAAAAATGAGAATCTCAATATTTTCGGGTCTTAAATCATCGAAGCAACTATACCATCTTTTTTCGAATAGGGTCTAAATATATCATGCCCCCCAATTCTCATTTCATCGAAGCAACTTTACCATCTTTTTTTATTCGGGCGATAAAAAGGGAAACTCGATTCATTTCATCCTTTTTTATACCGTTTTTTTTGGAATAGGGTCTTAAAATATCGTGATATATTCTCATATCATCAAAACAATTTTACCATCTTTTTTCGAATCGAATCCAAAAAAGAGAAACTCAATATTTTTGGGCCATAAATCATCGAAGCATCTATACAATCTTTTTTCGAATAGGATCTAAATATATCGTGCCCTTATTCTCATTTCATTGAAGCATCTTTACCATTTTTTTTTCAAATCGGATCCAAAAGTTGGAATCTCAATATTTTTCAGGGTCATAAATCTTCGAAGCAAATATGCCATCTTTTTTCTTATAAGGTTTGAATATGTCATGCCCCTATTCTCATTTTATCGAAACAACTTTACCATCTTTTTTTTCGAATTAAGTCCGAAAAAGGGAATCTTGATATTTTCAGGTCATTAATCATCGAAGCAATTATACCATCTTTTTTCGAATAGGGTCTGAACATATCACGTCTCTATTCTCATTTCATCGAAGCAAGTTTACCATCTCTTTTTCGAATCAGGTCCAAAAATGGGAATCTCAATATTTACGAGTCTTAAAAGCATTAAAGCAACTATACCTTCTTTTTTCGAATAGGGTCTAAACATATCACATCCCTATTCTTATTTCATGGAAACAACTTTACCATCTTTTTTTGAATTGGGTCCAAAAATGGGAATTTCGATGTTTTCGGGTCATAAAAGCATCAAAGCAACTATACCATAATTTTTCAAATAGGATCTGAATATATCACGTCGCTATTCTCATTTCATCGAAGCAAGTTTACCATCTTTTTTTCGAATCAGGTCAAAAAATAGGAATTTCGATATTTTCGATTTTTTAAAGCATCAAAGCAACTATACCATCTTTTTTCGAATAGGTTTGAACATATCACACCCCTATTCTTATTTCATCGAAACAACTTTACCATCTTTTTTCGAATCGGGTCCAAAAAAGGGAATCTCGATATTTTCGGATCATAAAAGCAACAAAGTAACTATACCATCTTTTTTCGAATATGGTTTGAACATACGCTCCTATTCTTATTTCATCAGTAGCAACTACACCATCTATTTTTCGAATCGGGTCCAAAAATGAGAATCTCGATATTTTCAAGTCATAAAAGCATCAAAACTACTATATCATCTTTTTTCGAATAGGGTCTGAATATATTACTTCTTTCATCGAAGCAAGTTTACCATATTTTTTTCGAATCAGGTCAAAAAATGAGAATCTCGATCTTTTCGGATCATAAAAACATCAAAGCAACTATACCATCTTTTTTCGAATAGCGTTTGAATATATTACGCCCCTATTCTTATTTTATCGAAGCAACTTTTACTATATTTTTTCGAATTGGGTCCAAAAATGAAAATCTCAATATTTTCGGATCATAAAAGCATCAAAGCGACTATACCATCTTTTTTCGAATAGGGTTTGAACATATCACGCCCCTATTCTTATTTCATCGAAGCAACTTTACCATCTTTTTGGTATCGGATCCAAAAATGGGAATCTCGATATTTTCGGGTCATAAAAGCATCAAAGCAACTATACCATCTTTTTTCGAATAGCGTTTGAATATATTACGCCCCTATTCTTATTTTATCGAAGCAACTTTTACCATATTTTTTCGAATCGGGTCCAAAAATGGAAATCTCAATACTTTCGGATCATATAAGCATCAAAGCAACTATACCATCTTTTTTCAAATAGGGTTTGAACACATCACGCCCCTATTCTTATTTCATCAAAGCAACTTTACCATCTTTTTTCGTATCGGGTCCAAAAATAGGAATCTCGATATTTTCGGGTCATAAAAGCATCAAAACAACTATACCATTTTTTTTGAATAGGGTTGGAACATATCAGACACCTATTTTTATTTCATCCGTAGCAACTACACCATTTTTTTTCGAATCGGGTACGAATATGAGAATCTTGATATTTTCAAGTTATAAAAGCAACAAAGCTATTATACCATATTTTTTCGAAAAGGGTTTGAACATGTTACTTATTTCATCGAAGCAAGTTTATCAACTTTCTTTCAGATTGGGTCCAAAAATAGGAATCTCGATATTTTAGGGTCATAAAAGCATGAAAGCAACTATACCATCTAACAGCTTACCAATATAATTAATCGGTTATTTGAATTTGAGTAACAATTAACTGCCACTTCCTTGGGTAGTAATGGGGGAACTTGTCTTGTCCTAAGCTAGGCTTTCAACAATCGTATCATTCAGTTCACTGAGTAAAAGAAAAGTGAGCCTAGGATCAATATCGATTCAATGCAAAAGAAGTGGTTTTGAACACTCATTCAGGTCAAATACTTCCTTATTTGCTTCTTACATTTAATAGTGCATGCATCTAAAAAAACAGAAAATTTCAATTTTTGCTGTAATGCATTAAACCATTGTCCACATCAAAACCCTATATTATTAATTAGACACAAAAAAAAAATTATCAATTATTTAAAAATATTATAAAATATATTTTTCTCACATAAAAAACTCATAAAAATTTCTTAAATTTGATATTTTTGTTAAATTTTCAAATAATTTTGGATATTTTGTCTTTAGTAAAATTAGAAGTCATTTTTCAGAAATAAGACAAAGCCAAATACCAATGCACATATTTACACAGGTAAAATAAAATAAATATGAAGAACTCACATCTTCATCTGCTAGGTTAAGAGCCAGCGCAATCATGTACGCACTAGGTCCCATCCTTTTCCGACATTTCCATAATGTGGTGCCAACACCATACACAGATCTGCAGCGGAGGAGGAAGAAGACACATTAAAATCAAACCCATAAAAGATCACTACATTTTGCTAGTAAAGTATCAGCTATACCAACAGTTTTATTTCCAAAAGTTCAATAATAAATTAAGAAATACATTCATGTCAACTCATAGCCACATTTGTCAAGCAATCAATGACCATTTACCAAGTGTACTGATACATAAAAACTATAGAAGACAGCTTAAGTAATTTACCAAACTTATCAGGAAGCGCAACTACTGTCCCTTTAAGAAGCAATGACAGCTGAATAATAGAAAATATGAGTCGGAAGGAAGCATTGCAGAAAGTACACCGTCGAGGTTCAAGCACTATGGATAACAGCTTCTTAAAAACAAATAAACTTGCATATTTAAGTCCATATAGAATACTTAATAGACAGTGAAACTCACACACAAAAAAAGAAGAAATACAAGTTTTACGAAATAAAAACCTTGGTCAAGAATTGGTCATTAAAAGTTCTTCCCTTCTCCTTCAGTTTTACTTCATCAAGTGAGCTGCACATAATTCGACATTTGAAGAAAGAATGAATAATGTAAGTGATGGCAAGAAGATACGCATACATAACAGAAGATATTTTTCATTTTCAATACAGACCTCAGTTCTTGATTTATATCACTCAATTTCCTTGTTGCATTTCGGTACTCCTTCTCAAGAAGTGGAATGATCAATGGAACATTATTTATATACCTAGTAAATCATCCTTGAGGAATAAAACATAGACTTATGAATATTATCTAGAAACTCTGCAAATAAAAAGAATTCTAAATTTATACAAACCTCTGTTTTAGCAGTTCTTCCAAAAACAACCTAAGTTTGCTCACACCTATCCCATTTCTTTCTTGTTTTGATAATGACCTTCCCAATTTCTCCTGCAATGACAAGTACACTTAAATAGATCAAGGAAAGGCAACTCATGGTATTCATGCTCCAAGATGAAAGGAAACAACTAGGATTCAGCTAATGAACAGCATACTTGACAACCAGAATGTAAAATAATAAAATAATTAAGGAACTTAAAGTTAAGAAGCAATGAAGCATAAGAACCCTAAAAAAATCATACCGAAAACATAAGAAAAATATTCTGAGCACCAAATTGCTTAAATATCAAGCATTCAAACTAAGCCAAAACAGAGGCAATTGATTAATTAATTAATTAATGTGAGGGCTTAACCTGTTTGAATTCATCATTGGACCTGTATACAGAATCACTTCCAGAGCCAACTCTTCCAGATGGCACATATTTAAAGAAGGGGGAGTCACCCAGAATGCAGCCATCGAGGGTAGACGCAGGCAGTGAAAGGAAAACCTCAACATCAGACGGAGGTGCAAATTGAGGTATCCTAGTATCCAGCTTAGTTGAAACAATTACAGTCCTTGAGAGCTCAGGATCAATCTATAAACAAAAAACAAAAACAATTTCTCAAGAATGTTGTTAAACTCCACCAAAGATCACAATAACAAAAGAAAAGCATGCAGAAAGAATAAAACAATGATCTATCTAAGACACTTGGAATCTGCAACAGGTACTGGCATCTCCCAAAATCGATACAGAAGTTTTCACAGTTCTGGTACCACAAATAAGTTTCAATTTTACAAAAATTAACACATTAGATGTGTAATTGTCCTAGAATTATTAGGACATCTCAAAACACAAACAAGAAGATGCATTTTTTTTCCTCTAGCGATTTGTTGAGTTGTCCTATTACAATAAAATTCTCCATCATATCACTAATCATGCAATTTTATAATATCCAAGCAAGTTGTCAATCAGTGTTGTATAATAATAGATCACTGTTCGTTTAAGCAAACACGTATTGGATATTGATAAATTTGGAAAGAAACTCCTGAGAATTGAACCTGGTCATCAAGAAAGTCAGTACATTTGTAGCACATCCGCATGCCATTAGACAAAATGGGTGGTTCAGTACTTCAGTAGCTCCAATATTTGGATAGTCCAAATTTGCCACATCGTGCCTGATTTGGAGAAATAAAATAGGGCAATGAGATAAGGATGTTATTTCTAAAAAATGACTGAAAATGGAAGAAATTGACCCATATATTTGTTTGACCCTTAATTGCAATAAATCCCAGGATTATATTGGCATCTTAGTACTGAACAAGTGAACAGAAAATCAATATTTTAGTGAAAGATTATCTAAAAGCACAACATGAGCAATCAGGTCACTTCCTACAAGGGTAATAAAAATAGGCAAGAATTTTAGTCAACAATTAACATATTTTCTTAACAAGCTGTGCAGAGATTCAGCCGAAAAGTAATCCAAATCTTTCAAACAAAAAGAGAAAATATTTTGAACACCAAATTGCTTAAATATAAAGCTTTCAAACTAAAAGAGAAAACAGAGGCAATTGATTAATTAATTAATGTAAGGGCTTATAACCTGTTTGAATTCATTATTGGACCAGTATACAGAATCACTTCCAGAGCCAACTATTCCAGATGGCACAGATTTGAAAAAGGGGGAGTCACCAAGAATGCAGCCATCGAGGGTACAAGCAGGCAGGGAAAGGAAAACCTCAACATCAGACGATCGTGCAAATTGAGGTATCCTAGTATTCAGCTTAGTTGAAACAATTACAGTCCTTAACAGCTCAGGATCAATCTATAAACAAACAACAAAAATCTTTATTGAAGCTGTCATTTATATAAATGCAACCTGATTGGTTCTTGGTCTTTTTTTATGACTTCCTACAATCTATAGATATGGCATGAAAGATTGAGGGCATTCAGCAACAACAACTTCAACTACATTATATTGAAGTTTTCCAAATAATCGACAAAAGGAACTCTGAAGAAGAAAGAGAGAGTTGTAAAAGTTGGTTATCAAAACAAAGATTTAAATCATTAAAATTGAAGTTTTAAAATAATTATTCAGAAAATAGAGAACTTTCCAGTAAATAGAAAACCATATCTTATTCAGAAAATAGAGAACTTTCCGTACACAGAAAACCTTACTGAAAATGAAAAACTTGGAAGGTCAGTAATAAGTATTTTCAACAAAAAAAAACCATGAAATGAAAAAAAGTGAAGTTTGAATTTAAAAATTTTAAAGACAGAGAACTTTCGGGTTAAAAGAAAAACCTTAAAAATAATGAGATACTTCTAAAATTGAAATCAGGAAACGCCATGTAAAAAATATTTCTGCTATGTTGTTATCCTAACAAAGATTTTAAACGAATAAGATTAAACTTTCAAAATAAATTTTATCAGAATAGAGAACTCTCCGGTATAAAGGAAACAAGGGAAGCTGGATGCAAAGGCAAGCATCCCGCACATAAAACCCTAATGAAAATGAAAAAGTTGCAAAACTAAAAGCTTTAGAAAGCTCAGAAATAAGTATTTTCAACAAAGAATAACCTTGAAATGAAAAGAAGTGAAGTTTGAATACAAAATTTTTAAAAACGGAGAACATTCGGGTTAAAAGAAAAACCTTAAAAATAATGAGATACTTGAAATCAGGAAACACCATGTAAAAAATATTTCTGCTATGTTGTTATCCTAACAAAGAGTTTAAACGGATAAGATTAAACTTTCAAAATAAATCTTATCAGAATAGAGAACTCTCCGGTATAAAGGAAACAAGGGAAGCTGCATGCAAAGGCATGCATCCCGCGTTAACCAAGATCCGGGTAAGGGCATCATCCCAAGCGTGTAATGTACACAGCGCAGCCCGATAAATAAATCAAGGGCTGCTCCCACGGTTTAAACCCGTGACCTTGATGTAACACGGAAACAACTCAACCGTTGCTCCCAGACTCCCCCATCATTTCCGTACACAGAAAACCTTAATGAAAAAGAAAAGTTGTAATACTAAAAGCTTTAGAAAGGTCAGTAGTAAGTATTTTCAACAATGAAAAACTTTGAAATGAAAGAAGTGAAGTTTGAATACAAAATTTTTAAAGACGGAGAACTTCCATGTAAAGATGGAAAACTCCATCGAAGTAGTTTTAAATCTCTTCTAAAACTAAAAACTTAGAAAGGTCTAGTAATAAGTATATTCAATAAAGAAAAACAACTTTAAAGTGAAAAAAGAAAGTTCTGCCATGTTGATATAGTGACAGAGATTTCAAAATGTCAAAAGTGAATTTTCAATGTAAAACTTTAAAAAAGGAGTAATTTCTGGTAAAAAGAAAAACTTAAAAATAATGAGATACTTCTAAAACTAAAATCAGGAAGGGTCCTGTAACATATTCTTACAATGTTGTTATCGTAACAAATATTTTAAACGGTTAAGATTCAAGTTTCAAAATGAATTTTAGAAAGAACAAAGAAAAAAAGGGCAGCCCGGTGCAAAGGCAAGCATCCCGGGTTAACGCCAGGTCGGGGAAGGACATCACCCCGAGCGTGTAATGTATGCAGCCTAACCCGATAATTATATCAGGGGCTGTCACCACGGTTAACCCCGTGACCTTGAAGTCACCCAAAAACAACTCAACGGTTGCTCCAAGTCTCCCCCTTCTTTCCAGGACAGAGAAAACCATAATGAAAATGAAAAACTTCTAAAACTAAAAGCTTAGAAAGATCTAGTAATAAGTATTTTCAATAAAGATGTTTTAAATTAATTATCAAAAGAAAAGCACTTCAAATTGGAGATTCTTTTCGTACTAACAATTAGGATAACAAGGTAGAAAGTTGGCAAGCTTCCTTGGTGTCAAAAAGAAAAGGAAGAAATGTTTTCACACAAAAGTCAAACACAGTAGCAAAAATGAGAAACCAGCATGACAAAATAGGTTTTATTATTTTTTAAATAACTTCACTGAAACTCAAATCGTGGAACAGAAGTGAAACCATTGTACTATCTAGCTTTTTACAAATTAGCTTTTTTTAAAAAAAATGATTCTTCTACTATGTTTTGTATTCACCATCAAGCACAGTTTAAGAATTGAATTCACACTTATCTGCAGTTCATCGGTGCCTTCCCATTCTGCTCAAGCCTTGAGAATAGAACGTGGGATGCCTGTGTGCATACCTGTAAACATTGATACTGAAAAGATCAATGGGACAGTTTTTATCATGAAACTGCCAATTTAAATATTTTTAATGCATTACAATCAAAGAAGAGTGGTTTGAAAAGGGGAAAAAAATAAATCAGACATGAAATGTTATACAGTTAAAAAATGGAATATAATACCTAGTCATATAAACTTCGGAAAATGACATTTGGAGAAAATAGATAAAATGAAATTGTGAAGGTAAGGTTTGAAAAATAGATAAAAACTCAAATCTGAAATTTGAAGCTATTAAACAAAGGGTCGTCAAATTGTCAATCACATGTCATAAGAGTTTAGAATCAGTCCTCTCACATTGACAACTTGAAAAGACACATATTCTTTTGAAGACCAAATTGCATTAGTCAAACAATAGCAAAAGTACAAATGGTCTAACACAGGGATACAAATAGCAATGTGGAATTATAGAAACATAATCCATTATATTAAAATCATAAATGGTGCATAATATAAAACTAAAAAGATGGAAAAACTCCAACAGGTCATGTTAACTATCACTGCAAGGAAATGTAAACATGTGAATTCATAGCCCGCTAGTGAACATACCTCAGAGCAGAACTCGGCCAAAATTGAAATGGCCTGAGATAAAAGCACAGGCTAGTCAGCGGGATTAAACATCAGATCTGAACTTGCCCAAAAAAGAAGTCAAACAGAGCATTTATGATAAAGATTCCAATCGCCTTACCTCTGAAGACATGGCTGAGTTCAGGAGACGAGACGAGACTGGGCTGCAAACTGCTGCCCGGTGATGGTGGCTATCTCCGGAAACGACACGGCCCAAAGGAAATGTTACGATGACACAGCGGAAGACAATTGCAAAAAAGATTACGTCAAGGTGTGCATTGCCATAAAATATATATTGATCATGAAAAATATTTTCGACGGTTAAAATTGCAGTTTGAAAATAAATTTTATGAGAATGTAGAACTTATAGTACAAAGAAAAAAAGGGCAGCCCGCTGCTAAGGCAAGCATCGCGCGTTAACCAAGATCCGGGTAAGGGCATCACCCCAAGTGTGTAATGTACACAGCCCAACCCGATAATTCAATCAGCAGCTGTTCCCACGGTTTAAACCCGTGACCTTGAAGTAACAAGTAAACAACTCAACCTATGCTCCAAGGCTCCCCCTTCTTTTCCGTACAAAGAAAACCTTAATGAAAATTAAAAAAGCTGTAAAACTAAAAGCTTTAATGAAAACCTTAATGAAAATTAAAAAGCTGTAAAACTAAAAGCTTTAGAAAGGTCAGTAATAAGTATTTTCAATAAAGAAAAACCTTGAAATGAAAAAAAGTGAAGTTTGAATACAAAAATTTTTAAAGACGGAGATCAATAAGAAAAACCTTAAAATAGTGAGATACTTCTAGAATTGAAATCAGGAAACGCCATGTGAGAAATATTTCTGCTATGTTGTTATCCTAACAAAGATTTTAAACGGATAAGATTTAAGTTTCAAAATAAATTTTATCAGAATAGAAAACTCTCCGGTATAAAGAAACAAGGGAAGCTGGATGCAAAGGCAAGCATCCCGCGTTAACCAAGATCCGGGTAAGGGCATCACCCCAAGCGTGTAATGTACACAGCCCACCCCAATAATTCAATCAGTGGCTGTTCCCACGGTTTAAACCCGTGACCTTGAAGTAACACGTAAACAACTCAACCTTTGCTCCAAGGCTCCCCTTCTTTTCCGTACAAAGAAAACCTTAATGGAAATGAAAAGGCTGTAAAACTAAAAGCTTTAGAAAGGTCAGTAATAAGTATTTTCAGCAAAGAAAAATTTTAAACGAAGAAAGTGAAGTTTGAATACAAAATATTCAATGTAAAACTTTAAAAATGGAGTAATTTCTGGTAAAAACAAAACCTTAAAAATAATGAGATATTACTAAAACTAAAATCAGGAAGGGAGGGTCGTCTAACATTTTTGCAATGTTGTTATCATAACAAATATTTTAAACGGTTAAGATTCAAGTTTCAAAATGAATTTTAGACAGAACTACTTCAATGAACAAATCACGAATATATAGTGAGATGTAATGAACATACCAGAGCAAGGGCTTCAAAAAGAACACCATGGGATGCAATATTTTTGTTCACGTTTTTTACAACATCAGTGCCCATTAGTATCCTCTATAACACCTGAAATATCAATTCAAGGCTCACTAAAACTCATTAACAAAATAAAAGGTTTGTATATATTATCGAAATATAACAAACCTCAAACAATGATCTTCTGGTATTTGGATCTTCAACCGTCGGAAAGTATTTTAAGAGCCCTCATTGTTTTTACCTGACATTAAGAAAAATTTGGCAACAATGAAGGAATACTTTCTGAATAAGATAGAAATATTTATTTCAATATGGCCGATAAAGGCAAATTGTAAAAATAGCACATGATTTTAGCCCTAATCCCAAATAATAATAATAATAATAATAGCGCACGAAAAGTTTCCAAAAATGAAAGCCAAGACACAAATATTATACATGAAAGAAATTTACAGATCTGAAGCCAGGGAGATGGAATACCATAATAAGTGTATTCGTGTGGGATATCCTGGTTCCGAGCAAGGCGTTCTAAAATTTTGACACACTTGGCAAGGTTAGGCAAATCCAAGACAGCTTCAAACTCACTTGTTAGCTCTGTCCCGAAAAAATAAGAATTTAACAAAAAAAAATTAAGAAAAATATTCTCACTTGTTAGTAGCACTCATGGTAAAATCGTGAACACAGGAGTGATGAATGAGTTCCTCCAATGAAAATAGCACTACTTATCACATGAAAATGGAAAATAAAAAAAAAGGAAAGCTAGTCTGCGAAAACAAACTTGCCACCATAAGTAAACGTGATTTCATAAATCAGACTAAATACTCTAGTTATCTATTCCACCTCGTCTCTTATGTTCATTAAACCCACTAGTCAAAAAATTCTGCCAAAAAATTATACAATATCCTCACTTAACCTTACTCATAATGAACATCTAAACTTTCTGCACCTCAACAGTTCCAGGGCCTAATCAATAATATCATTTATTTGAACCTAGTACAATAATTTCATTTTTCTTTTCTATGACAAAACCAGAGTAGCTATTAGGAAGAGAATAGAACCTTGAAGCAGCCTCCCTCTAAAATGGCTTGCTATTGGCAATCAGATCTTTGGCACCATCATTCTTCAGAGCAATGCTTGTGTGTGCTCCGAGAGGCAGATCAAAATAAAAACCAAGTTTGCGTTGCCGTATTCAATAAGCATTTGAACCACCACTTTTGGCACTACGGGCAAACCACTCTGGCAACTTTTCAGTGGCACGACCACCCTCTCTCCCCAATTTTCCTAGAGCCCCTCGATTTATCTTCATGAAAACCATCCTATGGTTAAAAAAGAAAACATACGATGTAGCCAAAATGCGAAAAATTCGAAAATCCCTTACCTCACGAAAAGAATCTTGGAAGTTGGAATCGAATCTTGGTGACGAATGCTTGCTGCTCCTAGTCCAGCTTCCTCACGAGGCTATCAAGAAACTTTTCTCTCAGGAACATGCAAACCTAGGGTTTTGGAATGCAACGACAACGTTGTTCGGACGCTCTGGATTCTGGAATCAGGACGACGAGAGGAAAACTCGAAAATAACCTTTAAAAAAAAACAGAAAAAGGGGATAGGGAACTTATTTTTGGTTGCCTTAGGAGTAACGAGTGAATAATAATCAATAAACAACAAGGATACCAGTTGTTTCTTCATTCCAAACCTGAATTTTCTTGAAAATTCACTGAAAAGAAAAACAGAAAAAAACCATCTCAGCATTCTTGACTTTACTATAATCATCTCTAACTCCAAAAAGAAACTAAAAGATATCAAACATGAGAACTCAAACCTTAATGTTGCAAGAATCAGCCTGAATAGCCACAAAGAGCCTTCTGCATTATTGAAGGGGAAATCGTAATGAAACGGCGTTCGTTCTGCGGCGTCTTTTTCCAGGGCAACGGTGGTAACGGTGAGGGTGGCCGAGCCCGTACATTCACATGAAAGTAGAAGCATGGTCCAGATGGTCTTGTGGAGGCGGTTTCCGCCGCAACGGCGGCGGTAACGCTGTTGCTGGCGTACAGTCGCGGAAGTTAGAAGCGAATGCGAGACGTACTGCCACGCTCTGGAGTTAGCACGACGAGAGGAAAACTCGAAAATAAGCTTATAGAAAAACAGAAAAAGGGAAAGGGGAACGTATTTTTGGTTTCCTTAGGACTGGTAACGGTGAGGGTGGCCATGCTAATGATGATCATGACAGTCGACGACCAAGAAAACCCGAAAGCATGGTTTACCCAAAAAACAAAGGAAAAAAAAAAGGAAGGGAAAAGAATGGAGATGGGTTTTAATTTGGTGGGTTAGAAGCGT
Source organism: Stylosanthes scabra (assembly GCA_036250425.1). Classification (NCBI taxonomy): domain Eukaryota; kingdom Viridiplantae; phylum Streptophyta; class Magnoliopsida; order Fabales; family Fabaceae; genus Stylosanthes; species Stylosanthes scabra. The sequence continues at coordinate 273,675 of JASCZI010000009.1, forward strand.
AGATGATATTGAAGGAGGAATAGTTAACAGCCTTATGAAGCCCAAATGCATGCCCCTTTATATACCCTATTCTTAGGGTTTATCTTAAGTCCGATATAGCAGTTAACTTAGCTTAATTTTTACGCCCAACTCTGACGCGTTAAATCTAAGCACCGCCTAGAAACCAAAAAAAAAAAATCTAAGCCGCCTTCAAAAAAATAAAAACCTAAACAAAGCCTAAAGTTCATGTAAAAAAAAAAGTAATTGGATTTAGCTATGCTCTTTCTCAAAGGAAAAAAAAGCCCTTGCGTTCTAAAGACATATACTGAAGATATAAAATAAAATGGGCCTTTGGCCCCTATGTAAACCCAAAAAAATAAATAAATAAATAACATGAATATATAGACTAAGAGTAATGCTGGAACTATTGTTAGGAGACCATTGGAAGCCAATGGGTGTAATTAAGGAAATAAGGGAAATAGTGAGTGATAAAAAGGAGAGAGAAAAGAAGGAAAAATGATATTGGGCTCCCTATTGTTTCCCTAATATTGGCTCCCAAGACTTTCTCATAGACTAGTAACTTTATGAGAAAGTCTTAGGAGCCAATATTATGGAGACAATAGGTAGCCAACATCATTTTTCCTTCTTTTCTCTCTCCCCTTTTACCACCCACTATTTTCCTAATTGGCTCCGTATGGGTCCCCTAATGTTGGTTCTCTAGCACTACTCTAAATTTATATAACCAAAAAAATGAAAATTCATAAGGTATATCAATAAACACATTTATTGGCTCCCTAATGTTAGTAATGTTGGTTCTGTAGCATTATTTTTTTTTAAATTTCTTTTAATGTTAAAAATATTTTATAATTTTCTTTCTCGAAATTAAAATATAATTTAATATTTCATTTTTATAGAATTGAGTCTAAATATATTATGCAATATTATCATTTCATCGAAGCAACTTTACGGAAAAAATTTTTTGAATCTGTTCAAAAAATGATAATCTCAATATTTTTGGAACAAATATCATAGAAGCATTTATACAAACTTTTTTCGAATAGGGTCTAAACTGTCATGTCATATTCTTATTTCATCGAACCTACTTTACCATTTTATTTATTTGAAATATTTTTTGAATCGGTCCAAAAATGGGAATCTCATGGTAAAAAATCATCAAAAAAAAAAACCGAAACAATCTTTTTTTGAATATGGTCTAAATATATCAAAAAAAATAACCAGTTTTTTGAAGGAAAAAAAAACCAAATTTTTTACTTTTAAAAATCAGTTAAAAACCAATTTATTAATTTTGTAATTGGTTAATAATCGGTTTCATGATTTGAAACCAATTTAGTTTAATAACCTAAACTTAATTTTTGGTTAACCAAAATATGATTGGGTTATTTTATTAACCATAACTATGAACAGCCCTAGGCCCTAGATAGAAGATTCAAACACACCTGGAGGTCTTCATTGTTTGTAACAAACTGTACAAAACGGAACCAAATGTCATCACTAACAAAATCAACGGCCTTGTAAGGAAACTGAAGGATCACATCTACGTACCTGTAACAGGGGATGCATGATATAAGTATACATTATACAAATTTTCTGGCAACACTCTCTTTACAGCAGGCTTGAAAAAATTACCATGAAAGATCTAGAGCAAACTTCTCAGCAAGAATAGCTGCTTTAAGTGATAATTCCTCACGCATTGCAAATTCTGCTGTTTTTAGATACTATAAAGAAATAAAATAGAAAATTGATCATTTTATGGTTCATAGAGAAAAGCTGGCTCCTTTTTTATTTCTCTGAGTTGGGAATGGGAGGAAGGCGAAAAAAATTTTTAAATAAATAAAAAAACTTCGTTTTTTACCAAAATACACATTTTTAGGGATATTTACTAAAATAAAATCTATTAGCAGTACCGGTCCAGACCGGTATTGGGTTATTTTCAATACCGGTCGGACCGATACTGGTTCAATTTTTTAAAAAATAAAATACACCAGTACCGGTCCTTCTTGGAGCGATACTGGTTCAAAATTTAATTTTTTAATTTAATATTAAATATATTGATTTAATTAATAGAAATAATTTAGGTAATAAATTACAATTGAAAAATATATTAATAGCAATAAATATATTATTTTTTAAGAGGTAATTTTGCATTGATTCAATTAACATATCATTAGTGTAATAATAATAATAATAATTCAATTCATCTTAAATAAGAAAGTCTTGTAATGGATCGTAAAATAATCTCTTCCGTGAAAAGAAAAAATATAGTGAATTAATACAAATATACAGTGTTTCCTTCTTTGATTTTTACTCTAAATTTTATTTAATTATAATAAATGATAATACTCAAATCTGCATAATGTTATCATTCGTGCGTCCTGAAAACAATAATTTTTATGCCTTAATATCTTCATGACTATTATTACGTTTTTTAATTTGGATTGGAATTTAATTTGATGGATCTGATTATTATTATTACATTGATGCTATGTTAATTAAAT
>JASCZI010000009.1:276283-318662 GCA_036250425.1 Stylosanthes scabra
GGCTCAAAAATTAACATTTATTGCTATTAATATATTTTCTAATTGTAATTTATTACCTAAATCATTTCTATTAATTAAATCAATATATTTAATATTAAATTAAAAAATTAAATTTTGAACCAGTACCGCCCCAAGAAGGACCGGTATTGGTATTAACCCAGTACCGCCCCCAGAAGGACCGGTACTGGTGTATTTTATTTTTTTAAAAATTGAACCAGTACCGGTCCGGACCGGTATTGAAAATAATCCAATACCGGTCCGGACCGATACTGCTAATAGATTTTATTTATTTAAAAAAAAATTTCAGAGGAAGGCTATGATGATATTTCCAAATTGCATGAATTAGTCTCTGGCCTAACTATCCATACCTGAAGTAGTTCCTCGACTATATCCTTTGCATTTGAAATATCACACATGCCATATACCAAATCTAGAGCACGCCTCCGAATACTGCGTACAAATCGATGTAGTTATGATTACTAGATTTAACAAAATTAGACATTGACTCAAAGGTAACTAATCGAATTGGAATTTTAAGTCACTTCTAAAATTTTCAAAGAGAAGCAAGTTTTGTAAATAGCATTGCCTTTCCCAACTAAATTGTATTTAACAAGAAAGAAAGAGCATTTTATAACATAATTAATATCTAAATAGCAACGCGCCAACGCCCAAGAACAGAAACGTGTGGGCTGGATTCAGCCCCAAATGATTCCAGAAATGAAATACAAGATTAATTATTTCAACACATAGGATCAAACATATAACCTGATGTCAGGATCCTTCAGAGAAGTAATAATCTGAGCTAGATGCTTTTTTATGATACGTTGCACGTCTGTAACCATCAACATTCTAGTCATATTCTCCTGCACCACAGTAGCATATATATATCATTAGATGGGACGCTACATCATTGCAGCAACCACCGCACTAAAACCAAAATATATAGAAATGCGGATAAATGATAAATCAAGTGTCACATAACTTACCAAGCCAAGATGTCAAAAGTTTGGTTCACTGACAGAAATAAATTTCCCAAGAAGAGACACACATTGAGTCATCGTCTCCCTTTCAGCATCAACGTGCATCACCTGAGCAAAGCAAATTGAATATAAAGTTATGTAAAAAGAAATGAAAAAACTTCCAAGTAATTGAAGTTTAGCCACCAAGTAATTATAGTGAGAGGAAATGAACATACCAGAGCAACGGCTTCAAAAAGAACAGCATGGGATGCGTTATTTTTGTTCACATTTTTTACAACATCAGTGCCCATTATTAGTATCCTTTGTAACACCTGAAATATCAATTCAAGGCTCACTAAAATTCATCAACTAAATAAAAGGTTTGTATATATTATCAAGATATGACAAACCTCAAACAATGACTTCTGGTATTTGGATCTTCAACCGTCGGAAAGTATTGAAGAGCCCTCATTGTTTTTACCTGGCATTAATAAAAATTTGGCAACAATGAAGGAAAACTTTCTGAATAAGATATAAGCATTTAATTCAATATAGCCAATAAAGGCAAATTGTAAAAATAGCACATGATTTTAGCCCTAATCCCAAATAATAATAATAATAATAATAATAAGAGCGCAAAAAAATTTTCCAAAAATGAAAACCAAGACACAAATATTATACATGAAAGAAATTTACAGACCTGAAGCCAGGGAGATGGCATACCATAATAAGTGTATTATTGTGGGATATCCTGGTTCCTAGCAAGGCGTTTTAAGATTTTGACACACTTGGGAAGACAACTCCAATGTGCCTCATAGATGATGTCAAAACACCAAGGTCTCGTTCATCCAACAGTTGTGCAATCCGATCCGCCCTTAAAGAAAAGACAACAGGGACTAATAAGATATGTCTGGATGGAAGCTACAAAGGGAAAGTGTATTACCAGCAAAGTGAATATTTAGATTTACCATCCATCCACAGTGACAACATCAGGATCCTTCCTGTATAAGCGTAGCAAACACAATGCAGCTTTTTTCTCACAAGTGCTCTGCAGCTACTAGATATCTAGACCACAAAATGCAGTACAATCAATATCTACTCATCATGCCATGTATTTGATAATAATGCAATAATTCATAATGCCTTACCAACAACTTCTACACATCAGGTGCTAAGGACTCAGCAAACTCTCCCACCAATATTTTCAACCTACAAGACAGGAAGTAGCATAGCAGCAATGACTCAAGATGGGGGAAAATAATGTTAAAAATTTAAAGTAAATAACATAATATAACTATTAAGTATTGGTGATTGGTGATCTAATAGAAAATTCAAACATAAAGACAGGGCGAAAAATTAATCGGTTATTTGAATTTGAGTAACAATTAACTGCCACTTCCTTGGGTAGTAATGGGGGAACTTGTCTTGTCCTAAGCTGGGCTTTCAACAATCGTATCATTCAATTCACTGAGTAAAAGAAAAGTGAGCCTAGGATCAATATCGATTCAATGCAAAAGAAGTGGTTTTGAACACTCATTCAGGTCAAATACTTCCTTATTTGCTTCTTACATTTAATAGTGCATGCATCTAAAAAAACAGAATATTTCAATTTTTGCTGTAATGCATTAAACCATTGTCCACATCAAAACCCTACAGTAGAAAGTAGTTTTTTTTTCCTTCCTTTTTTTATTCTTTTATTTTTAACTTAGATGAAAGTAGGTTATTAGCAACCTCAAGGTATCAAATGTGTCATCTGTGACTTTTCCAGTTCATTTTTCTATTGCAGGTAGGAAAGTGGATTTAGAAGGAAAATGAAGAACAAAAGAGAATGGATTCAAGACAAATAAAATGCATCGTTAAAGAGTTAAAACCTCACATGCTTGAAGTTAACTAGATGCCGTTTTTCTGTTTCATCAGCTGGCATATCCAATGCATAACAAATAGAAGCAGCAACCTCTGTGCAGCTCCTACAAACTGATAACCAATGAAGAATTCAAATTATTTGATTGGTACTAAACGATACAAAGACAAGTTTGTCATGCTTCATTTAAAAAATAAATAAAATTACCTCACTTAAAATTAGAACTCCCTTCTTGGAAACTTGACATGCGACAAATTCATAGCTGACAAGATTCATTCCTTCCCTTAGAGATGTAACAAGAGCTACATCTAAACGACGCATCAGTCAGAGTGATATTGATACATGTCATTCATGCTCAATCCTTAAATGCATAAAGAAAAAGGAGAACCAAAAACCCTGGTAATTATATGACAGAAAGTGTATTTAAAATGTGATCCCTAGCTTTCTACATATTTTTGCCTTTTTTCCTTTTTATGTTCTATACATTTTACTGTGTATTTATTTCCTTAGTTCTAAGGGTCTTGTCTAAAATATTTCAAACAAATATGAACTTGTTGCACTGAAGTTATCCTTTAATTCTTGATGAATAGGTTCTATGTATTAGCAACAACAAGATACATATATTATGAGAAGAGCAAGAGTTTAGCAAGATAATGAAATTTATTTTTAAATTTCAATGTTTTACCATCTTAGATATCATACTGCTTGCTTAAAGAAAGAAAATAAGGGGTAAAAAAAAAGGACGGCACGGGACAAAATCTTGTATGTTATAGCAGAAAATGAGTACTAGTAACAGCATAGAGTGCACATAATACATAAAAGTCAAGTGACCGGCCCTGTAACAACAGAAATAGATGGTTAGAAATCAGAAATCTTCACATAAATTCAAACTTTGCGAGAGCTAGTATCCTTACTTAAGCAATAAAAAAGAAGAGAGTCAAAATGTATGAGTAGTGTGTGCAAATAACAACCATAATAGTTTCTTGAAAATCTTCCAATAAATTATACTTTAGTTTTAAATAAGAGTGGTTTTATAGTGGTAGAATTGTGAAAAGACTAACAAGATGGTGTATTGGAACGGCAGTAAGGGTTCCAAATCTTCCATTGATTAATCTCATGCACCTGACTTGTAAGCTTTTGGTCTGTCAAAGCATTGAGTAAACAAATTTTGCAATTAATATAGAATAAAGAAGATAACGGTATGCAAGAAAAAGAAGCTACAAGAGCAAAAAGAAAGGAAAATGGAAGGACTTTTTTGTTCGTTTCCTGTTTACAATTACTGTATCATGTTGTCATAATTTTGTGAAGGAAAACTGATAACAGGAAATAAGAATGAGAATAAAAAACCAGATAGGCCTATATATGAAAACAGAATGAAATAATTTTAGACAGGAAAATTGTAACCAATTTTCAAGAGGATAAAAGTGACCATGGGGAGCACTGCGTTATTGATTGTTGTTAATGTTTCTTGAAAACATTTGACTCAGCCTACAGAAGTTGAATCCATTTCTTACTCTTTTAGTGAATATCAGGACCATAAAGTTTAAGGTTCTCACTGCTTGTAGTTACTAAGCCAACAGTATCTGAACCATAAAATAAAAGTGACAACAAATAAAATGAGTTGACGAGCAAAATTAAAACAAAAATTCATGTATATGCGTCTAAATTAAGAGCATAAATTAATTGATCAATACAATTCAAGTAATAACTAACATGCCTCAAGAAGGTAACATACATTCAGGAACATCCGTCCTAGTTGGTACAGCAATTTGCAGCAAGACAACTTTATCATGCCAGTGTGGGTTCTCCTCAAGGAACTTTTCAAATGCCAATATCTTTTGCGGAATTCCTTTTATCATATCAAGACGATCAATGCCCAACATTACCTGTCCGTTAAAATATAACATAAAGCTATTGAAATGATGGAAATTATCAGCAAAGCACACATGGAAATCAAGGAATGGTTGCAATAACTGCAAACTGTTTTTGAATATAAAGCTCTACCTTTCTGCCTGCAAATCTTTCTTTCAGTTCTTTCATGTGCTCCTGAACTTCAGGGAGTTCCAGGGCCCAAATAAACCAATCAGAATCAATCCCAATAGGAAACTGAATTTCCAAACTCCCAAAAAAAAAAAAAAAAAAAGTTAATCATGAGAAGGAAATCAGTAAGTACATATTCATTTGTATTTATTTAATGCAGGTCAACATTCTACAGAATATATGAAATTCTAGCTCTACCGTGAGCTGTATAGAAAAGATAGAAAACTTAAGAATTTTTACTGCAGCCACACGAGTTAGCTTCCCTTGATCTTCTACTCCTTCAGGTGTACCTTCAAGCCCAAGAATGAGAGTACAAGCACTTACAAAATGTCTGGCATAATCATAAGTATGGAATCTGGGATGCAGGCAGATGCAAATATTAAAATCACAACAGAAAGACAAGGATCCTGTAACTCACAACAACCATAGTGATACACAGCCACAAATAATATAAAAGAAAGTTCAATTAATTTTACTTTAACATGTTTGCTTAATTGCCTTAACAAAATTAGTAAATAACAAATTGATAACATTGAGATACAAAATTAACTTACCCTACCAAGTCAGCAGCAAGTACAGATCTCAAAAGCTCTGTTCTCGATGGCAGAGTCCTATGTATTTCCGAGGAAGGAAAAGGAGTATGAAGAAACCAGCCAACTTTCATTTTGTCATTGTATTCTTTTAAACATTTTGGGAGGAACATTAGATGGTAATCATGGCACCAAACAACATCTCCTTCCTTATAGTACTTATTTACTACATCAGCAAACATCTGGTTTGCCTTCTTATATGCATCAAATTGAGATTGGAAGCTACGAGTGGTAGCAAGTCTTTCTTCTTGTGGAAGGCCAAGATAATGAAAAAGAGGCCATAAGATGTTGTTGCAGTAACCGTCATAGTACTGATTCACAATATGCTCATCAAGAAATACTTGAATGCATCTCTGCAGTTGACAATGCATAATTAGGAGGATTACATAGTTCTCATGTTCGCAAATTATAAATTTAAAAATTTAAAACATGTGTGTGAGAGTGAGAGAGAGATAAGTTCGTCACCTTTAGTCAGTGCTTTCTGGCCAACACCATCAGATACATTCACACCAGCCCACCCAATCCATCTAGTTTCAAACTCCTTTACACCTTCAACAGGGAAAAAGATAAAAACCTTCATACATAATCTTCACTTTGACAATAGATAGTTAGAAAGATTCTTATCATTGTTATGACCAAGATACGATATTCTTGTTTCTTCTTCCTCTTTTCTTGGCCCAACTTTAGCAACTTCATTAATTAATTATACAATAACTGTTGCATTGCACAGCGTGGAAATATCAAATATGCATGTTTTCTAATTAAAAAAAATGTATTCTTATATAACAAATAATAATAATGATAATATATAAAAAACCCATAACAGTAGAAAAAGATAGAGAAGTTACCGAATTTTCAAAAGCATCAGCTAGATCAAGTGGAGTGAGCGACGAATCTTCATCACCGAGCCCAAAAAATTAAAAAAAAAAAAAAGAAAAGAAAAGAAGAAAAGAAAAGATGAGTCTTCAATAATATGTTAAAACGAGAATAATAGATTCACAGGTAATTATAAATTTGCGAGGAAATACATTAGTGTGATTTCTACTTTCTTGGCAACTTGTTTAAGTTCTTTGATCTTCATCAATTGCCACCGTTCTGCTTATGCCTATGTTGCTGCTACTTTCTTCTGAACTCTTAAAGCATGAACGAATCAACGAGTGCGACGTGAAGTAAACGCATCATGGAAATTTAGAAATAAGGAAGAACCCTAATGGCATTGATTGATCTTCAAAATTCAATGCAACTACGCTATGCTCTGCTATGCCTATGATGATTCATGCAGAATTATAAAATGAAACCGTAAAATGAATTTCTCTCTCAGACTCACACTCTCACTCTTTCTTGGGTGGTAAGAGAAAAAAAAAATATGTACAATGGGCAGAAAAGGCAGGCCCATATATAGGGTATAAAAGTTGGTAGTTGGGCTTAAAAAGTACGCTGAGTCTGGGCCGGCTTAAAATGTACGCTGAATCTGGGCCTATCTAATATTACCCTAAGTCGGTTTACATGGCTTAAAATGTACGCTGAATCTGGGCCCATTTAATATTAGCCTAAGTCGGTTTACATGGCTTAAAATTCACGCAGCGGTTTAGACGGCCTAAAACTCACATAAAGCGCTTACTAATCATTGGGCCTGATGGCCTCGTTACCAAAAAATAAAAAGCACTTACTAATCATTAATTGATTAGTGACTCGTACTTAGGTAAATAAATAAAAAATTTATATTATTAGTTGCTATAGATATTAAAGTGAAAATATATACTTCTTTAACTCTTGTAAAAATTTAAAAAATGTATAAATTTAGAAGGAAAAAAATTTAACTGATTATTAGGGGCATCAACTAATTAATTTTTTCTTTTTTTTCTTAATAGTAGTGGCTAAGAAATATATTTTTTACTATCAAATTTTCAAGGTTATATATAATAAAAATAAATATTAGATAATTAATATGATAATATTAAATTATTATTTTTTAACGATTACTCGAAATATTAGTCTCATAATCTCTTATCATTTTCTTTTGTGAGAAATATGTTAAATTCTATAAGTCCAGACTAATCTTTTACTCCTATTAAGTCCTTTTCTTAAAAAAATTTGATGTTGTCATATTCTCTTCTATATAAGATTCGAATATGAAATTAGACGAATTAACCCAGTTCATTTACAATTTTTGTTAGAGAATGTGATTATTCTCTTATACCATTTTATGCAAATGCCATTACCTTTGTTTTCTTAGACTGCAAAGCTAAATTTAAACATAATTTGGGTTGATATTCAACATTTATTTGAATTGAAAAATCCGAGTACTACGAGGAATGTAAGTGAAACTTATCAAGTATGAATGAGAATAAGAATTAGGATAGAGCTGAAAAAGGCATTTAGAGCTACGAGGCAAAATTCGAAGGTACAGGCTAGCCTGGGGAAGAACACATTTGCAACTTGCAACACATTTTCCCTCATAAATACCACCATGCGGTGGGTGTTGAAATCATCTTCAATTCCTTTGCACATTTTAATATAGATGCAATAAAAAAAATTATAGTATATATTTTTTAAGTAATATATTTAATAATTAATTAATTTAAATAATATCATAATATACAATGGGATGTTAAAAGTTAAAACTTAAAACTATATTATCAACGTACAAAAATAAAGCCATATTAAAATTAAACAAACTTCAATTTTTTATCTTTCATTTTGACCACTATATCCTGACTCCCATATTTAATTATACTTCGATGGATCTAGAATTACTAATCCAAATGCAAATGTCATCGACAAATTGACAAGAAGACCAATCTTGTATACCATTTTCATTAAGAATTTAATTTCTATACACTGTCAGTGTAAAAGAGCTTTATACATACATCTAATGAGATGTTACCATATCTTCAAAAGCAATTAATTTTCAAGCCTACTACTTCTAAAGTCAAATAAATGCATGGATCTGATTGGATGACTGTGTAAAACTCTTTACACTGTGAGTGCATCAAAATTAAACTCATCCATTAATACTAATTAATTAGTCCTAACCCAACTACTAATAATAAATGTAACACTAGCTAAGTGAGTTTCTTTTAATTGATCACTGCCTTTTAAGAGCAATAGTATTTATAAAAAAATTTATTTATCTTGTGCTTTTAAAGAAACATGTTAAATATTACAAATTAAAAAAACAATATTGAAAATATAAAAAATTAATTTTCTAATACATTTATTTTATATTTATTAAATATATAAATATCTAGAATATTTATTTCATTAATAGTAAAATTATCTAGCTAAACTTTTATAAAAATAAGAGCGTGGTTTTGATAATAAAGGTTCCAACGATGTTACGAAACCAACATTAGAGAGCTAATAGAGAACTAATAAGTGTAATTAGGAGAAGAGAAATGGGAGGTTAAGGGAAGAAAAAGAGAGGGAAAGAGACTATCAGCCACTTATTGACTAATAACTATGATGCACGGACTGACACGGACACGGGACACGAGACGACACGTGACACGTCGACACATCAATCTCAATTTTTCATATGACATGGGGACACGACATATATATAAAATATAATGTATTTTTAATAAAGGGCAAGTTACTATAATACGCTATATATAAACTTATATTACCAGATTACACTAAAACCAGATAAATGATCATATTGGATTCTTCTTTTTTTGCTCCAAAATGCACTGGATCCGTGGCACCTTGCCACGGATTCAATTTGATGTTTTGAACAAGGCAGGGTGCCACGAATTTAAGTTGGCAGATCCCAGCACTATAAATAGGAGGCTTAGGGAGGGTTGTGAGCTCAAGGAAAGGGGTGAAGGTGAGATGGTAGAGGTAGGATTGCGACATGTGATTTGAGTGAAATATACGAGCTGTTTGGAGGTGGTTCCGCGAGCATGCACAGATTGATCCGTTTGGGAAGGGTGGATTAGGCAATTAAGAAAGGAGACTTGCCGGCGATACTTTAAATAGTGATAGTCCTCGTGAACATCCGATGATTTAAAGTACGTCGCCGCATTCTCCATGAATAGGCCAGGGCTGAGATATGACCACCTCAGTCCGTCGGTCCAATACAAGCTCCGTAGGGGGCATCTGAGAAATGGTCTCTACGATGTTATGAAAATAGTATGTATGTACGAGGTCAATATTTACGCTCTAACTTTTATTTACCGTCAAAATGTAACTAGATTGTACTTTTAGGGAGTAATATGACAAATTATGATTTGTGTTAGTTTTCGATAATTTGAATTTGTTGTTTGTGAATGAAAACAAAGCGTGATGAATGTTCATTTAAAATGTGACTCTGTTGCGATTGAATTATGTTTTGTTGTTTTTTAGATGACTTTGTGACAACGACATGATAGCATAGAAACAACGGCGGCATAAATGGATACATATTTGAATTCAAATGATTTCATACATAATCCATTACATGAACGACACAAATAAAAACACACCCTAATCCTACTGAACATGAAAAGGGAAAAGCATAAAATTAAACACCTGAAAAACCCTAAACTCTAAACAGCATCACCAACCGTGGAACATCTCTGAGGACACAGCCATAACATCTCAATCAGTTTCGCCTTCCAAGTCTTCCTGTAACTTGGAAGAAAGCCGTAACTGGACTCGGTGGCGGTTCAGAGCACCTTGATGGACACAGCAGTATCTGCCTTGATCAATGGCAATATGAAATCGCATATGACATGGTAATCCAGTTGCCTGTGATCGCTGGAAATCTGGCTGGCCAAACAAGTGTGTGGTCCATTGTATATCCGCACTTCCCACACACCCTTCCGCTTCCGGAGTGTCAATCGAATGAGCCAATTACACCCCTGCCCGAATTGCTTGCACCGTCTGAGGTACTTAGCATGATCTGACTCTATCACCCTATACTCGACCCCACGATGGATGCTGTAGTTCTTCACGGCAAGGACCGCAACTTCCTTGTCCACGAATGTCTGTCCAATCTGAAATTCAGCTTGGTTGTTGGACCCTTGAGAGCCCTGAGTGTCGCTGCTTGCCTCGCCCTGTACTCGCCCAGTACCCGATTGTACATCCAAGTTCAGGATCGACAAGTGAGGAAGATATTGGTGCGTCCCTGAACTAGATGCACCACCCGGTTGATTCGGAACGGGGCCGTTGTCATCGTTACTGTCACCCTCTATGAATGGTGGTTCGTCATCAGAGTCATCAGCCCGCAATGCCTCCTGCACAGCAGGATCTGGCACTCTCTGAACAGGCGGAGCGCACAAAGCCTGCGGCGCCCCTGTACTGGTATCCCCTAAATCAGCCACAAGGTCACCTGCTTCTGCCCGCAACGAGCTGCGCCTCTGGTTCGGCCTGGATCGCACGGCGGGATGGCCCGGCAACATTGGCAGAATGTTGACCCGGTGCAGAACTACCTGAACTCGCAAGTGGAGCAAGCATTTCCACAAACAGCTCGGTGGTTCACACCTCGGGGAACTGGCTCCTGCAGTGAAACAAAACCTGCAGATCCTCATCAGCTTGGATGACAAAACTGTCATACATCACCTCCTGAGCCACAACAGAAATGGGAATGCGATAGTATATCATTCCAATACGCTTCCTGCCGTTAGAACAGATCTTCCGTTGGACGCTACGCTGAAGATCCGACAAACGCGTTCTGGGCGTGATGAACACATTGGTTGGATTTTTACTTGTGAACTTAACTCCCTCTCATGAACTGTGTTTAATCTCACCGTCATGGTGAACCAGAGCAAGAAAACTATCTTCCTCAGCCATCACTCACACAACTAAACCAAATGAACCCTCCCTAAGCCTCCTATTTATAGTGCTGGGGTCTGCCAACTTGAATCCGTGGCAGGGTGCCACGGATTCTGCCTTGTTCGAAACATCAAACTGAATCCGTGGCAGGGGTGTCACGGATCCGGTGCATTTTGGAGCAAAAAAAGAAGAATTCGTGGCACCCTGCCACGGATTGGTGAATTCCCTTCAGGGTGCCACGGATTCCATACAAATGTGGAACGGAGCAATATGATCATTTATCTGGTTTCGGTTTAATCTGGTAATATATAGCGTATTACAATAACTTGCCCTTTAATAAAATTATAATAATATCTTGACATTTTATTTATATTAAAATTAAAATTATTATTATTAAATATCTTTAATATTTTTTAATTATATAAAATATTTAAAATAATCTTTAGTTTTAAAAAATAGTAATATATACTACTTTTAAACTCATTTCAAGGACATAAGTTAAGAATAAAGTTGGACACATAATAATATTTTGGTGTGTCAAGTGTGTCTGGAAAAATATTTTTTTTGTTTTTTTCTAAGGACACGAAAGACACGCATGTCAGACGAGTGTCATGTCCAAAACGTGTCCACGTAGACACGTTAATTCAACGAAGTGTCTGTACTTCATAGGCTAGTAAACTTTAAGCTCCCTAAACTTTATCTAAAGCTTCCTATACTTTCTAAAAAAAATTCAATATTCTTAACAATTGCTTTGAGAATTTTGTTAACAAAATCATTTAAAAATATAAATTTTCATTTTCAGTTATTAACAATATCAATAATGTTTTTTTTTTAACTTAAATAATGTTCATGATAAATAAAATTAAATAATTTTAAATGTTAAATTAAATGTAGTAATTTTATGTTATTTTCTTTTCAGTATTATTCCTTTCAAATTCAGTGGATAGCAGTTAGGAACTAGGAAGTTACTGAATTTTGATGAAGAGTGAAGATTGAGAAGGGTGAGTAGTGTGGACTTTATGCTTTAAATGCACAATAATGGAGTACTCAAAACCAAGGATGTTACTTGGTTACACCACAATAATATTATGTAGCAATTGTCTTACTCTTCTGTTAGGCTTGCTAAGTTGGCAACAAATTTTTATGTTTTCGTGTCAAACCAGCTGGTTGCATGTCAACTTTTCAGTTTCGTCAATAATTCTGTTGTTCAAATTAAAGTAAGATGGTAATTGTAAGTATGATCAAATTGAATCTCTGAAATTAAAAACTTTGCATGCCAAAACATTATTGGGGACACTCTTAAAAAAAAACTGGATTTAAGGGGCGAGTGTGCAGGGGGATTCGGGAAAATTACAATGGAGGAGCCAAAATATATATAATATAGAGTAAAGTCATATAAATAAGTCATATAATCTAAAATATATTAAAATTTATGAATAATAGAATCTGTATTAAATTTTTCAGTTTTTTTCAATTATATAAATTAAAAGACAATTAATAAAAAACTCATCTTCTATTTTATTTGTGAGTCTATTCTACACAATACTCATTGCTGATTATAGCAGTTAAAATAAAAATAATTAATATACCAAACAAATCAAATAATCAATCAAAGGATGAGTTTTGCTATTTGCACACCTAAATCAGTCATCAGTGTATAATACATATTAAAATACAAAATTGGAACCTCAAGGTATCAAATGTGTCATCTGTAACTTTTCCAGTTCATTTTTCTATTGCAGGTAGGACGGTGGATTTAGAAGGAAAATGAAGAACAAAAGAGAATGGAATCAAGACAAATAAAATGCATTGTTAAAGGGTTAAAACATCACTAAAACCTCACATGCTTGAAGTTAACTTGATGCCGTTTTTCTCTTTCATCAGCTGGCATATCCAATGCATAACAAATAGAAGCAGCAACCTCTGTGACGTTCCATGGATTTACCAAGATAGCACCAGCACCAAGAGACTGTGCAGCTCCTGCAAACTGATAACCAATGAAGAATTCAAAATTATTTGATTGGTACTGAAGGATACAAAGGACAAGTTTGTCATGCTTCATTTTTTTTTGAAAAAAATTACCTCACTTAAAATTAGAACCCCCTTCATTGTTTGTAACAAACTGTACGAAACAGAACCAAATGTCGTCAATAACAAAATCATCGGCCTTGTCAATTAACTTAAGGATCACATCTACGTACCTGTAACAGGGGACGCATGATATTAGTATATATTTTACAAGTGTTCTGGCAACACACTCTTATAGCAGGCTTGAAAAAATTACCATGAAAGATCTGGAGCAAACTTCTCAGCTAGAATAGCTGCTTTATGAGATAATTCCTCACGCATTGCAAACTCTGCTGCTTTTAGATACTACAAAGAAATAAAATAGAAAATTTATCATTTTATGGTTCATACAGAAAAGCTGGCTCCTGTCACCAACCACCCTTTCCTTTTTTTATTTATATGAGTTGGGAAGGGGAAGGCTATGATGATATTTCCAAATTGCATGAATTAGTCTGTGACCTAACTATCCATACCTGTAGTAGTTCCTCGACTATATCCTTTGCATTTTAAATATCACACATGCCGTATAGCAAATCTAGAGCACGCCTCCAAATACTGTGTAAAAATCATGTACTTGGAATTACTAGATTTAACAAAATCAGACATTGAGCCATTGAGGACAAGGTAACTAATCGAATTGGAATTTTAAGTCACCTCTAAAATTTTAAAGAGAAGGTTTAGAAAACAGTATAGCCTTTCCCAGCTAAATTGTATTTAACAAGAAAGAAAAAGGATTTTATAACATAATTCATAACTAAATAGCAACGCACCAACGCCCACGAACAGAAATGTGAAGGCAGGATTGAGTCCCCCTAATGATCCAGTAATGAAATACAAGATTAATTATTTCAACACATAGGATGAAACATATAACCTGATGTCAGGAACCTTCGGAGAAGTAATAATCCGGGCTCGATGTTTTTTTTTATCATATCTTGCCCGTCTGTGACCATCAACATTCTAGTCTTATTCTCCTGCACCACAGTAATATATATATATATATATATATATATATATATATATATCATGAAATGGGACACTACATCATCGCAGCAACTACGCCACTAAAACCAAAATATATAGAAATGTGGATAAATCAAGTGTCACCTAACTTACCAAGCCAAGATATTGAATGTTTGGTTCACGGAAAGAAATAAATTTTCCAAGAAGAGACACACATTGAGTCATCATCTCCCTTTCAGCATCATGGTGCATCACCTGAGCAAAGCAATTTGAATATAAAGTTAAGTAAAAAAAATGAAAAAACTTCCGAGTAACTAAAGCTTAGCCACCAAGTTCAATGAACAAATCACCAATATATAGTGAGATGAAATGAACATACCACAGCAAGGGCTTCAAAAAGAACAGCATGGGATGCAATATTTTTGTTCACATTTTTTACAACATCAGTGCCCAGTAGTATCCTCTATAACACCTGAAATATCAATTCAAGGCTCACTAAAACTCATTAACAAAAGAAAAGGTTTGTATGTATTATCGAAATATAACAAACCTCAAACAATGACCTTCTGGTATTTGGATCTTCAACCGTCGGAAAGTATTTAAGAGCCCTCATTGTTTTTACCTGAAATTAAGAAAAATTTGGCAACAATGAAGGAATACTTTCTGAATAAGATATAAACATTTATTTCAATATGGCCGATAAAGGCAAATTGTAAAAATAGCACATGATTTTAGCCCTAATCCCAAATAATAATAATAATAATGGCGCACAAAAAAGTTCCCAAAATGAAAGCCAAGACACAAATATTATACATGAAAGAAATTTACAGATCTGAAGCCAGGGAGATGGAATACCATAATAAGTGTATTCTTGTGGGATATCCTGGTTCCTAGCAAGGCGTTGTAAAGTTTTGACACACTTGGGAAGACAACTCCAATATGCCTCATGGTTGTTTGATACTAACGCAACAAGAGACTCATAGATGATACCAGCAAAGAAAATATTCAGATTTACTATCCATCCACATTGACAAGTGACAACATCAGGATTCTTCCTGTCTAAGCGTAGCAAACACAATGCAGCTTAATTTCTCACAAGTGGTCTGCAGCTACTATCTAGACCATGTATTCTTTACTGTCTACATATTTTTCTCTGCAAGCAACATGTATAATGAACTGAAATGATGCTTCAAAAGGATAGGGAAAAAGAACAAATTACTCATTATGACATACAAAGTGCCATAAAAGAGAAGGAAAAAAATACCTGCTTCTCAAGATACTTTGGAGCAGATATGAGAGAAACAACTTCCATGTGACCAAAAACCCATAAATACATCATTAAGTTTTCTTGAGCATGTAAAGCCCAAATATATTCACAACGAAAAGCATACTTTCCTCAATTTGTAACTATGGCCCCCACTTTAGCTCGAACATCCCACTCCTATTAAGCAAAATCTGAATTACTAAATGTACGTATA
The DNA here is from genome assembly GCA_036250425.1 of Stylosanthes scabra. Taxonomy (NCBI): domain Eukaryota; kingdom Viridiplantae; phylum Streptophyta; class Magnoliopsida; order Fabales; family Fabaceae; genus Stylosanthes; species Stylosanthes scabra. The sequence continues at coordinate 291,999 of JASCZI010000009.1, forward strand.
AAGAATGTGAGCATAAAAGTTGCTAAGCCAGGCTTGGTAGAAGCAAAAACTGTCTCCAACCTTCACCTCTACACTCTACAGCTCTACTAAGCACACAAATAAATCAAGAATCAAGAATCAAATATATAGCTATAGACCATATTAAAAACATAAAACCCAAATCATTGATAGGGTAAAAGGAAACACTAGGAATGTAAAGTGCTATAGATGTGTACCAGCTACACCAAGCTGGGATGGAATGTCCAAGAAAATTGTAAGAGCAGGAAGCCTCTGTCATAAGCATGAAACAGTTTCACTTTTGTTGAAAAAGGATTATCCTGTCCATCCTGAAACAAAACAAAGAAATTAAACATCAAATAACATTAGACAACTTATTAAAATTTGCAAAATTTCAACAATACTTTCATCGAGGTTTAAAAGAAAACATCAGCCTATGCAAACTATTCATCACATCAACATCCTCACAGAATTAGGAGGCAAATAGACCACAAAACTCTACAGCAACACTTGGACATCAAGGCAAATCCAAGACAGCTTCAAACTCACTTGTTAGCTCTGTCCCAAAAAAATAAGAATTTAACAAAAAAAATTAAGAAAAATATTCTCACTTGTTAGTAGCACTCATGGTAAAATCGTGAACACAGGAGTGATGAATGAGTTCCTCCAATGACAATAGCTCTACTTATCACATGAAAATGAAAAAAAAAAAAAAAGGAAAGATAGTCTGCAAAAACAAACTTGCCACCATAAGTAAACGTGATTTCATAAATCATACTTAATATTCTAGTTATCTATTCCACCTCATCTCTTATGTTCATTAAACCCACTAGTCAAAGAACAAAAAATTCTGCCAAAATTTATACAATATCCTCACTTAACCTTACCTCATAATGGACATCTAAACTTTCTGCACCTCAACAGTTCCAGGGCCTAATCAATAATATCATTTTTTTGAACCTAGTACAATAATCTCATTTTTCTTTTCTATGACAAAACCAGAGTAGCTATTAGGAAGAGAATAGAACCTTGAAGCAGCCTCCCTCTAAAATGGCTTACTATTGGCACTCAGATCTTTGGCTCCATCATTCTTCAGAGCAATGCTTGTGTGTGCTCCGAGATGCAGATCAAAACAATTTTCCTAGAGCCCCTCGATTTATCTTCAGTTGAAAACCATCCCATGGTTAAAAAAGAAAACATACGACATAGCAAAAATGCGAAAAATTCGAAAATCCCTTACCTCACGAGGAGAATCTTGGAAGTTGGAATCGAATCTTGGTGAAGAATGCTTCGTGCTGCTCCTAGTCCAGCTTCCTCACGAGGCCATCAAGAAACTTTTCTCTCAGGAACATGCAAACCTAGGGTTTTGGAATGCAACGACAACGTTGTTCGGATGGTCTTGTGGAGGCGATTTCCGCCACGACGGCGGCGGTAACGCTGTTGTTGACGTACAGTCGCAGAAGTTAGAAGCGAATGCGAGACATTGCCACGCTCTGGATTCTGGAATCAGGACGACCAGAGAGCACAAACCTTAATGTTGCAAGAATCAGCCTGAATAGCAACAAAGAGCCTTCTGCCTTATTGAAGGGGAAATCGTAACGCTGTTGTTTCCGTACATTCACATGAAAGTAGAAGCATGGTTCGGACGGTCTTGTGGAGGCGGTAACGCTGTTGTTGACGTACAGTCGCGGAAGTTAGAAGCGAATGCGAGACATTGCCACGCTCTGGAGTCAGGACGAAAATAAGCTTAAAGAAAAACAGAAAAAGGGAATGGGGGACGTATTTTTGGTTGCGTTAGGACTGGTAACGGTGAGGGTGGCCATGCTAACGATGATCATGACAGTCGACGACCAAGAAAAACCGAAAGTATGGTTTACCCAAAAAACAAAGCTTGTTTGGAAAGCCATGATTTAGAATTCTCTTATGAATTAGAATTCTTTTCTTGCTTTAGAACAAATAAAAATGAAAGAGTTGAATTCCAATGAGAATTCCAATTCCACTTTTCCCTCATTTACAAATCAGATAAAAAATGGTCTGATTTTGAAATCATTTCTCACTCCAAATCAGCCCATTATGTCTAATGTTAGTTATAATTAATTATTCTAAGTTTGCCCACACCTATTACCTATTTAGTCTTTCTTCTTCTCATTCTTTACCCTAGTTCACGTATTCGGCAGCTGTGAAGTTGTGAAGGGCTACCATTATCATCACTTGCAGCACCATTCATCTATATTTCTATCAGTTTGTGGAACTTCTTTCAAGAGGTAGCAGCACCACTTATCTCTGTTTCTTCAGTTTGTTAACTTCTTTCAAGAGGTAAGTTGTGCTTATACTTTTTTTTGTGCAGTGTTTTAGATTTTTTGGTTGTGCTCTTCTCTTTAATTTGAGTACATTTGAGTATATCTTTTATATAATTTATTTAAAGGTATAAATTTGTGCTATTTTTATTTGTACTTTTTATATTGTTGGATTTTTTTGCTACTGATTTTTTTAATTTGCATTTGTGGTGTTTTTATTTGTGCGTTTTGAGTTTGTGATGTTTCTACTGATTTTTCCTAATTTATATTTATATATCATTTGTTGATAAAGAGTAGGATGAGTTTCATTGGAGTGTATTGTGCGTAGGTAATATGAGAGAATCGGAAAGAAATACAATATTAGCTATCATTACCTATGTGAGTTTCTTAGCTCACATACGCTGTACTCAACAAATGTATCGTATTGAAAGATCCATTCGGCCACAAGAACCAAGTACATATGGAGTTGATGGCTCAATTAGAAACACATTACAATTCACGCTGTGTAATACGTATGAGTTATGAAGCATTTACTAAGCTTGTTGCGATAATGCGTGAGAGAAGACTTCTTAGAGATAATCAATATAGTTATGTTGAGGAATAAGTTGCAAAATTTCTACATATTTTAAGTGGTCAAGCACGTACACGATCAGGAAGTTTTTTCTTCCGTCGGTCTACTGAAACAGTTAGTCGACATTTTCACCAAGTTCTTAGAGCTATAATAAGTTTGGAAAATCAATATTTAGTTAAGCCAAATGGTGCCACTGTCCCACCACAAATACTCAACAGCGGAGAAATATTTTACCCGTACTTTAAGGTATTTTGCAAAAAAAAATATTTCTTTAATTGTGGGATAATTCTATTTTACATATATTTAGCCATAGATATTAAGTTATTTGGAAATTTTAGAATTGCATAGGTGCTATAGATGAAACACATATTCGAGTTAAAGTGTTAAGTGAAGATGCATCAAGTTATAGAGGAAGAAAAGGTTATCCTACTATGAATGTATTGGCAATCTGTACTCCTGATTTAAAATTTACTTATGTGTTACCTGGATGGGAGGATTTAGCTGCAGATTCAAGAGTTTTAGAAAATGCATTAAATAGAGAAGAAGATAATCTGCATGTACCTCGAGGTATTAAACTTATGTATATATATATATTTTTTAATTAGTTATCAATAAATTTATCTAATAGTGTTTTAACTAAAAATTTTGCAATTAATTTTAGGAAAATTCTACTTAGTTGATGCTGGATACATGTAGAGATCAACCTTTCTGACTCTATATAGGAGTACTCGGTATCACTTGCGTGAGTTTTCTCGACATGGACCCGAAAACCTAAAAGAGCTATTCAACCTAAGAAATTCTTCACTGCGCAATTCAATTGAGAGAACATTTGGTGTTGTGAAAAATAGGTTTCCAATTCTATCAGAGATGTCTAAATATGATGTAGATACCGTGAGTGAAATTATTATAGCTTGCTGTAATTTGCATAATTTCTTAATGGATTTTGATACAAATGAAGATATTATCTCGCAAGTTGATAGTACTCTCGGAAGTAACAACTCATCAGATGATTGCTAGAGGTGAAGATGGAAGAAGAGGAGAGATTTTGAGAGATTCTATAGGGGCTGAAATATGGAATAATTATACACGTAGACAACGTTAGAATAATGATAATTTCTTATGATGTTTTTTTTCAATGAACTTATGTTACATTAAGCTTGAACTCTTATTATTTTTGGTCATTATTATAGTAATGCTATTATTGTGCTTATTGTTCCAGATAATTTGCTGATTGTGTGAAACATGCTCAAATGTACTCCTTAACAATTTTTCTTCTGAAATACATAAATATCTATAGGTGGTAATATGGATGTTGAGAAGATTGTAGATGTGGAAGAAAAACATGATTGTGATAATTATTTTAAGTGGACAATGGAGATGGATGGTTTAATGCTTGAAGTTTTGAAATAATAAAAGAATAAGGGTCAAAAGGAAGACAGAGCTTTTTCAGTCGAAGCTTATAGGAAAGTGGTAGACGAAATTAATGACAAATTTTCGCTTAACATTAACAATAGTAAGGTCTTGAATCGTTTGAAAACTCTCAAAGAACAAATGGTGTTAGCAAAGGAAATAAAACAAAAAAGTGGAGTGGGATGGAATGATATAACCAAGACATTTGAAGCTACTGCTGAAGTGTGGAAATCAATATGTTTGGTACGTGTACTCATTTATTTTTATTCTTATTAGTTTTGCTTTTAATTTACTTTTCATATATTATTGTTTATTTTTATTGTAGGCAAATCCCAAATTCAAGTCTATTAGAGGAAAGCATCTTTATCATTTGGACATTCTTAAAGAAATATATGATAAAGATATGGCAACGGGGGCTAGAGTAGAGACTGCTAAACAAAAGGTACGAAGATGGGAAAGAGAGAATGCGGATATAAGTATTGAAGATATTGATGAACTACAAGCAAATAATGAGGTGCACTTGGAAAATTTTAATCTTTTCGACAATGAAAGTGGACCAACAACCCCAGGTTCACAAGCTCCACCATCATCCATTCCATCAGTATCTAATGCCACATCCACAAAAGGCTTATTCTTCAACGTATCTATCCATTCTTGATACTCGGACTTCTTGTCCGGTATCTCTAAGTTTGAAAGAATGGTTCCGGCGTACCTCCAAGCCCGGGCGTTTTCTGATTCCTTCACACAACAATTTGCTTCTCGTATCGACGAATTAGAAGAGATGTCAACCGGCAACCGTATCTGGAAACAATGATTAGTGGGATGATTCTTTCTGCTTGGATGAGGCGTTGATTACTTATTCCATAAAGCTGGCCAGCGGCCATCCTCTCTTGGCAAGATCCGAGCTCTCTTCTCTTATTTAATGCTTTGCACCTTTAAAACAAAGTCAAAGAGACTCTTTTTGCTAATATAGGAACTAGAGAGACTAGAAATACAAACCACAACTGATTTGTCACAAGATTTGAAAGACATGACTATGGCAATGAAAGACATTGCAAATGCTATTGTAAGTACAAGTGCTGAAGTTTGGAAGACTTGTGAAATCAGGGCTGCATTAGTTAAATTAGGCTTGCAAGGTTGGCCACTTTTTCGAGCTATGGAATTACTTGTTGCTAATCCTACTCTTGTTGGAGTATTTTTTGGCTTAGAGGAACATGATCGCTTGGAATGGTTGAGTGAAAAGATGGAATGATGACTTCCGAAGTTTATTGGTGATTAAGTAGTATTTTGTTGGGTGACAAATATAATGTCATTCTTGAGTTAGACTTTTGTTGTTGTATGTGAGATAAACTCTAAATTCTCACTTTAATGTGGTTCTTGAATTAAACTTTATTTTGTTGTTGTATGTGAGATAAACTCTAAATTCTCACTTTAATGTGGTTCTTGAATTAAACTTTATTTTATTGTTGTATGTGAGATAAACTCTATGTTTATTATTCTATATATGACATATTATTTATGTTATTGTTAAGTTTGTTATTTATGTTTTTGTTAATGTTATTTAACTTTATTTGTAATTATAAAGATTGGATACAAATGATATGTCATAATTTATTTTTATAGTGACTTTATTATATTTATTCATGTATTTTAATGATAAGGGATATTTAATAATATAATTTTGTCCTTGACCAAAGAAAAAAATTATAAACCCTAAACCGTTCAAAAATTATAAAAGAAAAAAATTTTATTCAATTCTATTCCATGTTAAAATCATTCCAAACCAAAGAATTGAATTCTATTCTATTCCAAGTAAAGTTATTCCAAGTCATGGAATTAAATCTCAAATAGAAATGAATTCAATTCTCAAAGGAATTAGAATTCTTTTCTCACATTAAATACTTTCCAAAAAGGAAAAAAAAAGAAAGGGAAAAGAATGGAGATGGGTTTTAATTTGGTGGGTTAGAAGCGTAGATGATATTGAAGGAGGAATAGTTAACTTGCCTTATGAAGCCCAAATGTATGCCCCTTTATATATCCTATTCTTAGCGTTTATCTTAAGTCCGTTAGCAACTTAGCTTCATTTTTACGCCCAATTTTGATGCGTTAAATCTAAGCACCGCCTTCGGAAAAAAACCCTAAACAAAGCCTAAAGTTCATGTAAAAAAAAACTAAATTTAATTGGATTTAGCTGCTCTCTCTCAGAGAAAAAAAAAAGCCCTTGTTTTCTAAAGACATATAACCAAAAAAAAAAAAAGTTAACCAAAAAAAAAAAAACATATGAATATAGACTAATAAATTTATATAACCAAAAAAATTAAAATTCATAAGGTATATGAATAAACACATTTTTTAAATTTCTTTTAATGTTTAAAATATGTTATAGTTTTCTTTCTCAAAATTAAAAAATAATTTAACATTTCAGTCTTATAGAATAAGTCTAAATATATCGTGCGACATTATCATTTCATCGAAGCAACTTTAGGGAAAAAAAATTTGAATCCGTTCAAAAAATGATAATCTCAATATTTTCGGAACAAACATCATAGAAGCAATTATACCAACTTTTTTCGAATAGAGTCTAAATTGTCATGCCATATTCTTATTTCATCGAACCAACTTACCATTTTTTTTAATTGAGTCCAAAAATGAGAATCTCAATATTTTCGAATAAAAAATCATCAAAAAAAACTAAACAATCTTTTTTCAAATATGGTCTAAATATATCATGTCATATTCTCATTTAATCGAATAGCGTCAAAAATGAGAATCTCAACCTTTTTGGGTCATATATCGTCGAAACAATTATACTATCTTTTTTCGAAAAAGGTCTAAATATATCATGTCATATTTTCATTCCATCGAAACAATTTTACCATTTTCCGAATCGGGTCAAAAAATGGAAATCTCAATAGTTTCCGATAAAAAATTAACAAAACAATTATAAAATCATTTTTCGAATAGGGTCTAAATATATCATGCCATATTCTCATTTCATCGAAGCAAATTTACCATTTCTCAAATCGGGTCAAATATAGGAATCTCAATGTTTTCGGGTCACGGATCATTGAAACAATTATACAATTTTTTTTCGAATATGGTCTCCATATATCATGTCATTTTCTCATTTCATCGAAGCAAAATTATCATTTTTTTTAATCGGGTGTAAAAATGGAAATCTCAATATTTTCGAATTATAAATCATTGAAGCAACTACACCATTTTTTTCAAATTGGTCTCAATATATCATGCCATATTCTCATTCCATCAAAGCAATTTTACCATCTTTTATCCGAATCGGGTCAAAAAATGGAAATCCCAATATTTTTTTAATCATATATCATCGGAGCAATTGTACCTTCTGTTTTGGAATAGGATTTCAATATATCATGCCATATTCACATTCAATCGAAACAACATTACCATCTTTTATTCGAATCAGGTCAAAAAAGGGGAATTTTCCAAATTTTCGATCATATATCATCGAAGCAATTGTACCATCTGTTTTTGAATAGCGTCTACTCTAAACATATCATGCCATATTCTCGTTTTATCGAAGCAACGTTATCATATTTTTTTTTTATCAAATTGGGTCAAAAAAGGGAAATCTCAATATTTTCAGGTCATAAATCATCGAAACAACTATAACATCTTTTTTCGCATAGGGTCTAAATATATCATGCTATATTCTCATTTCATCAAAACAACTTTACCATTTTTTTCGAATCAGGTCCAAAAATGAGAATTTCGATATTTTCGAGTCATATATCATGAAAGCAATCGTACCATCTGTTTTCGAATAGTGTCAAAATATATCATGCCATATTCTCATTTCATCGAAGCTAACTTACCATTTCTTCTAATCAGGTAGAAAAATGAGAGTCTCATTATTTTTGGGTCATAAATCATCAAAGCAATGATACCATCTTTTTTTCGAAAAATGATCCAAATATATCATGTCATATTCTCATTTCATCGAAGCAAATTTACTATTTTTTTTGAATAGGGGTCTCCATATATCATGTCATATTCTCATTCTATCAAAGAAAATTTACCATCTTTTATCTGAATCGGGTCAAAAATGGGAATCTCGATATTTTCAATCATATACCATCAAAGCAACTGCGCCATCTGTTTTTGAATAGGGTCTACTCTAAACATATCATGCCATATTCTCATTTTCGTCAAACCAACTTTACCATCCTTTTTTTTTTCCGAATCGGGTCCAAAAATGAGAATCTCAATACTTTCAGGTCATAAATCATCGAAGCAAACATGCCATCTTTTTTCGAAATGGGTCTAAATATATCATGCCATATTTTTATTTCATCGAAGCAATCTTACCATCTTTTTTTCAAATCGAGTCAAAAAATAAAAATTTCTATATTTTCGGGTGATATATTATCGAAACAACTATACCAGCTGTTTACGAATAAGATCTAAGCATGTCATGCCATATTTTTTCTCTCGAAGCAACATTAACTTCTTTTTTTTGAATCCAGTCGAAAAATGAGAATAACAATATTTTCGGGTAAAAAATTATCGAAGCAACTATATCATCTTTTTTGGAATAGGGTCTGAATATATCATATGCCCCTCCCTATTCCCATTTTATCAAAGCAACTTTGCCATTTTTTTCGAACCGGGTCCAAAAATGAGAATCTCAATATTTTCGGGTCATAAATAATAGAAGCAGCTATACCATCTTTTTTTTCGAATCGGATCAAAAAATGAAAATCTCTGTATTTTCGGGTCATAAATCATCAAAGCAACTATACCATCTTTTTTCGAATAAGGTCTGAATATATCATGCCCCAATTTTCATTTCATTGAAGCAACTTTACCATCTTTTTTTTTTCAAATCGGTCCATATAATGGAATCTCAATATTTTCGAGTCATAATTCGTCGACACAACTTTATAATCTTTTTGGAATTGGGTCTTAAATATACATGTCATATTCTCATATCATCGAACCAACTTTATCATCTTTTTTGGAATCGGGTCTAAAAGTGGGAATCTCAATGTTTTCGGGTCATAAATCACCGAAGCAACTATACCATCTTTTTTCAAATAAGATCTGAATATGAATATATTATGCCCCTATTCTCATTTCATTGAAGCAACTTTACCATCTTTTTTCGAATTCGGTCCAAATTTCGGAATCACAATATTTTCGATTTATAAATCATAGAAGAAACTATATCATCTTTTTTCGAATAGAGACGGAATATATCATGCCCCTATTCTCATTTCATCGACGCAAATTTAACATTCTTTTCGATTCGGGTCCAAAAAAGAAAATCTCAATATTTCGGATCATAAATTATCGAAGAAACTATACCTTGTTTTTTCGAATAGGGTCTGAATATACCATGCCCCAATTCTCATTTCATCGAAGCAACTTTACGATTTTTTTTTTAAATTGGGCCATCAAATGGAAATCTCAATGTATTCGGGTCATAAGTCATCGAAACAACTATATCATTTTTCTTTCTGAATAGAATCTGAATATATCATGCCCCAATTCCCATTTCATCGAAGCAACTTTCGATCTTTTTTTTCAATCGGGCCATCAAATGGGAATCTCAATGTTTTCGAGTCATAAATCATCGAAGCAACTATATCATTTTTTTTCGAATAGAGTTTGAATATATCATGCCCCTATTCTCATTTCATCAAAGCAACTATATCATTTTTTTCCGTATAGAGTTGAATATGTCATGCCTCTATTCTCGTTTCATTTAAGCCACTTTACCATCTTTTCTTATAATCAGGTCCGAATATGTCATGCCCCTATTCTCATTTCATCGAAGCAAATTTATCATCTTTTTCTTCGAATATATGGTCGAAAAATGATAAACTCAATATTTTCCGGTCATAAATCACCGAAGCTACTATACCAGCTTTATTCGTATCTGGTTTGAATATGTCATGCTCTTATTCTCATTTCATCGAAGCAAGTTTACCATCTTTTTTCGAATCAGGTCCGAATATGTCATGCCCGTATTCTCATTTCATTGAATCGACTTTACCCATTTTTCGAATCGGGTCCGAAAATAGGAATCTTTACATTTTCGGGTCATAAATCATCGAATCAACCATATCATCTTTTTTCAATAGGGTTTGAACATATCACACCCCTATTCTCATTTCATTGAAGCAACTTTACCATCCTTTTTTTTTTTTTTCCGAATTGGGTCCGAAAAAGGGAATCTAGATATCTTCGGGTGATAAAAGCATCGAATCAAGTATAACATCTTTTTTCGAATAGGGTCTGAATATATCATGCACCTATTCTCATTTCATCGAAGCAACTTTACAATCTTTTTTTGAATAGGGTCTGAACATATCACGCCCTGATTCTAATTTCATCGAAGCAACTTTACAATCTTTTTTCGAATAAGGTCTGAACATATCACGCCCCGATTCTAATTTCATCGAAGCAATATCACCATATTCTTTCAAATCGGATCATAAATCAACGAAGAAACTACACTATCTTTTTTCGAATAGAGTATGAACTTATCGCGCTCCTATTCTCATTTCAACGAAGCAACTTTACCATATTTTCTTTTTTCGAATCGGTCCAAAAATGAAAATTTCAAAATTTTTTGGTCATAAATCATCGAAGCAACTATACAATATTTTTTCGAATAGGGTCTAAAAATATCACGCCCCTATTCTCATGTCATCCGAGCAACTTTACCAAAAAAAAATTCGAATCGGGTCCAAAAATAAAAATTTCGTTGTTTTCAGGTCATAAATCATCGAAGCAACTATACAATATTTTTTTTAATAGGGTTTGAACATATCACGCCCCTATTCTCATTTCATTGAAATAACTTTACCATCTTTTCCGAATCGGGTCGTAAGATATCGAAGAAACTTTACCATCTTTTTCAGAATAAGAACTGAACATATCACGCCCTTATTCTCATTCCATCTAAGCAAATTTGTCATCTTTTTCTTTTTGAATCGGGTCATAAATCATCAAAGCAACTACACTATCTTGTTTCGAATAGGATCTGAACATATCACGCCCCTATACTAATTTCATTGAAAAAACTTTACAATCTTTTTTTTTTCTCGAATCAGTTACCAAAATGGGAATCTCGAAATTTACGGCTCATAAATCATCAAAACAACTATATAACATTTTTCCAAATAGGGTCTGAACATATGACGTCACTATTCTCATTTTATCAAAACAATTTTACCATCTTTTTTTCGTTTCGGATCCAAAAATGGAAATAACGATATTTCGGGTCACAAATTATCAAAACAACAATACAATAATTTTTTGAATAGGGTCCGAACATATCACACCAATATTCCCATCTCATCCAAGCGACTTTACTATCTTTTTTTCCCAAATCGTGTCCAAAATTAGGAATTTCGATATTTTCGGGTCATACATCATTGGGGCATCTATACCGTCTTTTTTGGAATAGGGTCTGAACAAATCACGCCCCTATTTTAATTTCATCGAAACAAATTTACCATATTTTTCTTTTCGAATCAGGTTCAAAAAATTGGAATCTATATATTTTTGGGTCTTAAATCATCGAAGCAATTATACAATATTTTTTCGAATAGGGTCTAAACATATCACGCCCCTATTCTCATTTCATCCAAGAGGCAACTTTACCACTCTTTATTTTTAAATCAAGTCTAAAAATGAAAAATTCGATATTTTCGAGTCATAAAACATCGAAGCAACTATACCATCTTTCTTCGAATAAGGTCTGACTGAACATATCACGACCATATTTTCATTTCATCGAAGCTACTTTATCATCTTTTTTCGAATAGGGTCTGAACAAATCAGACCTCCATTCTCATTTTATCGAAGCACCTTTATCATTTTTTTTAAATCGGGTCCCAAAATGGGAATCTCAATATTTTCGGGTCAAAAATCATCGAAGCAACTTTACCATCTTTTTTATCGAATCGGGTCAAAAATCCTCAAAGCAACTATACTGTCTTTTTTCGAATAGGATCTGAACATAACACACCCATATTTTCATTTCATCGAAAAAACTTTACCATCTTTTTTTGAATAAGGTCTGAACATATCATGCCCCTATTCTCATTTCATTGAAGCAACTTTACCATTTTTTTCGAATCGGATCCATAAATGAAAATCTTGATATTTTCGGGTCATAAATCATCGAAGCAACTATACAATATTTTTTCGAATAGTGTCTGAACATATCATGCACCTATTGTTATTTCTTTCAAGCAACTTTTCCATCTTTTATTCGAATCTGCTCGAAAAATGGTAATCTCAATATTTTCGGGTCATAAATTTTCGAAGCAACTATACCATCTTTTTTCGTATAGGGTGTGAATATGTCATGCCCCTATTCGCATTTTATCGAAGCAACTTTAGCATCTTTTTTCTGATCGGGTCAGAAAATGGGAAACTTGATATTTTCGGGTCATCAATCATTAAAGCAACCATACCATCTTTTTTCGAATAGGGTTTGAACATATCACGTAACTATTCTTATTTCATGGAAGTAACTTTACCATCTTTTTTTGAGTTGGGTCCAAAAATAGGAATTTCGATATTTTCGGATCATAAAAGCATCAAAGCAACTACACCAACTTTTTTCGAATAGAGTTGAACATATCACGCCACTTTTCTTATTTCATCGAAGAAACATTACCATCTTTTACGAATCGGGTCAAAAAATGGGAATCTCGATGTTTTCGGGTCATTAAAGAATCAAAGCCATTATACCATCGTTTTTCGAATAGGTCTGAACATATCACGTCCCTATTCTCATTTCATCGAAGCAAATTTACCATCTTTTTTCAAATCGGGTCCAAAAATGGGAGTCACGATATTTTCAGATCATAAAAGTATCAAAGCAACTATACCATGTCTTTTGGAATAGGGTTTGAACATATCACGCCCCATTCTTATTTCATCGAAGAAAGTTTACCATCTTTTTTCGAATTGCGTCCAAGAATAGGAATCTCGATATTTTCGAGTCTTAAAAGCATCAAAGCAACTATACCATTTTTTTCATATAAGGTCTCTACATATCACGTCCCTATTCTTATTTCATGGAAGTAACTTTACCATATTTTTTTGAGTGGGGTCAAAAAATGGGAATCTCAAAATTTTCGGGTCATAAAAGCATCAAAGCAACTACACCATCTTTTTTCGAATAGGGTTGGAACATATCACGCCCCTATTCTTACTTCATTCTTAGAACTATACCATCTTTTTTTCGAATCGGATCCAAAAATGATAATCTCGATATATTCGGGTCTTAAAAGCTTCAAAACAACTATACCATCTTTTTTCTGAATAGGGTCTAAACATATCACGCCCCTATTCTTATTTCATCGAAGCAAGTTTACCTTCTTTTTTCGAATCGGGTCCAAAAATGGGGATCTCGATATTTTCGAGTCTCAAAAGCATCAAAACAATTATACCATCTTTTTTTGGAATACAGTCTAAACATATCACGTCCCTATTCTTATTTCATGAAAGTAACTTTACCATCTTTTTTTGAGTCGGATGCAAAAATGGAAATCTCGATATTTTCGGGTCATAAAAGCATCAAAGCAACTCTACCATCTTTTTCCGAACAGGGTTGGAACATATCACGCCCCTATTCTTATTTCATTCTTCAATTATATCATCTTTTTTTTCCGAATTGGGTCCAAAAATGAGAATCTCGATATTTTTTTATCATAAAAGCATCAAAGCAACAATAGGATTTTTCTGAATAGGGTCTGAACATATCACGCCCTTATTCTTATTTCATCGAAGCAAGTTTACCTTCTTTTTTCGAATCGGGTCCAAAAATGGGGATCTCGATATTTTCGAGTCTCAAAAGCATCAAAGCAATTATACCATCTTTTTTTGGAATACAGTCTAAACATATCACGTCCCTATTCTTATTTCATGAAAGTAACTTTACCATCTTTTTTTGAGTCGGATGCAAAAATGGGAATCTCGATATTTTCGGGTCATAAAAGCATCAAAGCAACTCTACCATCTTTTTCCGAACAGGGTTGGAACATATCACGCCCCTATTCTTATTTCATTCTTAGCAATTATATCATCTTTTTTTTCCGAATTGGGTCCAAAAATGAGAATCTCGATATTTTTTTATCATAAAAGCATCAAAGCAACAATAGGATTTTTTTGAATAGGGTCTGAACATATCACGCCCTTATTCTTATTTCGTCGAAGCAAATTTACCATCTTTTTTCGAATCGGGTCCAAAAATAGAAATTTCGATATTTTCTGGTCATAAAAGTATCAAAGCAACTATCCCCTTTTTTTTCGTATAGGGTTTGAACATATATCACACCTCCATTCTTATATTTCATTGAAGCAAGTTTATCATCTTTTTTCGAATCGGGTACAAAAATAGAACCTCGATATTTTGTAATCTTAAAAGCATCAAAATAATTATACCATCTTTTTTGAATAGGGTCCAAACATATCACGTCCATATTCTTATTTCATTGAAGTAACTTTACCATCTTTTTTTGAGTCAGGTCCAAAAATGGGAATCTCGATATTTTCGGGTCATAAAAGCATTAAAGCCACTACACCATCTTTTTTCGAATAGGGTTGGAACATATCACGCCTCTATTCTTATTTCATCTTTAGCAGTTTATACTATCTTTTTTTTCGAATCGGCTCCAAAAATGAGAATCTCGATATTTTTGGGTTTAAAAGCAACAAAACAACTATTTCATTTTTTTTCGAATAGGGTCTAAACATATTACGCTCCTATTCTTATTTCATCGAAGCAAGTTTACCAATTTTTTTTCGAATCGGATCCAAAAATGGGAATCTTGATATTTTCAGGTCATAAAAGTATCAAAGCAACTATACCACGTTTTTTCGAATAAGGTTTGAACATATCACGCCCCTATTCTTATTTCATCGAAGCAATTTTACCATCTTTGTTTTAATCGAGCCCAAAAATGAGAATCTCGATATTTTCGAGTCATAAAAGCATCAAAGCAACTATATCATCTTTTTTCGAATAGGGTTTGAACATATCACACCCCTATTCTTATTTCATTCTTAACAACTATACCATATTTTTTTCGAATTGGGTTAAAAAATGAGAATCTTGATATTTTCGGGTCATAAAAGTATCAAAGCAACTGTACTATCTTTTTTCGAATAGGGTCTGAACATATCACGCCCTTATTCTCATTGGATCCAACCAACTTTATCATCTTTCATCGAATCGGGTCCAAAAATGGGAATCTCAATATTTTCGAGTCATAAAAGCATCAAAACAACTACACCATCTTTTTTCGAATAGGGTTTGAACATATCACGCCCCTATTATCATTTCATCCAACAAACTTTACCATCATTTTTTCTAATCGGGTCCAAAAATGAGAATCTCAATATTTTTGGGTCATAAAAGTATCAAAGCAACTATACCATGTTTTTTAGAATAGGGTTTGAACATATAGCACGCCTCCATTCTTATATTTCATCGAAGCAAGTTTACCATCTTTTTTCGAATCGGGTCCAAAAATAGGAATCTCGATATTTTGTAGTTTTAAAAGCATCAAAGTAACTATACCATCTTTTTTCGAATATGGTCTAAACATATCACGTCCCTATTCTTATTTCATGGAAGTAACTTTACCATCTTTTTTTTAGTCGGGTCCAAAAATGGGAATCTCGATATTTTCGGATCATAAAAGCATCAAAGCAACTACGCCATCTTTTTTCGAATAGGGTTGGAACATATCACTCCCTATTCTTATTTCATTCTTAGCAACTATACTATCTTTTTTTCCAAATCGGGTCCAAAAATGAGACTATATATTTTTTGGTGTTAAAAGCATCAAACCAACTATACGATCTTTTTTTCGAATAGGGTCTGAACATATCACGCTCCTATTCTTATTTCATCGAAGCAAGTTTACCAACTTTTTTCGAGTCGGGTCCAAAAATGGGAATCTCAATATTTTCGGGTCATAAAAGTGTCAAAGCAACTATACCATGTTTTTTCGAATAGGGTTTGAACGTATCACGCCCCTATTCTTATTTCATCGAATCAACTTTATCATCTTTTTTTGAATCGGGCCAAAAAATGAGAATCTCGATATTTTCGGGTTATAAAAGCATCAAAGCAACTATATCATCTTTTTTCTAATAGGGTTTGAACATATCACACCCCTATTCTTATTTCATTCTTAGCAACTATACCATCTTTTTTTTCGAATCGGGTCCAAAAATGAGAATCTTGATATTTTCGGGTCATAAAAGTATCAAAGCAACTACCCTCTTTTTTCGAATAGGGTCTGAACATATTACACCCCTATTCTCTTTGAGTCCAACCAACTTTATCATCTTTTATCGAATCGGGTCCAAAAATGGGAATCTCGATATTTTCGTGTCATAAAAGCATCAAAGCAAATATACCATCTTTTTTCAAATATGGTTTGAACATATCACGCCCTATTCTCATTTCATCCAACCAACTTTACCATCATTTTTTCGAATCAGGTCCAAAAATGGGAATCTCGATATTTTCGGGTCATAAAAGCGTCAAAGCAACTATACCATCTTTTTTTCGAATAGGGTTTGAACATATCACGCACCTATTCTTATTTCATCCACCCAACTTTACCATCTTTTTTTCGAATCGGGTCCAATAATGGGAATCTCGATATTTTCGAGTCATGAAAACACATCAAAGCAACTATACCATCTTTTTTCGAATAGGGTTTGAACATATCACGCCCCTATTCTCATTTCATCCAACCAAACTTTACCATCATTTTTTCGAATCGGGTCCAAAAATGAGAATCTCGATATTTTCGGGTCATAAAAGCATCGAAGCAACTATACCATCTTTTTTCGAATAGGGTTTGAACATATCACGCCCCTATTCTTTTTTCATCCAACCAACTTTACCATCTTTTTTTTGAATCGGGTCCAATAATGGGAATCTCGATATTTTCGAGTCACAAAAGCTACGTTTACCACCATTCATCCTCCTCTTTTATCCGGGCTTGGAACCGGCTATGTAAGAACCTTGGCAAGAAAGTTCTACATAGGCAGAGTTATGAATGGCATGGATACCATGCTTCATAACATCTTGATATATAGCATTTCTTTTAATATGTTCAAAAGAGTCATGAATATCCAGTTCTACCCTGGTCTTAAGATCGTTTATCACAAAAATTATTCTAGCCACATTCATATCAAACTCAGTCTTAATGGTTATAGAGAGTGGGTTGGTGAATAATACCAGAAATACTTTTTTGCATTGATTAAAGTTATAGAATGGCTAATGGCACAAGGGTTGCAGGTTCCACCTGTTCATAGGTAGTACAAAGATTTAATAAAATTAGCAACATTGGTTTTTAAGTTCCAAAAATAAATTCATGATATATTGACAATCATTAATCTACTTATTGCAATTAAAACTAGCAAACAACACAACTAACAACTTAGGTACTATGACAGAAATATCAAATAAAGCACCTTTGTTAGAAAGTACACGATGCATACGACATAATCAATTCCTTGGTCATGAACATCTCCCTATACCAAAGTTGGAAATCCAAAAATGAATGTGCATAAAAATCTAGGGGAAAAAAAAAGGCCCCACTAGCCAACAGGAATTGTTTGTACCTTTGAGACACCAATTGCCCGGACCTCAACAGATTGACCACCTTGGACAACAACAAGAGATGCACTGGGGTCCTGTCCAAAGATGCAGAAGCAGATCTCTTGCTTGAATCCTTTCAAACTCGATATCTGACGTTCATACTCAAAATAATTTTGAAATTTAACCATTGGAGGCTCTTAATCCCTGGGGAATGCGGTAGAGATATGATGCTTGTCAGCATAAATATATTGTTTGAAGAAAATCAGTAAGTTGAAATGGAAAAGGGAAGAAGGCCAAGTTACTGACATACCTGCATACTTGTAATTCCATATAACTGAAGTTTCACGAAGCTCAAAATGAAACTGTTCTTTCGGTAAAATACTCAAAAACATGGTGCACTATTTTTTTTTAATATAGTTATGAAAAATCAAAACTTTGGAATCAAAGAAATACAATTTAGTTTTGTGATCATGTAGTAGCCAATCTACCTTTTAAGGCTTTATGCTATCAACCCAATCTATGTGTAAATTTTCAGGCATGGTTCTCATCCAATCACCTGAAGTATGTCATTTGTATTTGAGTAACAATTAACTGCCACTTCCTTGGGTAGTAATGGGGGAACTTGTCTTGTCCTAAGCTGGGCTTTCAACAATCGTATCATTCAGTGCACTGAGTAAAAGAAAAGTGAGCCTAGGATCAATAACGATTCAATGCAAAAGAAGTGGTTTTGAACACTCATTCAGGTCAACTACTTCCTTATTTGCTTCTTACATTTAATAGTGCATGCATCTAAAAAACAGAAAATTTCAATTTTTGTTGTTAATGTATTAAACCATTGTCCACATCAAAACTATGTATAGAAAGTAGGTTTTTTTTTCCTTCCTTTTTTTTTTTTTAATTTTTAACTCAGAAGAGAGTAGGTTTAGCAACCTCAAGGTATCAAATGTTGTCATATGTGACTTTTCCACTTCATTTTTCTGTTGCAGGTAGGAAAGTGGATTTAGAAGGAAAATGAAGAACAAAAGAGAATTTATTCAAGACAAATAAAATGCATTGTTAAAGGGTTGAAAATTAAAACCTCACAAAAGTTGCTGCCCATTCTTGTGAAGTGTGAGTTGTCACATGCTTGAAGTTAACTAGATGCCGTTTTTCTCTTTCATCAGCTGGCATATCCAATGCATAACAAATAGAAGCAGCAACCTCTGTGACGTTCCATGGATTCACCAAGATAGCAACAGCACCAAGAGACTGTGCAGCTCCTGCAAACTGATAACCAATGAAGAATTCAAAATTATTGATTGGTACTGAAGGATTATTCTCCTAATCATGTTAAAAAAGAAATAATGTTTCCAAATAGGCAGTAATTGTATATAAAAGATGGGTTGTTGTCAATGCCCACTTATCACAACTATTGGTACATATCAACATTCGGTCTAAATTGAAACTACTAATGACAACAGATATATAGATTTGTGAGCTTTATTTATACCCAACGACAAGTGTGGCATGCTTTATTTAAAAATAAAAATTACCTCAGTTTTAAATTCGAATCCCCTTCTTGGAAGCTTGACATGCAACAAATTCATAGCTGACAAGATTCGTTCCATCCCTTAGAGATGTAACAAGTGCTGCATCTAAACGAGTTATTCAGAGTGATATTGATACATATCGTTGATGCTCAATCCTTAAATGCATACAGAAATAAGAGAATCAAAGCCCCTGGTAATTATATGACAGGAAGTGTATTTTAAATGTGATCCCTTTCTACATATTTTCATGTTTTTTTCCTTTTTAAATTCTATGCATTTTGCCATGTATTTGTTTCCTTAGTTCTAGGGGTCTTGTTCAAAATATTTCAAACAAACATGAACTTGTTGCACTGAAGTTATCCTTTAATTCTTGATGAATGGGTTCCATATATTAGTGACAGCAAGATACATATATTATGAGGCAGAGCAAGAGTTTTAAAAGATAATGAAATTTATTTTCAAATTTCAATCTTTTACCATCTTAGATTTCAAACTGCTTGCTTAAAAAAAGAAAAAAAGGAAGAAAAAAAATACAAGCTTACAAAAAAATAAGGACAACATAGGATAAATCTTGTATGTATGGCAGAAAATGAGTACCAATAACAGCAACATTTTGGGTGTATAAGATTTTTTAAAATGTTCAAAAAGTCATGAATAAAGAGTTTTACCATGCTTAATTTTCGACCTGAGATTACCGTGAAGATGAACCGATGAAAATGCTATGTCTTCTGATAAACTCATAAACAATGTCAGCAGATATTTCTAATAAGTCTCGTTTCTTGTTAGAAGTAGTAGTCCTAGGCATATGGCTGACCGGACTTTGCAAAGATTAGATCAAACTCCAACTCATTTCATTGATAAATTTAGGGTCCTGCAAAAAGAGGGGAAGGAAATAGTTAATTGCCTAAGCTTACCATGAAAGCCAGAGAGAGTAGTCAAATGACACCAAAGAACACATGGTACTCGCCTAGATTGAAGAAGCTTCCGTGTACATTGGTTTAAGTTAACGAAAATTGTAAACAATCCAATATCAACAACAAAATGCATGGTTGATAAGTAAATATCATCTATTATACTAACATATAGCTTCAATGGCATATGAAAATGAAACACAATTGCCTAAAGATAGCCACTAACAATGAACACAAACTAGAATGCTTGAAAACAAATAAGACAGTCTGAACATACTTTTCTATATATAATTGCATCTTATAAACCTTTAACGCGTGTATTCAAACACACAAACACAAAAGAAAGAATTAAATTATTAACATGAGATATCAGAAAATACCATATTCAAAATAAAATGTAAAAAAAAAAGGACAAAATAAAAACCAACAAATCACAAGATTCATATATACCTGTCCAATACGTCTGTCCACCCGTGCATAATCACCCTTAGCAAATGCATTATGCATCAACAGCCTACAAAACAGATGAGATAATTAACACTACTTACCAACCACATTGAGCATACTCTGCAGAAAATAAGGTATGAAAACAGTGGTAACTGCCAACGCAAGTATTGATCCTGGCCTTGTGTATACTGAAGCCAAGAAAGCATAATGCCCTGCACGACACACACAAAGAAAAATAAAAAGTTTCATTACAAACAAATTCAAAGAAAAGAAAAGGCTTGTGACCCGCCTTGGGGTTTCAAGATTGCTCTCTTTGGTTTGGTGCGTTTTGCAAAAGCAGAGATCTATGAGAAGAGGTTTCTGAGGAAAAACAGAAAATTAAACAATAAGGTTTCAGTTATTATGGAATTTGAAAGAAGGCGATCATCAAGAAACCTCAAGAACTTAAAATATAAAAGAAAAGAGGAGGAGGAGATGATGCTTACGCATTTTGCAGAAGCAGGGATCATGAGAAGAGGAGGCCACGAAACAGCGTCATTGAGGCTGCTCGGAAAACAGAAAAGGAATAACATGTCAGTCATTATAGAATTTGAAAGAAGAACATCAAGAAATCTTGGAGAGTGCGTAATTTGAAAGAAGAACATCAAGAAACTCACAACATGAAGGAGAAGACACTGAAGAAGAAGAAGAAGGAGGTGATGATGTTTCCCCCATTTTGATGTTGTTGCTTCCTTTCATGTGCAAATAGAATTATTCCTGAGGGATTTATAGTGAGTGAGTGAGGCGGTGAGGGAGGGATTGTTTGTTGCGACTTGCCTGTATGAAATTTGTTTCCCCCAAAAACGGCTAATTGTCTCATTAAACGATAATTTTCTAACCGTTGCAACAATTTCTAAACATTTATTATTTTTACTATTTTCTAATAAAATTCTTAAAAACAAAAGATACGGAAGATAAAAACATAAATAAAAAATATCTTAGTATTTTTTTGCCCGTTATAATTCGGTTTGTCTTTCGGATTAGGTTTGATCTTTTAAATTAGAATAATGCTAGGTAGCCAATAAAATATGATCATCCAAAACTATAAAATAGATCATTTAAAAAAATAAAATTGACCATCTAAAATTAATAAAATGATCATTCAACATATCAAATATGATCATCCATCCTTAATAAATCTGGTCAATGAGATCTCTTTGATCAACACTGTGCTACCATGTCTAGTTATCCACATCACAACAACGTTGCTGGTAGTAATCCCTCGCTCCATGGCCAATCCCGAAAAGCTCAGAGCATTGAGCCCGTGCCGAACTACCTCCGCCGGCCACCGCCGTGGGCGATATGAACGTTGACGCCATGGTCTCTGATGACATTGTGGCCTCCGTGCATGGAATCAAGAATTCAAGGAAGAACTTCAACGGCTCACAGGACTCTTGCTATTTCTTCTAGAGCGTAGCCGCGAGATTGTGGAAAAGCAAAGTAAGAGCCATTGATTTCGAAGCGAGCACGGAGACAAAGCTTGTATTCTTTGCAAACTGTCGTCAAATGTTGGAGGCTCCTCTGTTGCTGGATTCTATGGAAATTATTTCTTTTCAGTGATTGGGCGCTTCGTACAAGTCGGCGAGAGAGGCATAATCTTCAATGGGTTGGAAAGGATACAAGGTGCAAAGATGAAATTATCCTATAAATTTAGCAAGTATTTGACACTTCCCTCGTATTGATTATTATTGTTTAAATTAATAATGGTTAGGTATACTTATTCTTTAAATTAATATGTTGATAATGAAAAACTTTCTAAATTTTATACTTACATTATTTATTTTTTTATTTTAATTTCTTTTATAAGCATGTCCTATGATCTTTTCAATAATGTTAAGACAAAGTTGGGACATAAAATAATGAAAAATTAATATGTTGATAACGAAAAACTTTCTAAATTTTATACTTACATTATTTATTTTTTAATTTTAATTTCTTTTATAAGTATGTCCTATGATCTTTTCAATAATGTTAAGATAAAGTTTGGACATAAAATATGAAAATTTAAACGCATAGTGAATTTCTTAATTTTATACTGTTATTTAGTGTCAGTATAAATGATGAAAAATATATGACCTTAATTTATATAAGTTAAATATATATCCTACAATTTTCTTTAAAAAATATATATATCAAGAGATAAATGCCGAAAAAAAATAGACATTTTTTCTTTCAATGATTATACTGTGCTAGGGATGAATTTAGAAAGATTAATCTGAAAGAATCAAAAATATATAATATAAATTAAAATTTATAAATAATTTATCTTATAAAATTTAAAGTATGTTAAAATACAAATATTTTTTAAATTACAAAAAATATGTATATATTTTTTTTTACCGGAAATTTATTTTAGGATTAATTTGTACACGACAACGTCTTATATCATAAAATTTAAATCTTTGAAGATTTTTTCCGTTTGAGAAGTGATTTGACAGTAATTTTTATCCTAAATTCTTTTTTATTTGGATATTGTCACTTACCATTTTGTTAGTATTGGATATAGATAATATTTAGACTAAATTTTTTTTTTGATATTATTACTTCTTTATTAGTTATTAGAAATAAATAATATTTTAGTTAGACTTTTACTTATAATAAGTTAAATATTAAATATGTTTAACAATTTAATTTTTAAGTATAATATTATTTTTCAAATACAAAATAAAAATTATATAATATATCATATAACAACCTCTTTATTAATTGATGTTTTAAAATATTGGGGTCGAAGCCTATGCTCGCCCCACTTTAGATCCGTCCATGTACTGTGCTACAATTATTTTTTTTTACTTAAAATCAATATTTATTTTTATTATTATTAATTTTTTTTGTATAACACATTCTTTTGAGATAAAATATAAAGGACTATAGAAGTTAACCAATGAATTTTGAAAGTATTATGTCTAACTAACATTGATTAAAAGTATGATAAAAATGAAGATATATTCTTGCACACAAAAGAAAGAAAAATATCAATATCAAAATTTGATTTCAAAGAGATATATTCTATAAATTTAAAATGGCTGCTCTTATTTTGAGTTTTTTTTTCTCGAGATTTAACATTAAAGTATATATGATATATGCTTAATATCTTTAAATTTGTAAGTCAATTTTATAGTGTCGCAACGTCTCATCACGAGGCGGCGCAAGCGAAGAAGGGAAACGGGACGAGATTTGCAATCCCGTCGCTGAGCTTGTATTTATAGGGGAAATTGTGATTTGAGATTCGGAGTTGCCACCAATCAATTTTTCCATACAAATGGAATGGCTAATTGGATGTCAAAATGAGAAAAGGTCTGCGGTGCCAGAGTTTGGATTCGGGGGTTATTTACGAATAGGGAAAGTATTAGCACCCCATATGTTCGTTGAACGATTACCATTTAATTTGTTATTATTCGTCTATTTAATTTTATTGGTCTTCTTTAAAAAATACAAATATTTTTTATTATTTTGATAATTAAATCTCGTCAACGCACTTGGTGAAAAATAATATACTAATTTTTAAATTATTTTATGAAAATAATATTTACTTTATAATTTGCCATGAAATCAAATTTAATCAACGCTCATGATTAAACTTGATATAAAATTTTACGAATATTATCTTTTAAAATATATATTTTATTATTTTTGATAAATAGATAGATCTCGTCATCGCACTTGGCGAGAATTAATATACCAAATTTTATTATATTCCGAAAATAAAATTCTTATAAAATCAAATTTAATCAACACTCATGATTAAACTTGATAAAAAAAACCTTAGGAATATTAGAAAGAATTTATGTAATCGGTATCCCGATTTTCTTCTAATTTCCGTCATCGATGAACTTAAAAGGAATAAAAATAATACGTACGTATTTAGTTTAATTATGAAAATATTTATTTAAATTATTATGAAACAAAAAAAGTTATTAATAATTTTTTTATGATACCCGGTAAAAATTATGCTATAAAATCATTTACAATGTATTCTCTAAT
The DNA here is from genome assembly GCA_036250425.1 of Stylosanthes scabra. Lineage (NCBI taxonomy): Eukaryota > Viridiplantae > Streptophyta > Magnoliopsida > Fabales > Fabaceae > Stylosanthes > Stylosanthes scabra. Next base: position 316,811 of record JASCZI010000009.1, read on the forward strand.
GTACATATGCAATGAGGTAAATAGACAAATAAATAATAAACGACTTACTAAACAAAAACGGTACATGCATAAAATAAATTCACACTTTTGTTTCTTTCAAAATAATAATAAAATAAATGATGTACTTCAAGTTTCAAGAGCTGCCTTAGTCAGATTATCAAAGCTCCTAATTTCAACACTATATTCCTCTTGCTTATTCTAGAGGTGCTTAAAAAAAGGACAGTGCAAGTAACGTGCATGTCTTTTCTCAGTTGTTTATTAGATGTTTACTTTTTTTGTTTTATTTTATTTTAAGATGCTTAAGAAAGAGTCCATACAAGCAACACGTCTGTCATATTCTTTCATTTAAATTTATTAGATTAGATAGATTATTGAATTTGAGCTTTTAAAGGCAACTTGAAGCTTAATGTTGTAGTGAAGAAATACATCTTAGAAGAGTTACACTACTAACTTCAGGTGAGACAGAGTACAAGCAAAGAAGAAACACGGGAATATGAAGAAGGTATATCTACAAGGTTAGGAATAGAGTCACAATAAAGAGGCCTATATGACACTATGACAGTTATGGTAAATTTAAAATTAATTTTTTTTATTTTGTATGCTTCAGCAGATTAGATCTAAATTTATTTTTATTTATTTTTTAAGTAATGTATGTTATAAGAAAACTTAGCCTTTATGATCCTTCTTTTTAAACCAACTAATTATTGAAACAAAATTATTTGCATGCAAATATCTCTGTACGAATAAGAAACTGAAATTTTTATTTCAATTGAATGGGTAATACATAGTGAATACCTAATTCTTGAAGTGACTCTTTTGTTATGTGCTATTTTATTCGAATACCCTTGTTTTGGAAATTTATTCTCGAATTATCCTTGGAACAATTGACACAACTGCCCTTGTTTTGCCATGGGGGCAGCTGACTTTTTTTGACCCAGCTGACTCGGAAGCGCCAATACGTTTATGATATTCTTCAGAAATGCAGAAGGCGCCTCTTGGTTGAAAACAATCACCGTTTTAGCGCCCTTTGCTCACTGTTATTCAATCCAAACACATTTTTGTTATCCCTTTTATTTTTTATTTGTATGTCTTTCTTAGTGTTTGTGTGGTTGAGAAGAGAAGTTAGAGAAAATGTTTAAGAATGGGTGTTAATATACAGAGTACGTTAGAGTACATAAAAAGGTATACCGTCAATTAAATAAAAATCACTACTTGAAAGGTATAAGAGCATCCTTTAATACAATATTATTTTTATTTTGTTAGACCCTTAGAACTAGTATAATAATATTATTTTTATTTTATCAGTCAAATACTACTTATACTTATATTAAGGAATATGATTATTTAAACATGTATATGTATTATACAACAAATATTAATTATTTATAAGAAAAATTTAAGTTTCTAGTTAATATAAATATAAATATAAGATGTTGATTTTATTGGAGTTTTTTATTACAAAAAATTAATCCCAATATTATTAATTAGAAACCTATTTAATAGTTTTTATTATTATGTGGTTAATTTATTTTTGATAAAGTATAATGTATATTTTTTTATATATTAAATCCATAATCTTTTATTGATTCCCCACATAAATAATTTACAAAAAAAATTTTTATACTTTTTATGTACTCTTGACATACTCCATATATTAATGAACATTCTCTTTAACTTCTCCTCTCAATGACACAAACACTAAGAAAGACATAAAAAAAATAAAAAGGGCAATAAGAATGTGTTTAGATCATAGTTCTGAAAACCGGACCGGACCGGCCGGTCGAACCGGTTTAACCGTGAACCGGCCTTAGTCACGGTCCGGTTGATGCTTGAAACCCGTCTACATAAGAAC
>JASCZI010000010.1:22671-42532 GCA_036250425.1 Stylosanthes scabra
CACTGGTGGAGAAGATCGTGATGCTTCCATTGAAGCTTTCAACAAACCAGGAAGTGAGAAATTTGTCTTCTTGTTATCTACTCGGGCTGGAGGTCTCGGCATCAATCTTGCTACTGCTGATGTTGTCATTCTTTATGATAGTGACTGGTTAGTTGTCGGTTGATTGTCTCAATAGTCTTCTGAATTGTATTGGTTACCATAACTGGCTGCTTATTGATGATTGGTGGTGTTATACCAGGAACCCACAAGTTGACCTGCAGGCTCAGGATCGCGCTCATAGGATTGGACAGAAGAAAGAAGTACAAGTTTTCCGATTTTGCACTGAGGTTTGTAATTTCTTTTATATTATTATTATTATGTTCACTATTATCTATCTTTTATATAGGAAATATACATGTAAGGCACCAAATTGGATATGTCTAATTTTAACAAGAGACACATCGAATGTCTAATTTTAAAAGAGAAACATCATGTCTATGATGCAACTTATTACATTATTAAAATATCAGCATACAACCTATTTATACTATATTATAGTCAAGGCCATTCTCCATTAGACATTATAGTTAAAATAAAATGTTGTATTTTATCTAGTTTGAATGCAATATGTTGCTTTTGTTGGTACAAAATCTTAATAACTATCTCACAAGATATATATGCAACTCTGGCACAACAACCATATCAAAGCACTAAGTTTATACTTTTGGTTGGTCTTAATATCTTGTACAATGGTAATTCCAGTATACAATTGAAGAGAAAGTAATTGAAAGGGCTTACAAAAAGCTCGCACTTGATGCTCTGGTGATTCAGCAAGGTCGATTAGCTGAGCAGAAGAGTAAGGATTTTCATCTGAACTCTTAGTATTCTTGTATCTTTTGAAACATTTTTATGATTGTCTTATGTTGTACAATTGTTTTATGTATACAGCTGTAAATAAGGATGAGTTGCTTCAAATGGTTAGATTTGGTGCTGAAATGGTTTTCAGTTCCAAGGACAGTACAATTACAGATGAGGATATTGACAGAATTATTGCCAAAGGAGAAGAAGCTACAGCTGAGCTTGATGCTAAGATGAAGAAATTTACTGAAGACGCTATCAAATTTAAGATGGATGACAGTATGTAACTTCTTAATATTAATCTGGCTATGGAATAGATAGTTGTTTGAGTGTTACTGTTAAATCTGCTGCATTGTTTGGATTCTTGTTTACCCCTTTTCAAGTTTCAACCTTTTCTTTTTCTTCTCCTGTGTGCTCTCCAAATGGAGCCATAATTTTATCCTCTTTGAAAAAAGAATGAACTAATTGACATGCATTTATGCTTTGCTTATTTCATAAATTAGTTTTTGGTTTTTGAATCGATAACCTACAAGTCAATTGCTTTTGTTCTTAATGAGGCATCTATATTATTAAGATGAATACAAGTGCAAGCATTTTGCTCCTGTTTAGCAATTTGATATTGCCTTTTAAATTTTAACTTGCATGCTAGTTTGAAGTTACTAAAGTCAACTTTGTTTTTTGTTTTCTGCAGATGCTGAGCTTTATGATTTTGATGATGATAAGGTAAGTCAACATTTTATAATTTCCTTGCTAGTTGCTACCCTTGGTGGACTCTACTATCAGTCAATTTTGTATCAGTCTACTGACCTACATTTCTTGTCTTTCTGACCAATATATGTCTGTACTTTTTATTTGAATAAAGGACGAGAACAAATTTGATTTCAAAAAGATTGTGAGTGAAAATTGGATTGAGCCACCGAGAAGAGAGCGGAAGCGCAAGTAAACACCAGTCCTTATGCTATATATTGGGCTACCTTTTTTTGTATTTTTGTTTTTGTTTTCTGCACAATCTGATGTATTATATTGGTTTCTTACTTAGTTACTCAGAATCTGAATACTTCAAGCAAACACTGCGCCAAGGAGGTCCTACTAAACCGAAGGAGCCCCGCATTCCCAGGATGCCTCAACTGTAATCCTCTCACTAAACAATGTTTCCGTTTTAATATGAGAGTTCTGTGTTTCATTTATTGTGTCTAATTCTGTTGTCTTCAGGCATGATTTCCAGTTTTTCAACACACAAAGGTTGAGTGAGCTGTATGAAAAGGAAGTACGCTATCTCATGGTGGGTAACATTTGCATACGTAATGTATTTTAAATGTTTGGTTAAAAAGATGTGTACATGTTTTGATGTTATGTTATTTAACAAAATTTCAGCAAACACATCAGAAGAATCAAGTGAAAGACTCCATAGAGGTCGATGAACCAGAAGGTACATAATTACTATCCAGTGTAGCCCTTTCCCATCTTGGCATTTTAATGATTGATGTGACAATGACATATATGTTGAATTTAGAGGTGGGAGATCCACTGACTGCTGAAGAGTTGGAAGAAAAGGAGCAGCTGCTAGAGGAGGTGAGCTACTTTCATTTAGGCCTAACTTTGATACAGATCCATTTTATTTTGGTTTTAATTTTGGTATTTTGTACACTTAGGGATTTTCGTCATGGAGCCGGAGGGATTTTAATACTTTCGTTAGGGCCTGTGAAAAATATGGCCGAAATGATATTAAAGGTATTGCTTCTGAGATGGAAGGAAAAACAGAAGATGAAGTTGAGAGATATGCGTTAGTCTTCAAAGAAAGATACAAGGAATTAAACGGTGAGTTATGGCCATGTAACGAAGAAAAAAAATATGATCTTTTGTGGTACTAAAAAAAATATGATCTTTTGTGGTACTAAAATATTGCCTTGTTTTCCTTCTTGGGTTGGTATGCCAATTGAAGCTTCCATTGGTTTTTGTTTGATGTTGTCATTGAATTCAACTTGAAGTTGATTCTCAGTATAACTGTATGTTCTGCCAAACTTTTGCATTTTGACTTGTGTTTTATTGTCCGTAGATTATGACAGAATTATTAAAAACATTGAAAGAGGGGAGGCTAGAATATCCCGGAAAGATGAGATTATGAAAGCAATTGGGAAGAAGTTGGACCGCTACAAGAATCCATGGTTAGAACTAAAGATACAATATGGGCAAAACAAAGGGAAGTTATATAATGAAGAATGTGATCGATTCATGGTATGATTTGCTTGTCAGTCTCTTGGTTTTATCCATATTTGAACTCTCTTTCCTTTTGTCTAAATTTATGTCCAGTTTCTTCATGTGTTTTTTTCCGCTTACAAGGGGAATTCTTTTGCCATTTATCTTGGCTTCAAAATTTGCAGATATGCATGATTCACAAACTTGGGTATGGGAATTGGGATGAACTCAAGGCAGCATTTCGAATGTCACCTTTGTTTCGATTTGATTGGTTTGTCAAGTCTCGCACAACACAAGAACTAACAAGGAGGTGCGACACCCTTATTCGCCTTGTTGAGAAGGAAAACCAAGAATATGATGAAAGAGAGAGACAGGCTCGTAAGGAGAAGAAACTTGCCAAGGTTTGTCCGTCCTTTTTAACCGACGCCATACATTACTAATTAACATCAATCAATATCAGTTGTCATCTTATGCAAGTTTGACAAATCTTTCAGAGTAGTACACCATCAAAGCGTAACATGCCAAGACAGACAGAGTCTCCATCTTCGAAGAAGCGCAAGCAGTTGACTATGGATAACTTTGTAAGCTCGGTATGTTTCTTTGCTGAATCCTATAAATCCTACGCATATATTATATCCCATTATCCTAATTACAAGTTACCCGTCGTGATTATACTGAAGCTGACTGTTATAATTTTGTGGCAGGGAAAGAAGAAAAAGTAAATATTATTTTGGCTGAGTGAGGCGTGGGCCGGGATCTGGCCTCGCTAATTTTGATGTGGCCATATCACACGGCAACTTATGGTCGCTATTAAATGCCGGAAAGATAAACTTTGAGAGTGCATTTATCAGTTAGGGAAATCTAAGATGAAATAGATTGTTGAAATTTTGTAAATCTATCCACTAAAACCATTAGATTGAATGTTCATTGTATTTGAACACTAGTCAGATACTCAGCTTAATATAGTATCAATCACATTATATTATTTTATCTTAGTCTTACGTGTTTACAAACGTAACAGTAACAAGCCATAATACGAAACACTCACTGAAAAAATATAGGTGGGGGGCTAACTTTGATTTCTCATTGAGTTTGCAGATCCTGGTAGTGGTGATACTGGTTTCATATAACAGTGTATTATTATTAGATAGATTGGAATCTATTCTATCACTCAAATTAAATTAGACATTCACTGACCACTGGGTGGGTGAATATTGGGCAATCTTAGCTTTTTCGAAACAAATTTTACTAACACTAGCTTGATCTATTTGTTCTCCTTTCCTTTTACCAACCTTTGCTTCTGCGCGGAAAACTGGCAAAAAAAGGTAGCGAATGAAGGTAAAAAGTAAAAACTGGTGGCCAAAGTTATAACGATGGGGATTTTCTTTTTATATTTGGTGTCATATTATAGCTCGCTCGCTCTCTCTCAACACAATTCTTTTCTTCCCGATAACGTAATTTTTATCCCGCCTAGGATCGATTTATTATTAGGTAAGCATAAATAAATAAAAAAATATTTCCAAAATAGAAATAACACCTGTAATTATTCGTTCAGCCATAGATAACGACGTAGAAGCAAATATATAACAATGATAAATTAAGCAAATTATGACTTAACTTTGAGCAACTAACTAAGGTGCATGCATCTGTTAATGGTCATGAAATATTGCACTTTGGCGTAGGAACTCGTTAGAAATGGCTATGATGTATTTCAATTCTATTTAACTAGTTGGGTAAATGGTTCTTCGGAATATAATGACGATGAACTGTGAAAGGCTAGTTTTCCAATTCCATAGTTCCGTTCCGTATAGTGATGTCTAGTAGGTTACCGAATGTTGACTAGTTCAGATTTCACAAGATCAACACTTGCAGCATTTTTGCTTTATTTGACTCCATGCAATACGTCATGCCTGACCAATAAGGGAAATTAATAATGCATCACACATTCATATATTCCTTTTGGCCTCTTTATTTCATTTTTTTTTACAGATATTAGAATACTTTTTTATTTAAAATTGACAGTTAAAAGAAATAATTAACGTATGTGCGTATACATTGAGAATGATTTTGTATAAAATATTTTTGAAGCCATCAAGCTGTGTGTCATAGACTCATAGTACTAAGCTAATTACATTCCAAGAAATTATAGTAATCGTTTTGAGGGAGCCCTCAGCTTTAAGCCATTTGCTTTTTGACATTCCAATTAACTAGTCATTTCAATTTTCAAGTAACTGATTTTACTGAAAAAAAAAGGGGAATAAAATGAATGTACGCTCCAAAGCAACTAAAAATCAAAATCAAAATCAAAGCTATATATTCATATCCAATTTTAAAGATTAGCAGCCATATAAGCCAAAACAATTTCAATTGGCCAGTAGTGAAGCAATCTAATCTAATATTCTAATCAAATCCTATCTTATCGAAATGTTGTTTAACTTACTACTCTATCTCATCATAAAATCAGAATATGGAGTTTTCTTTTGGGTCATTTTACAAGTACTCTCTCCGCGTAAAGAATCCACGTTTGAAAACAAGCCCTATCACTATGAGCAAAGCAAAGTCCTGCTAATGCTATCATAGAATAGAATATCATGAAAGTGCCATCTATCTATTCTTTTGACTCGGATTAATAACAAATTTTCTAAAATTTAAATCCCCACGGATAATATATTCAATAATTTATTTATGTATTTTATTTTATAAATTTATTTATAGGTTATACCTCTAAAGAGAGAAGTAAAAGATTAATCGTGGGTTAAGTATTATTCATAACTCTCTTTTCTTGGACAGAATAATATCATTAATATTTGATTAATTAAATTATTCATCAGAAAAAGAAGAAATTCGGAAAATGAAAATGCTAGGTGCAAATTAAGTTTCAAAAGCGATTTTTCATGTTTAGAATTTTAGATAATGTTTCTAGATTAAATAAAGTAATTTGCATATCTATGGACTATATAGAAAGAAGTTCAATTTCAGGTAAAGATAGAGATGAATGCCGCCCATATATGCATGCCTGTTTCCAACAGAGATAAAATCATAATGCTTGTGGGAATCATAGGCATGATGAAGAGGCAATCTTAATAAAATCTTGGAATATTTTCATGATGGAGGGAGAAAAAAAAAGTGAAAATTAAAAAAATAATTGAGAGAATTTACCTTTTAGATTGTGCTTTGAGAGGGTTTTGGATACTTCATGATAGGCTAAGCTATTCAATTCTCTTTGTCTCGTATCTTAAAAAGCAATGAAAAATAATGCAAAGTGTAAATTAATTAATATTATATGGTTCTTTAGCTAGATAGGACCTCATCTCTTTCTCTCTCGGAAATAAAAGAATATATATATATAGTATAATCTTATTTGGAAAATATATAGCAATTTGTACAGTCATGTACTTCGCCAACCAACGAAATCTCAATTTTGTATGTGCATGATGCCTCATTATTATTCATCACTCAATTTTTGTTTTAAATATTTATTTCAACATATACAAAATATTAATTAAAGCTGACATTCTTTCTCCAAGTTGTCCATCCACGCATCCATCCGATCCTTTCATGAATCTTGACTTTCGTTTATTAATTTATGATGATGAATTGAGAAGTATTTAAAATGAATATTAATTAATTAAGCAACCATATTTATTCATCTAGAAGCATTATTCACATTATTACATTCTACCAATTTATGTGAAGGTACCTATGGAAGAAACTAAGAGAAAGAGATTAAAGAAAATAAAATGTTAGAAACCAATATTTTTTTTCCTTATATTATTAGAGTTTAAGATTTTAGATCTTATAAAGTCTCTATATTTATTATGAATTTCGTATAATATAAGATACAATATATTTATAGGTATTAATAAAACAAATAAACAAATAACAGTATAATTTAAGTTCAAATATAAATATTGATTTAACTAATCAATATTTAAATACTATTCCAACAATTATAATTATGTCCAACACTTTTTTTATTATTTAGATTTTTTGAAAAATTATTAAATAATAAAAAAATATTATTTTAATTTTAACAACACTTCTTAAAATAGTATAATCAATATAATAATCATCGTAATTTAATCATTTTAATATAAATAATAATGCTAGGTAATCAATAAAAATTCAGCCAATATCAATCAATAATTTAAATTGGATGTTTTATTTCTATAGATTTTTGGATGTTCTATTTTTAAAAAATATAAAGTTGATTGATTGTTAATTATTTTAAATTTTAAATGTTCTATAATTTTCATTGTGGACGTTCTATAAATAATGATTACAGATATTTTATTTTTTATTGATTTATAAGTTAAAAAAATAATGATTACCTTAACCTATACTTTCTAACGTGCAAGCATATATGCTGTGCAGACTTATACCTTCTCTCTAGAAGTACTTATATACGTACATGCATTGCATGCTATCTAGTTGCTACATACGTTGGGTCACACTCAACATGAACCAACAAGGACTTGAAGAAGGTTAATATATAAGTGGCTCTTGGCTTTTAGTTAGAGCCACTTCATGATTAAATCTCTTATTATCATGCATGCATGCACTTGCAGCCACCTATGATAAGAATTTCTTCATTTCTATGTCAAGTTGTTATCCCAAAACGTGGCGCCATGCCACAATTGACAGATATATTGCAAAGGAAAAAAAAAAATTATTCGCTATGTATTATATTCTAGAAAATTTAATTTGATATTTTATTCCCTAAATATAATATATATGTGTTGATGGAATAAGAATGAAGATACGGCGGATCGGAAAAAAATTGGAGTGCGTGTTTATTATTGAAAATATGCATCATAGAATTTCATTTTGTGTATCTGGTTTGGCCATATTAGTTGTAGATTAGAAAAATGCTCAGTTAAAAGAATATCAGAAAAGAATTTAAATTAGTTGATCAAAAGAGCTTTTACTGATTAAACAAGCAAGCTTAAGTTTTGAAATATAGGGTAATGCTAAGATGAAGAGTGAAAATTACCTTTTTTTTTTTTTAGTGTAAAAAAACAAATAAAAACATCATATTATCCATGTTTAAATTTTTAAATTTAATAAAAAAAATTTACTTTTTATTCAATTTTACTCTTCAACTAAGAGATCCTCATATTTTATTTCTTATAGTTCACAGATGAACTATAACTCCACCATGATGAATTATTCAATACAAACTAGACATATTCAATTATAATTAATAGATTTCTTTTAATTGACTCATTATATTATATCTATTAATAACTAATTCCTAAAAGCATGACAGGTGTCTCGTCTATTCATAGTTGTAAGAATCGCCCCGTCAGCCTATGAAGTCATGGAGTAAAGTCATGGAGTCACATGTTAAACCGTGGAGTCATACAGAACCAATTTTAAATGTAAAAAAAAATAATATATTAAAAACAAACCTTCAAACTTAAAAAATACGGCTTTAAAATTTTTTCTTGGTGTCCTAAATATATCTTTAAAATACAAAAATACAATGTAGGAAGTAGAACGCCAAGGTAGAACAAATTTTTTTTAAAAAAAAAAGCAAACAAAAGAACAAGTTGAAGCAGAAGTACATGACAGAGTTTTACTAAGAGAAATCATACAAACTAAGAAGCATTGTTTTTATTCATTGATCATAGATAATAAATTTTAACTACAGAACAAAACGTACTCAGTGTATGCCTCACACTTCCATACCAATGCAGAGAGTTATGAAAAAGTACTTAAAAAAGACAATACACACAAGACCTATTGAAATCAAATTAAAGTCGATTTTGATCCTCATGACGAACTACGTTGCCCTTTCCTCCTTTTTTATCTTAACATTGACATTTGACTTGATCTCATAAGCCATTTACTATAAGCAATACTTGAACATAAGCTGCAGCATAGCCAAACACTTTAACTGCAGAGTACTTGCAATCAAGCAGCCCCCTACAACACCACTGAGATTTAATATATCAGTTCTGTACAGTTCAAAATTAAAAAAATTAATAAGCAAACAAAATTAAAAAAGCAATCACAAGATTATTAAGCAAAATTAGTGATAGGGGAGATGCGGAAGCAGGGCAAGGAACTAACAACAAAAAAAGTTATTAAGCAAACAAAATTAAAAAAGGAATCACAAGAACACCACTCACAGGCAGAGGCGGAAGCATGGAGGAATGGGCGACGGTGGAAGAACATGCTGAAGCTGGGCGACGGCGGAAGCAAGCGACAGGGAAAAGAAGGAAGCACGGCGTAAGCGCAGTGACTGGCCGAGAGAAGCTGAAGCTCGCGACGGTGACTGGGACTGGCGTGGCGGAAGCTGGCGATGTCCGAGGCAAGCCGATCTTCGGCGACCGGAGAAGGCGGAGGAACGGCCGAACGGTGATTGAGTGAGGTTGTGGGTCGAGATTTGTGTGTTGTGAGAGGAAAGCTCACACTCACACAGCGCCGTTTGAGATGAGAAGAGCAGATTGATTAGGGTTTCTTAGTTTTAGGGTATGTGTGATGTAACACGGCACCGTTTTAGAGTTTTTTTTTTTTTAATTCATCCGATCCGGTTTTCAAAAACCGGCCGAGTCGCCGATTTTGTATTGAACCGGACGGTTTAATCCGGTTCTCACCGGTCTGAATGCATTTCCAATTCTTTGCCTTGCTCGAACCGATGGGTCCGATTCTCGGTTGGACCGGTCCGACCGGCCGGTTCGGTCCAGTTCTTACAACTATGCCTCTATCGTGTTCTTCATTGGGCGGCTTTACATTTACTATGGAAGAAATCAAGCATGCTCTCAGGACCAGTTCTTTCTCAACTAAAGTCATACTCGTCCGAACAAATAAATATTAGGACAAAAAACCAAAATAAACCAAACCAATTTTAATATTGTCAAATTACACCAAAATCAGAAAAATGATTAGATTACACAATTTCACATTTCTATGGAATCCGTGGCGGTTTTGGTGAATCTGTGGCACCCTGCCACGGACGGATTCAGGTGTTGCTGAAAAAAATTAGGAGGATCCCTGTCACGGATTCAGGTGTTTCTGAAAAAAATTAGGAGGGATTCGTGACACCCTGCCACAGATTCAGCTTGGCGGAGCCACTACTATAAATAGCAAGTGGTGGTCCATGGTGAGAATGAGAGATGAGCTGAGATGGCGGAGGCGGAGGCAGAGGCGGAGGCAGGAGTGCGAGACATGAGGCGACGGAGCAAAGCGAACCATTTGGGAATTGGTGGATTAGGCAATTAATAAAGGAGAGTGACCGACGATACTTTTACTGGTGATAATCCTCCTGAACATCCGCCGAGTTAAAGTACGTCGGAGCATTCTCCAATAAATGACCAATGCTGAGATATGGCCACTTCAGTCCAATGGTTCAATATCGGGTCAATATTTACACTTTTAGAGTTTATTTACTTTGAAAATGTAATGTACAAAGTCTTTTTTTAATCTATTGTGATAAGTTATGATTTCATTAGTCTTGTTTAATTTGCATTTGTTGTTTGTAAATAAAAAAGATAGTGAAAATGTAATGTACGGAGTCTTTTTTCAATTAAATTTTGGTTTCGCTTAATTGTTTCTATTTTCTTGTTTATGCTTTTTAAAAAATTGATGTAATGTAGATAAATTTTTGTGCGTTGTATTGTTTCCAGTGGTTTAGATCGTTTGAGAACAATATAAAACAACTCTATAAATACATAAATATGTACATAAATACATCAATAGAAAGTTGGGATGTTCCGAATATTTCCTAAACCCTAAACCATAAACCCTAAACCATAACGTAGTGCATGAAATAAAATACATAAATAAAATGGAAAGCTGAAGATAAGATCAGAGTAGATATTATTCAAAATGATACATCTAGGTCTGGTACTTGGGATACAAAGACAAATCTTTCAAAAGCAAGGACAAATAGCTTATGGGGAAATAATAACAACAAAATTGACTCAAAGGTCGGAGATGATGTTACGCCAGTGGAGGATACTAGGGGCCATAAATCTGAGAACACGAATGTGAACCAAAGCAAGAAAATTGAATCAAGTGGGAATTCCAAGAAGCCTGTTGAAAATAGCTCATTGGGTCTCCCTGTACTCTCGGGCATGTGTGTCTCGAAGTCCCACAGACAGCCACTGACAGGCTCATCGTCAATGGAATACCCAGCTGGTATGGCACGACACGCGAATGTAGGTCCATCGCTCTCTAACTTCTCTCTACATTTTCTCTCTCTCACTATCTCTCTCTAACTCCTAGCTCTCAATCCAAATGACCCTGCCACGGATTTATATATAATTTCGTTACTTAGAATCCGTGGCAGGGTGCCACGGATTGTGACTGTAAATTATGCCAACCTGAACCCTGCCACGGATCCCTCCTAAATTTTTTCTGCAACACCTAAATCCGTGGCAGGGTGCCACAGATTCATCAAAACCCTTCATCCTGCCACGAATTCCATATAAATGGGGAATTGTGTAATCGGATCATTTTTTCTGATTTTGGTGTAATTTGATAATATTAAAATTGGTTTGGATTATTTTGATTTTTTCCCCTAAATATTATAAGTAATTAATAAAATCCCCTTATTTTAAGGGCACATACATAACATAACATACATGCATATAAAGTTTTAACTAACTTTATATGTGTATATGGGATATATGGTGCATATATGTGAAAGTGAAAGAACGTAAACCCTAGTTTTGAGTGTGAACATCCATTGCACGAGCCAGATTCTCGAACATGAAGAAATGCAATGCAACCAGAGATTTTTGGATTCATATGGATTTGTCCAAAGATATCATATCATCATCATATTCACGTGGGACTGGGACACAATAATAGCCCAACCAATCTTGCATTTTCATGAATGATTATTATATCTACATCTTTCCCAGAATATATTTTGTCACTAAGTTTAGCAGACTTCTATGATTGATGTACAAACACATCTCTGTGATAATTATAAGAAAAAATGGAATTAATTAAACTTAGATCATTCTAAAATTTGGCTCTGTTATTCTTTATTTTAATTTACTAAATTTATTATTAGTTAGTAATAATATGGAAGATCAACAAAAAGAACTGTTGTCTAAATGCTATGTAGAGGTAAAATTCAGAATACTAGTTTCTCTAATAAACTAATTAAATGAAATTTAAGTGAAAATTTTCTTTTTAAGAAACTAAGTTTCATTATATACCATACATTATCAAGTTATATACCCTTTTAAGATAACTATACATTACAACCATTTTTTAATAATGTAAAAATACGAATTAAATGCGAGATATATGTCTAGTCCCGAGTTCGAACCTTGATAGCGGCATGTATGATGTGGCCACGTCAAACCCTCCGAAAGGAGCATTCGATATGACGTAAGGGATTAGTCTAAGTCTGTCGGGCCTAGGATACCCTCCTACTAAAAACTTAGGTACAGTTAAATTTATATGAACTTAACATTTTAAAATTATTAAACGATAATTTAGTACAGTTAAATATATTAAATTATATATTATTTAATAATTTTTAATTTCATATGAAGTTAGTTGGGAGCATAATATTCATATAAAATTATATATATCAATATCTCATCATCTTTTAAAGTCATCTACTACTGTTTAGCTGGTTGTCATCTTATCTTAAAATAATATTTTCTTTATATTTTTTCAACTAGTAATAATATTGCTTTAACCATATATTTCCCTTTCTAGAATTAGATGCGAATCTTAATAAGAGAAACAAAAAAGATAGATCGAGGTCCCAATTGGATAATTTCAACTTTTGTTCCAACGCAGCAGATGCCTCAAAGATAGATATAAGGTGGAAATAAATAAACTCTCTCCAATATTAGGGAGAAAAAAAAAAGAAACATGATTATTGTTTATGTATTAATTATTATTTATAAGTGATCAACTTTATTATTACTGTTGTTGTTGATATTATCATTACACAACTAGTAGAACCATAATAATTAGCGAATTTATTCATGTCAAATAGCTTAATTAATTCAATAATTCTCTCCTCGATCATCATTCCACAATTGGAAGACGTATATATGCAATCGTGTAAAAGCAAAACACGAAAACACTGTTTGATTTTTGTACCAATCAAATAACACCACATGATGGAAAATTAAAAAAAAAAAAGTAATGAAGAACAATTTAATCAATTATGATGATGGTATATATGCACAAATTTTCTTTTTCTATTTTTTTTTCTTTCTTTTTCCCTTTGAAGCCGTACAAAGGACTCTATCTTATTCTTATTACATTTTCCGTATATGCATGCATGCATGGATCAATTATCGATATATAGATTCCTTCAGCAGTAGTAAATAAAAAAGAATATATATATATATATTTTAATTTCTTCTTTTATTTCCATCATCAATCACTATCAAAGCAAAATTCAGAAAAACCGACCAAATATTAAATAAGAAGCGCATATTAAATGTGATATCATATCAGATATTTCGATATTTTTAGCTGTTAATTTTAAATTAATTTTAAATATATAATATTTTATTATTAATAATTAAAATTACTGATATCTGATACCATGACATACTTGATCCGTTTCCTATCTAATAATTAAATTATCTCTATCCATATTTTGTTATCATTATTATTATTCTCATCATGTCTTTAATTAACACCTATCATCTTTTCTTTTGTTCTTATTAGAGATGCCAAATGGATTAATAGTCCACCAACCACTATATATATAAGTGTGCTTAACTTGCTGCTTCTCATCATCACAAATCCACATACATTCCTCATCATCACTTAGATTTTCTACTTCCAAATCAAAGCTAAGATACTTAGACACATTACATTAAAGCCTAATAATAATGGATAGAGTGACAAAGTTGGTTTCAGAGAGACCAGTGGTGATATTCAGTAGGAGTACATGCTGCATGTGCCACACCATAAAGACACTGTTCTGTGACTTTGGTGTGAACCCTGCAGTTCATGAATTGGATGAGATTCAAAGAGGCAGAGACATTGAGCAAGCTCTTCAAAGGCTTGGCTGCAACCCTTCTGTTCCTGCTGTCTTCATTGGTGGTGAGCTTGTTGGTGGCACCAATGAAGTCATGAGCCTTCACCTTAACCGTTCCTTGATCCCTATGCTCAAGAAAGCTGGTGCTCTCTGGGTTTGACTCTTCATTTCATCATTTTCATGCATTTTCACATCATCATCATCTAATATATAACATCACCATGCACACACATGCACTCACTAGTAATAATAATTAAGTCTGTTTTGGTCTATGTAATATGTAACACATATATAGAGGCAGTGTCATATATATCCATATTATAGAGATTATATATATATGGCACTAGATGTATGCCCCCCCTAAAAGAATGATGTAATTATCTTTTTGATAATTATAATAAACTAATACATGGAGTTTGGAGTTTGCACTTTGCAGCCTATTATTTCATTTATCAGCATTAATTAATAATCACAAATATAAACTACTTTTGTTGAGTCTGTGAAGTTCTTAACAGAATAATGCTTACTGGTATGATTGAATATAGACAAAATTGTTGGCGTATTTGATTCTGCCAGACGGTGTCTTTTCTCAGCACTTTGATGATGATGAGTAGGGACAAATGCAAGGGGGGAGGGAAAAAAAAAAGAAAAGAAAAGTAAAAGGAATAAATAAAACTTGCATTGCTTGCTGATATCTCATATGAAAAAGTGAGAGTGACATAAATGTCAACATGATCCTTTTCTGTCACATCATCAAATAATAAAATACAGAGCTTATTAGATAAAAGGCAAAAGGGATTAAGTTTTTGTAAACAGAAGAATCAGATAAACTAAACTATGGAGCATGTCAATATGTCATCGAGTTAAAAGAGGAAAATGTAGTTTGATCAGAGATTTAACACTGTATGCTAAATATCCTTAGGAATTGTAATCTGGTGATCATGAACACTATATCTATGAAAAGGATAGGTAAGAAAGAACATTGGTGATAAAGTCTAAAAAAGTAATGCTTATCAGTTCTATTTATAGTCTATTACTTTAACTTTCTGAGTCATCACTACTACTCTTTCTCACTTTCAGATTTGCCATGTCTACGTAAGAAATCTCTTCTGTTATGCGATACCTACTCATGTAGCACCATTCACTCTATGATTTTTAATTTCTACTTACTTTTCAATAGAGGTGGTAATCGGTAGGGTAAGGTAAAGTAGGGTTTAGACTTAACCCTAATTCTACCCGCAGTTTGATTTTTTCATTAAAACTCAATCCTACTGTACCCACGGATTTATGAAATGTCAACCCTACCCGACCGAATTGGATACTAACGGATAGGATTGTTATTGCCACCCCTGCCTTTCAATGCATGCAATACAACAATTTCCCAAAAAAAAAAAGAAAAAAACTTTAACTTCCAACCTAGCTAGTCATCATTTCAATAACTAACTTTCTTCCAAATAAAATTGAGTTCCAAGGGATGAAAAAGAAAAATGGAGACAGAACCATGATCTCTATCAGATTAATTAGGATTAATTTAATATCTGATTTACATGTACATATTTACTAATGAAAAAAATGACATGTGCACAAACAGCTAATTATGTTAAGTAATATTAGACTGTCCAACTACAACCTGGTGCCTTGATGATCTCTCCTTCCTCACTCATTCTAAACTTCTTGGCATCATCCCATTTTCCAACAGCAGCATATATGCTGGAAAGGAGAGAACAATAACCAGCTACATCACTCTCCAGCTTGATGCAGTGCTGAACAGCTATTTCCCCAAGCTCCACATTGTTATGCACTCTGCATGCAAGAAGCAGAGCTCCCCAAACACTAGCATTTGGTTGCATTGGCATGTTTGTTACGAGATTATAGGCTTCATTCAACCATCCTGCTCTCCCTAATAGATCAATCATGATTCCATAATGATCAAGTGAAGGCATAACTCCATTTTCCTTCATGGAGTTAAAGCACTGGTAACCTTCTTCAACCAAACCTGCATGATTATAAGCGGTTAGGAGTCCAGTGTAAGTGACTAAATTTGGGCGAATACAGTCCCCAAGCATCTGTTCATATAACTTGATTGCATCAAAAGACCTTCCATTGATTCCACATCCGTAGATCATTGCAGAGTATGCAACCAAATCCCTCTGCCTCAGACCTTGGAATAGCTCATATGCCCGGTCGATGCTTCCACACTTCGCATACAAGTCAATTAAAGCAGTAGTCAAGTGATCATCCAATACAATTCCAAAGTCATTCATGTGAAACTCAATCCAACTGCAATATTCTAGATCTGCCAATTGTGAACAAGCTGATATGACACTGGCCAAAGTCATCTTATCTGGATTCACATAGATTTCTGGTTTAATCATCTCACTGAAGAGTTCAAGGGCCTCCTTGGGTCTACTGTTTTGAGCATAACAGGCAATCATAGCATTATACAAAAGCAAATCCTTTTTATCCATCTTATCAAAGAGCTTTTGAGCAGACTCAACATCCCCACTCTTCGAATACCCAGCAATCATTGTTATCCAAGACACGCTGTTTCGCATAGGCATTGCATCGAAAAAATCTCTTGCTGACACCATGCTTCCACAGTCAACATAACCACCGATCATTGTGTTCCAGGAGACCAAGTTTCTCTCTGGCATTTGTTGAAACAAAGAATAGGCCAAATCCATATCTCCAGCTTTGGCATATCCTGAGATCATAGAGTTCCAAGATACAACATCTTTCTTAGGAATCTCTTCAAAAAATTCCTGAGCCTTGCCTAAGTTACCAGCTTTCAGATACCCAGAGAGCATAGAGTTCCAAGAAACCACATTTCTGTCAGACATTTCATCAAACAGTTTCCGTGCAGTCCCCACATCACCAATTTTCGAGTACAAATCAAGAAGGGCTGTCTGTACATAAACACAAGCATCAAACCCAAGAACATGAACCTGTCCATGAATTGATACACCATGTAACTCATCCTGAACCTTAGCACATGACTTTAAGGCAGAGGATATAGCATGTGAAGTTGGAAACAAACCATTCCTCTGCATTTGAACATAACAAGAAATTGCTTCCATAAATTGACCCTTTTGAGAGAAGAACCGAATCATACATCCCCATGAGAAGGAATCAGGGTTGTGCATATGGTGAAGAACAAGGTGAACATAGTGTGCCATAGCTTTGTAGTTGGTTACATTCCAGAGAAGAATGTGATGGATGAAAAGCTGTTCAAGATGGTAAAGTCCATTGATGAGTATGTGACCATGGATCTCTTTTGCTTGCTTCAGAGTTGAACATTTCTTCAACAAGGTTATTAATTTGGAAGATCCCACCATTAATTAAGCAAGAAAAGAATGGAACTTTAGCCACTTTATTGATCAGTGATGCAATAATTGAGATGGGTTTTATTTTATTATGTCATTGGTGGCAGTTTTTGTTGTTTTCATGAAAGAAGAGAAAGTGTAAATTAATATGGAAGTTTATTAGCCCTAAAATTGAAGGATGAGAGGAAAGGACAAGTTCAATTATTATAGAGCAAGTAGCAACCATGTCTACCAGACAATGATAATGACGCTAACAAACAACAATACAATAATAATTACAAAGCTCAACAAAAGTTGAAAGAGCCAAACCGCAACAATTATTTTAGAAATATAATCATTGAATTTAATTTTGATGATTCTATATTTATTTTTTCGCAGTTTAATTCAGTTGGTTAAGGATTAATTCGTCGTAAACTAGACTTTAGGTCAATGATTGCTATATATAATAAGATGCGATTCAAACTCTTAAGTAGTAACTTTTAAACAAACTAATGAACTATTCTCAACTATTTAATTTTGATTATATACCTAATCACATATTAACATAAGTAAAAATTTATAATAGATGTGTAAATGGTCATTCTTCAACTTTAAAGAAAGACATTGATTAAAGGAATTTGTAAAATTTGATAGTGCATATAACTAAACTCAACACCTTGAAATCAATTTGGATAAGCCTGTAGTTAAGTTTACTAGTCCGTCTAAGCAAGTGTTGATAGTTCGAATTCTACCTTATACATACAACAATCTATTAACCAGCGACAAACTGAAGCTCAGATCCGGTGGACTAGTTATGGAGCTGCTGCGCAAACTGATCACCTTGCATTCATTTACAATCCTAAGTGATAAAATAATGATTAGCAGGAACTTTTGGGGATTCATTAAGTGGTTAAGAAGTTGAGTACTTGCATTGAGTTAAACAGTAACTTGAAAAAAAAAAAAAAAGAGCATGGATTGGGAAGGGAAGTGATGAACAGTGTAAGGCAAGAGAAGAGAATCCATATTTTGCGGATGAAAACAGTGACTTGACATTGACTCACACAAACACACTGATAACACTTTGTCTTACTCTTCATCCTCTTATTACCACCTCATCCCACTTTAATATTCATTCATTAAATTAAACAATGCTGTTCATCCACCATAACCATAATCCTTAACAACCATCAATCATTTTCTCTTGTTTTCCCCTTCCTCACTTGCTCTTTTGCCACATCAAAATAAACAAATCATTTCAACATGTTTGGTTTCTCTCGTCGCCGTACCAAACTTGCCCGGTAAAACAAAACCCCTCTCTATTTTCTCTTTTTCTTTATCCTTTCAATTAATTAATTGGTGTCTTGAACTTGAACATGTGTTGTAAATTGTAATGTAGATTGAAGGTGCAGCTTTCTGACTCCACTCAGGGAATTAGGAGTCCCGTGAGGAACCCCAAAAGAAATGCAGCCACCAATGTAAGAACCTTCATGGCTGCAATATTATATAATCAATGATTAATGAGCATGGCATTTTGAGTTTTAAGCTTGTTTGATTCATTTCAGGGTGATGATGAAGGAGAAGAAGGAACAAGTGGTCATTCTGATGAGAATCATTGCCACACTTCTTCATCTCAACCACAACCAACCACCTCAGACAATTGGATGGTCTTGTCAATTGCAGGGGATAAACCTACTCCTAGATCCAATGTCTGTAATCTTCTTCTTGTTCTTAGTGTATTTTGTGGAGTTTTTGTTGTTGGGTACTAACTGAATTGAAGTGTTATTTATTATTCATTGTGAGTAGCATTCAGCAGCTGTGGTTGGGAACAAGATGATTGTGGTCGGTGGCGAATCTGGAAATGGATTCTTAGATGATGTGCAGGTTGTTGATTTCAACATTGGCTAGTTAATTGGTTGTTGGTTTCTTCATATAGCTGTGTTTGTTTTATTGCTGTTCATTTTTATTATCAGGTGCTGAATTTCGACACATTCTCGTGGACCACAGCATCGTCGAAGCTTTACTTGTCACCGAGCAGTCTGCCGCTGAAGATTCCAGCATGCAAGGGCCATTGTTTGGTAAATATGCCTATGTTAGCAGCATATTCTCACTAAGAGTTCTGCATTTAATGGAGATTTGTTTAACATTGATGGTAATTTGGGCAGGTTTCCTGGGGTAGAAAGGTACTTCTAATTGGAGGGAAGACAGATCCAGGAAGTGACAAAATTTCAGGTTCAGCTTTGTGTCCTCTACATGCAATTAAATTGATCTGTGTTATTGGTCTAATTATGCTTTTGGTGTTTGTAGTTTGGGCATTTGATACAGAGATTGAGTGCTGGTCACTCATGGAGGCAAAGGGAGACATACCAGTATGAAATTTCTACTAACAATTATGCAAATTCCTCAGTGTTAATATTATGATTCAGGATTGAATAAATATCTTCACAGAAATAACACTAGGTAGTACTGATAAAGATTTTGTTCTTTGTAGGTTGCTCGAAGCGGTCATAGTGTTGTTATGGCAAACACTGTTTTAATATTGTTCGGCGGCGAA
>JASCZI010000010.1:42542-65927 GCA_036250425.1 Stylosanthes scabra
AAAAAGAAGGAAACTGAATGATCTACATATGTTTGATCTCAAGTCCTTGACATGGCTTCCTCTTCACTACACGTGAGTGTGTTCAGGCTTTTGACATAATCACTTTTCGACTTATATGTGATTATATAGTCATAATCACTTTGCATGAATGTTACTTACTTGCAGCGGAGCTGCGCCTTGTCCAAGATTCAACCATGTAGCTGCTCTACATGATGACAAAGTGCTATACATATTTGGAGGATCATCAAAATCCAGAGCCTTAAATGATTTATATTCACTCGACTTCGAAACAGTGAGTTGAATTTGAATGTCTAAGTCTCAAATGCAATTGCTCGATTTCTGCAACTGCAGATTATATCTCATCCACTATATAATTTGATGAAAATGAATGCTTCTTCAGATGGCATGGTCAAGAGTCAAGATTCAAGGTTTCCATCCTTCACCTAGAGCTGGTTGTTGTGGAGTTCTATGTGATACTAAATGGTATATTTCAGGAGGTGGAAGCAAGAAAAAACGTATGTATTATTCATTCTTCATAATACTAAACTAAACCATAAGACATTTTAGATAATTTGTTATTCCCTACATTTTGCAGGACATGGAGAGACTTTGATATTTGATATTGTTAAAAGCGAATGGTCTGTGGCATTTACAGCACCTCCATCTTCAATCATTACCAGCAAGGTGAGTTACATTTCCATGTTTAGTTATCATAGTTTGATAATTTAGCATTGTGCTTATAAGAACTTTGTATGAGCAGGGTTTCAGTCTTGTACATGTGCAGCACAAGGAAAAAGACTTTCTTGTTGCTTTTGGAGGGTCTAAAAAGGATCCAACAAATCAGGTCTGTCAAAAATTATTATGATGATAAGTGTTTGTTTTCGATCTTATTGAACCTAATAACCTTTTTCCTTCTTGATTTAACAGGTGGAAGTGCTGATAATGGAAAAGAATGGGTTGGCGCAAGGAAGACGATCAACTCTGAGTAAAGGTCTAGCATCTATGTTGGAAAAATACTCATAATCCATTAGATAGATTGGCCTCTCAAATTGATGAGATTTTTTTTTTTTGGCAAGGTTTAGTTGACTCTGCTAGACAAAATCTTGCATCTGCAATTGAACATGGTTCTGGAAGGAAATCTTTGTCAGAATCCCTGGTTCAAGATTCTAATTTCCTATCTACCAATGTCTCTTCCCTTCCGAAGCAATTTGAGCTCGACAAAGAATACAATACAGATGTCAAGATTGACAAGCACCCTGATCAAGGTTCTTTCCCTCAGGTAAAACACTTAAAAATATCAATAGTATTTATCATTCCAAAATATATTTGATACAAGAGAGAAGAAGGATGATAGTTTAATTTGTGATGCATTTCAGGTAGCAGATCAGAGAAGAAATGAAGGTGATTATGGTCATCATGGAGCCAGGATCAATATGGAGGAAAAACAGTTATTGTTGTCTGAAATTTTAAATCAGCAAAACCAAGGATTTGAAAACAACACACTAGAAAGCGACGGTGTTTCGTTTCTCGAAAGCAATAAATTTGGATCTATGTGTACTTCAAGTGTGTACCATTACTATGAAAGCAAGGTGGCAGCTCTGATAAGAAAAAACGGAATTCTAGAGGGACAACTGGCGGCTTCCCTCTCAAGCAAAGAAGCTGCAGAGAAAAGCTTAGCATCTGCTATTAAAAGCCGGAACGAAATGGAGACAAAACTAGGTGAGGCACTGAAGGAGATGGAATCACAGAGAGAAAAGTTGGGGGGTCTAGAATTAGCACAAGAAGAGGCTAACAACCTATCAAGCATGGTTCATTCGGATAATGTAAGGCTTGAACATGATGTGGCCTTCCTCAAAGCTGTTTTAGATGATACACAAAAGGTATATAACATTGGAAGCGTTTTCAGGAAGTCAGGTCTTCCTGTGTTTTTAGCCGTTGATCATAATGATATATATATTTTATAATTAAAATCAATTAAGACCAACGACTAAAAACACAAGAAATTCTCGGGTATATCGAAAACGTTTCCCATAACATTAACATACTTTGATGGATCATTCATTTTGTACAATAATGTTTGTAGTTGGATGATTGAGTTTTTTTTTTTTTTTCTTTTTCTTGTAGGAGCTGCACTCAACTAGAGGTGTGATTGCTGGAGAGAGAGCCAGGGCATTCCAACTACAGGTATAACTATAACTATAACTATTTGTATTGAATACTAATCTTAGCTGTAGCATTTATGACATCTTTTTCTTCTTGTTGTATACACAGTATGAAGTATTTCATCTGAAGCAGAGATTGCAATCAGTTGAGAATAGAGAACCTACACCAAGGAAACCTTTTCATCTGCAGTGAAGTGAAGTGAAGTGGGTAGTTGAAGAGTAGTTAACCATTGAAATCAGTGAATCACCTTCTGCAACGGCCACATAATGAATAATGACTAATGAGTATCTGTGAAATGTGAATGTGCTCTTTATTTTCCCTTTTAACAATTTGTGATCTAGTGAGTAATGAATGGTAACTGCCATTTATGTTTGATGTGAGTAACTAACAAATAAAGGAATGGAAAAATGGCATTATTGGAATTTAAAACTGTGACCAAGTGAAAGGTTTTTTTTTTAGCACATCACTCGAACCATTTATTTTATTTATGTAACTAAATCCAATTCCAGTTGGACACCAAAAAAAAAAATCCAATTCCAGTTGCCACCTTAAAAGTTCTGAAGTTATTTATTGCTCCTAAATATTGGAAAACTAATGAATTATAAACAAGCAAAATGAATGCAAAGTATCAAAGGAGAACTCATAGGAAACTTTGACTGAAGTTCGAAAAGGAATCCAAAATCTCAAATAATAAACAAAATATGCTACAATTTTGACTATAGAAAAGTCTTGTAGATATTGACTAATTCATATTTAAAATATTTTTTAATTTTCAAATATCAGTATGTTATCGTAAAAATTCGTGACTACTATTTGTGATATATAATCTTCACTTGTAGTAAAAGTCACAAGATATTTATTCAATTTTTGTCTTTACATACTCTCATTTTCATTTCAATATTATGATTTTTAATGAGTTAACCGATTTTATAAAATTTATACTAAATTAGATAATTTTACAATTAAAATTTTACTATAATTTTACGTTTTTACATTTTAATTTATTTTTCGATTCTACCTAAAATTTTGATTTCTGTTGTGAATCAATTACTGAGTTGGGCCCTGGCCCACAGGCCCAAAGAGGTAAGTAGTTTGAGTGTTTGACCGACTCAATGAAGATGTGGGCTAAGGTCCAACATGAGGCCCGTAAATATATATACACTTCCGGGAGCTGTGAATACCGAAGCTGGAAGCAACGCGTGCGGTGATGGAACGGAATTGTTCCCTCCGGCGAAAGAGAGAGGCGGTGGTGAAGAAGGTAATTTGGCCAGCAATCCAGGGGCATTCTTGTCCAATATGTTTGAGCGAACTTGAATCTCGTTTCAGAGAAGCTGCGGTTCTGAGCCGCTGCCACCACGCTTACTGCACCGACTGCATCCGCCGTTGGAGTCACGTGCGCAGAGCGTGCCCTCTCTGCAATTCTGAGTTCACTTCTTGGTTCTCCATCCTCAGCCTCTCTTCCAGAACCTTCCGCAAGCACTTCTTACCTTCTCACGCTTTCAATTCCGATGCAAACCAACCACCACCGCCACTTCCATCTGGTAGAGTTGTTGGTAGGGCGAGGGTAGCGGTAAATAATGGCCGAAGCCGAAGGAATGCTTTGCCTCGGAGGAGATCGTTTGGGCGTGCTGGACTTGTGAGTGCAGATGTTATTGCTCACAGGAAGCTTCAGTGGCGTGCTAGGTATGTAAAAAACTATTCAATTCTGCAACCGGATTGGAAAATTGGCTAATGTGATTTGGGAATTGGGGTTTATTTATGTAGCATATACAATCAAAGATTGGAACCTGATTCTGCAACCCTAAGGTGTCTTGAGCCAGGATGCAAAGGCTGCGGTCCATGCAACTTGCTCCTTTCCATGGGACTCAATCTGTTAGGGGTATGCATCTCTTTCTCTCTTTCCTCATTTTCAATTCTTAGTTGCAATTACATTCATTTATTCAACAGCTTCAAGTTTTTACGCGATTGGATAGAATAAACAACCAAAGATATATAGAGAATTGGAATAGAACCTATTATTGAAAAGATGGTGGAATTGCATATCAGGTGTGATTTGAATATGACTGAAGAAGACGGATAGAGCACTTAGTTAGGAAGGTGGATGGGATCAAAGGTGGATAGAGCACCTAGTTAGGAAGGTGGATGGGATCAAAGGTGGATGAGGGGTGAAAGGTAGAGGAAGACTTAAAAAAACCATTCATGAGGTGATCAAACGAAATCTTACGGTCTCTTTGTATACATGATACATGATAGAGCTCGATGGAATGGTGTAATGTAACCGACCCACCTAATGACCTAATGGGACACTTTGTTGTTGTATTAAACAGCGTCAAGTTCTAATGCTATTGCTACCTATTAATGCATTTTCCTTTTATATCTCTGATCAAATTTTCAGAATGGAACAAGAAAAGATGCTGTGAAAAGGGACATTCTTCAGCGGATTGAGCCATGGATAATGAGGGAGCTACAAGCCATCTTAGGGGACCCAGATCCAACTGTCATTGTTCATGTGGCCACCTCGCAGTTCATCACTTGGCTAGAAGAGAAGGCGAGATCGCCATCTCAGCACCTTCATGTTGGAGATAGCTTCATTGCACCTCTTCGTCCATTCCTACATGATAAAGCAACTATCTTTTGGCATGAGCTAAGGTACTAGACTCTCTTAACTCTCATGGTAAGAATGAGAAATATTTTTCATTTGTTGCCCCCTTTTCTGACCAGTTTTCAATTGTTTTGCCCTCTAGCCGTTTTGCATTGGGTTGTCACAACATGGATACCTACGATGAGGTCGTCGAATATAAGCGACAGGAGTGAGTCCATAACACTCGTCCCTTAAATCTATTGATGAGATGCATGGAAGTTGGTGATGATGCCTTCCTTACAACTATGAATTATGATACCAAATCTCTAGAGTGGTGTTGGTACATGTTGTAAACTCTCTGTATAACATTTGTATGATAATAATAATAATAATAGTAGTGTCAAAAATTGAAAAGGAACCATGTGTTGCTGTTTCAATCCGGTTCCTACGTTGTCAAATGTAATTGGTTCAAGCTGTATTGGTGTAAAAAGACCAGCCTGTAAATAATATTTGTACGCATCAACTGAATCATATTCATCTCTATTAAATGGTAATTTCAGTAGCTGAATTGCTTTCAAATTCGATGTGCAAAACAACTTTAAACGGTGACTAACATAAAAAACCTAAAAACATAAAAGAAAAAAGAAAAAGAAGAACAACATTGGGGTTCATTGCTCATGCCAGGACTAACGGCATCACATCATGTTCTGAAATTACAGACAAATTGTGAACCACAGTCTTACACCCTACAGTCCTCCCTAATCACCACAAGGTCCTTAGACACTGCAGTGGCAAAAAAATGTTTAAATGATATCTCAAAGGAGCAGATATTGCTGCCTGATTCATCAAAAACCCAGTTACAGGAAAACTAATTCAAATTATCAAAGGAAAACTTACAGGAAACTAGTCTGAAATTCAAAAAGGAATCCACAAAGCTCAAGACTTCAATTTACTTTTCTTTACTGGAGGATTCATTTTCTCCCGATACACCTTTAATAACTTCGGTGCTTGATCCTTAAAACGATTCACATACTTCTCAAAGAACGTCTCTTCCTTAGCAGTATATGCAGACAAATGCCTACCACTCCTAATGACACCATTGGAGATAAGAATCTTCACGACAGCAGCCCTCGGAACAATCCTCTTGTCCAAATTCAGGGCGAGGAGAACCGGTCTCCGGGCAACTTGAACCGACTCCCACCCGAGCTCTTTGAGAAAGAATCCCATGGTGGCCTCAATTTTCTGCTCAGATAACATCATACAGAAAGGGTGCTTCACAAAAGCCTCACGAATGTTATCATCAGTTAATCCAAACCTCTTGTAAAACTCAACTTTCTTATCCCACGTGGACTTTGGAAGCAACTTAGCATACAATGCAGGAACAAAATTAGCCTTAGGGGGATCAATCCCTATTTCAATTACTTCCTCTACCGCCCTCTTAATACATTGGAAATTGAATGATAGCAACCAAGGCCATTGGCGAAGTAGCCTTGCGATGCTTATCTCACGTACCCCTGAATCAACCAACAAGTTGATATTTTGATGGAACATATAGCATGTTAAGATTTGGGGACCACGTTTAAGAGAATTAAGGGTCCTTTCTTCAGAACCAATGAAATTGGTCAACAAATCGAAAGTGGGGATTAGGTGCTTCTCTAAGCTTCTTAGCAAGATTAAAGGGTTGAGATCGATGATGCGGGCAAGTTGTGATTGTGAAGCGCCTTTGGAGATGAGGAACTGGAGCTTGGGCAAGAGAGTCTCTTGGGGCTTGCTGACGAGAATCCTGGGCGTTTTCCGAATAACATTGTGAATCTGCAAATCTGAGAAACCGAAGCTTCTGAGGAGTTCGATGACTGAGTCGGGTTTCTCTGGAGTCTCAAAAAGGACGTATTTTGAAGCATGAAGAGCGCCATCTGGGAGGAACCCACAATTTTTGACGAGGTAATTCACCGTAAAGGATTGTTTTTCTGGGGTTATTGTGAGTGTGGTGTAATTGGGAGCAGGGAATGGGGAAGATGATGAAGGGATCAGGAGTTGGGCATGAACCTTGAGAAATGGGGGTGATGGGGTTCTTGTGATGACAGTGAGGTGGTACAAGAACAGGTTTTTGTGATGAGATCCTCGCATGATTGAATGAAGGAGAAATGGGGGAAGGGATAATTTTGCAGGGTAAAACCTCCCAAAAACCCTAAATTCAGATTCAGGAGGGAAACAAAAAGTAAACTATTGATTGTGACGTGGAGAAGAACACTGTTCCATTTTATTGCTTCTCTGCGTGTGATACGACGCCGTTACTTAATCCGATCTAATGATATCCCAAAAGAGTGAACTAACTACTAAGAAGTAAATCTTTAAAATAATTATTATTAAGGAAAAAGATTCACTTGTTCTTAACCTCTTATTCATGTAATTATTTTACATAGTTTTATAAAATAATATTTAAAAATAAATTACTTAGATAATAAAATGAGATATAGTTAGTCCTATAAAAGAAAAGGAAAAAGTAGGATATGATCAATTGAAGTTTTTGTCTCAACTTTCAACAAACGATGAGCTTACACAGTTACACTAATCTAGAATTTCTATTTCTTCTTGATATCCTGCTCCGTTTATCTTTTGAATTCAGTCTGGTTTATTAATTGTAAATTGTACTCTAATGGTGCTAAGTTGTGACTTTATGTTCAAACTCTTAAAATATACATTTTACTAACATTTGATTTTAACAAAAAATATACTTCTATAACCTTTAATCAAGCGAGCTCATTGTTACTTCATATGTAATGATATCAAGCATTTAGCTAAAGAAAGGTTTGAACTACACATGTGGCTACATACACTATTTTTATCGTTTTACATATAACACAACATGCAGATAAAACAAAACTAATTCACATCTAATAGCTCAAACATATGAGCATTGGTTACATCTTGTGAGAATTCTAAGTTGAAAAGCATTAAGACAAGCAATATTCTGTTAGCAAGTGTCATGATGAACAATGAGTTATTCCTCCTCTGGCTCCTCTTCTTCCTGAAGAAGATTTTCTCTGTTGTCGTGAGCCCAGAAACCGCGCACATCTATGAGCATGCTGGCCACGGTTCCTCCCTGTTTGCAGGCCAGTAGATCAGCCAATGTTATCTTAAGGGGATCTGCCGGCTTAACCATATCCCACACTTCATCCCTCACATCTTCGATACAAAGTTCATAGTTGCCACCCTCAATCCATTTATGGTGTACATCCCTGTTTCACATAAATAAAAAGGGCCTTTTTTAGTCAAACTGTTACCAATAATTCCGGTGTCTTCTACTAACTAACTTGTTACTGTCTATTTGAGACTTGTAGGATCATCTCAAGTGCTACAAGTAGGAAACAACAGTAGTTTAATGTAGGAAGATTGTATCAGGCAACATCTCCCCATGTGGATGCCCCCCTTCTATTCTTCCAATGTTAACATCAAATATAGATATTAGAAGTTTGAAAACTTTGTATAAAAGAAAACATCAATATCGCATGCAAAAACAGGTCCAAAGAGTATAAGGAAAATGGCAAGAGATATATTGGTAAATGCTAAATAGATAGTAATAGTATACTAACAGCATGATAGTTTACCTGAAAAGAGAGTGAATATCAGCTGTAGTAAGGTAGCCCCTTCCTTGGAGATCAAGACACCTGAATAAGTATGTCAAGCCCTCTGGGGTGTCTTTGTTTTCTAAAGCCAGAACAAAGTCCAAGAAACTCTCAAAACTCATCTCCCGGGCATTTCCACTACCACCCTTTCCTCGACGAACATGTTCATCAAATACTGCAGGACAAGAATTTAAACATACAAATATAGTAAGACATTGCTATCTGACAGTTAAAACATCAAAAAGGGGGAAAGCAAAAGGATGCTCTGTAGCATGGCGAGCACACAAGGGAGCAACATGCATCTTATTACCAATAGGAAATCTAAATAAAGGAGCAATTTAATATTGCATATAATTGATGTCAACCTAAGAGGTAAATACCCCCCACAAAATTTAAACCTTAACAATTGACTAATGGAGTAATGGTAGTAATTTCTTACCCCTCTCGATAAAAATCTCAGTTAGAGTCCCATCTGCATATTCTCGAAGCTCCTGCTTGCTCAATGACCCACTTGCATCTTTATCAAGGGCAAGAAACATGTCTGCATATACACATTAAAAAGAAAAAAAGGTTGTTACAAATGTCAGGAAATTCATCACTTAGGTAGGGCCATAAGATTTCAAATTTGAAAGACAATGCATGCAAATGTCACAAAAGGCCACGTAGGTTAATAATTGACCACAATGCGAGTCAGAACTAAGCTACACAAGAAACCCACCACAAATACGTTGAGCAGAAGTCAAAGAGAACCAATTTTCAGCTTGTTCTGTGTCTGTGACTTCTTCTTCACTTTCCTGAAATAGATAAAAGCATGGTCAAATCCTCGAATCAAAGCCTATAAAGAATTTGACCAAATTACAGCTCAGAAATGTTATTAAAAGGGTGAGCAAAAGAAAGATAGAGAAAGAAAATTGAAACAGCAAGATAGAGAAAGAAAGAACATGAAAAGAATATTAAGTGGTTTGGTTCTAAAGATAGAGAAACTAAGAACTTCTCATACAATCTACCTGGTGAAGCTCCATTAGTTCTTGTAGACAATTACTGAGCAACACTTTCTTGATGCAAGCTTTTCCTATTTAAGGGAAACAAATTATATAAGAGCTCTAAAATACTAGTGAGATAAGAAAGTTAGCAATTAGTTGAAAATACATCAGGCAAAGTCAGACATGCAAACCTCGTCTGTGAGGATCACAAAAGAAGAAGAACTTGTGTGCAGCAATACGACAATACATTTGAACAAATGCTTCTGGCATATCACGTAACTGTGCCAAGTTGGGTATAAGACCTCGTATATAGGCCTCCATTTCCTGTAGAGAATAGCAAATGATCAATATTAACCTAATCATCTTATATAAGAAACTCTTCAAATTCATTGCTTAGCATCTTCATGTTGAGCACACAGTGCACACTAAATATAGCCACCAGCAGTTAGGAACATGAGAAATACATGGCCTGGTGAAATGTTGGTATGTGAAGAAAAATAGAACAATGGCAACCAACACAAAACCTATCTTTTAGAGAAGAGTAGACAACTAATAAAGTAAAATAGATATTGAACTGATTGTTAAATTTTGAATAATAAAAGGGCCAACCCAGTTCAAGTCCCACTTGGTGGGGTGCTGGGGAAGGGAATATACTAGCAGCCTTACCCCTACTTTCGTAGAGAGGCTGTTCGAACCCACGACCTCAAACTCCACGGTAAAATAAATATTGAACTGATTGTTAAATTTTGAATAATATGAAGCCTAATATTAATAACAATAAGAATCCATACATGTGGCTGAAGGAAACCATCCGAGTCCTCATCAAGTTCACTCATATCTATTCTTGCCTGTGTAAGTGAAACCTGAACAACCATAACCGTTAGGTAGCCATCATTAAACATCAGATAGATTCAAGTACAGGCAAACGAAAGAAAAACAAATGGTAAGAAAGAAAGGAAACCCAAGTTACACATATACTTAAGAATTAATGAGAATACAATAACAATGGCAATAAAAATAATACAATTTGACTGGTGACGTACCGTACGCATCACATAAAGGTAAAAGGGTAGAATGGCAATTCTTCCTTGTTCATCCTTCTCAAACTTCATGAAGTTTGAAGGACTAAAAAAGCGTCGGCATTTAGGACCAATTTGTTCTGTACATACAGAGGCTATGTGGCAAAAGTCTTCATAATTCATCTATCAAACAAATTGAAATATTCATCAGGATTACTGTAAAAATACAAGACAAAGCCAAAGAACTCAAAAAAACAACTCAAGGAAAGGCATCATCCATGAAAAAAGAAGTCCAGGTAAGTTTCAGGTTAACAATAAGTGTCAACTAGTGTTAGATTGCAAATGTAACAAGAAAAGGTATGTTGATATCATTTCTATGAAACAGGCAAAAAAAAATGTAATGCCAAGTAATGTTTGTATGGGTTTTATCGTTTATGTTTTTTATGTAACCACAGAGGGAGGGACCAGTTAAACCAGACCTGCTCTAAAATAAATAGTGTTGCCTCTAAGGATATAAAATACTCCCCAATTCCCAGAGGTAAACCTATTTGTAAAATATAATAAACTTTGGAAATGGGAAAGCAAACACAGATGTGAAAGTGGCGGACCTTCTCTGCGCCAGTAGCATCATCTATTACACAATTTTCTCTTAAGCAAACCCACATTGCATCCAAATCATCAGCATTCAGTAAGAGATCTGATTGTTTCTGTTCAGTAAACAAGGAAAATGTCACCAATTGAAAAGAACAGAATAATGAATAGGTAAGCCAGAAAATGATACCTTAAGAAACCTATACTTGGCCAATCGCTGTACTCTATGACTGATTGATCCTTCTTCGGGTTTCTGCATGAAGGCACATAAAATTTCAAAAATCAGATTGAGCCTTTAAACTAATGCCAAGTTAATCAAACTCCATAGTTCAAACATCTATGCCTATCCTATATAATCTGTTAACCAAGATAAAAGGACCCATGACGAGTGTTTCTGTGTGTGTGTGAGAGAGCGTACATAACTACATATATAGCATTAATTTGAATTCAACAAATAAGATACTAGAATACTAGAACGAAGGATGAATAAGTAACGGTTTCACATGCCTTCTTGTAGAAACTTGGAATTGTACCAGCTTCCGCGCTTTTCTTCTGCTTTTCTTTGAAAATGTCGAGCAAAATCCTCTTCGTTTCAAGCTCTGTAGAAGAGCAAGTTAGGGTTACAAATAAAGCGAAACCATAGTTCCAATACAATTCAAAATTAACTGCTGAACCGAACAAAGAAATTGAGATAACGGAATGAAAAATGCTTGACTGAAAAGGAATGCGAACCCATCAAGGCTTCGGATCCGAGGCCGGCACCGGATCCGATGAAACGGCGAAGGTTACGAACCCATAACATGGAGGAAGCGGGAGGGATTTTCCTCTGAGGGGGGTCATGGGCTTCGCCGTCGCTGGAGCCGCTGTACATGGCGGAGGAACGCTATGCTCCGATCCGATCTGATCCGATCTACACACTCAACCACCGAGGATACAAGTTTTACCACGAGAAGTCGAAAACCCTCTTATTCCTTCGGTTTCATTTCAGCTACGTAAGCATGATCATCATTACCGTATTAATTTGATTGATTATCCTGCTAAACTAGTTTTGACGTCCATTTAAAACTTTTTAAACTCGTTTGACACCAAAAAAAAACTTGTTTCGTTTTTTTTTTCTTTATCTGTTTTTGGACATAACCTTTTCTTTTAGGAATATGTTTTTGGTAAAACAAAGGGGCCTAGGCCCAAGAGATAAAAAACAACAAAGTGACTAAGGGGGATCATGGACGTTTAGATATTTGTTGTTTTACCGAAAAAGAATGATATGTTTTTGTTAAAACTAGTTTTTTTTTGGTAAAACTAGTTTATGATGTGATTATTACCTTAAAACTGTATTTTATTTTTTTGGGCCTTTTGATTTTTGGGCTCAGAAATGTCACTTTTGGACCACTGGAAATGCCACTATTTTTCTTTGACTCTTAATGGCCCATGAGTATTCTTTCGCCATTTTCTTTAACTCTTTATGTAATTTGTCAATCATCTTCACCACTAATTATTATAGTCACGAATAAACATTTAAACTGGTCATTAAAAAAGTTTAGATTAAACATTATATTCTTTAAAAATCCTAAAAAACTATTCAAAACACATTGGATCTTTTTACTTTTGAATTGACTCATTTATCTTATAATAATATTTTTTTGTCTAAATAATATTTTATAACAGGACTTGTTAAGCATTCTTTTGCCAAACATATATACATGGAAAATATAATTGAAAGGGATTGAAGCTGAATAATAAAAAATAAAAATATTAGAGAATCAATGTTATAACTTATAATGGCTTAAGTTTAACCAAAATTATTACCAAATTAGCCCAATAGTTTATTAAGGAGAAAACAGTTTATTTATCTCATTTTAAACCTCTTCTCTTTACTTGGATTTTGAACATTTCTTCTAAATAAATTTCGAATATTAAAGTGATGATGAATGTTGGTTATAATATTTACTTTAATTTCTCAAAAAAAAAATTTAGTGAGACCAATTTATTGTATTGAACTTGGATTCTGCATGGGTGCTGCTAAAAGAGAAGACAAGAGAAGTGGTGTGAATCTCCATTCTCCACTTCAAGATTTACACACCCTTATTATATATATATTTTTTACAAAGTACAAACACGGAAATTCTTGAGTGTGCAGCGCTGAATTTGTAACAAGATAAGATATAGAGAATAAATGTTTGTATAGGAGAGTTAAGAGTAGGTCTACCATATCCATGCATGCATTCTTGTGTCTGATCTGAATAGGTAATGAAGATTCGGTTTAACTGTTTGGAATCATGATCATGATTTCATATTCGATCTTCATCGTGCACATTAAACTAATCTACTGTTCCAATCGGATTCCGCGCCGGATATTCATCTTACCACTACCAACTCACCTACGTATTCCTCCCGTTCTACACATACATCATCAAATGAATACACAACAAAATTGAATAAAACAATCTTTTTGAAAATTTTCAAAATTACAAATAGAGTCCCTTAAATTTTGATGAATTCTAACCAACTTTTTTTATTTCTTTATATGAGAGAGGAAGTTATCTTTTTTTATTTGTTCTCTTTTTTTTTTTCCATTAAACAGCATCTCAAACACCACAATCATGCTTTCTAATGACCGTTGTGATTCCGTTCTCTCCAAAATAGAATTGTGATAGTGATTGAAAGTTTAGTCTGGTGCTTGCGAATATGACAGTGGTGCTTTAGAAGATGTCCAATACTCTACATTTTTAAGAATTATACAAATATTCGCTCAATTTTCTTTCATTTGATCTCTTTTTTAGAGAGAACAGAATATTATTAGGGAATGTGACGACGATGTTTAAGAGGGCGTTTGATAGAGAAAAAGGAAAATCAAATGAAAAAGAATAAGAATACATTCGGTTTGTGTTTTCATTTTTTTTAATTCACTGAAAATGAAATAAAAAATTGAAAATGAAAAACAGAAAATAAAAATACAAATTAAATAAACCCTAACTTACCCTATCATCTAAATGATGGTATAAAATTCACCTTTAATTTTATATATTTTGTCTAATTAGTCTGCGTTCATTTTCTCCCTTTTTCATATGTGATGTTTATATAACTGTTGAATAAATAACACTTAAGATGTAGTCCTTTTTTTCTTGTTACAAGTTACAACACAGGAAAAGTGTTATCATGCATGCCTAGTAGTTATGTAGCTATGTTGATTGAAAATTTTGATGGATCCAGATCCGATATAATCTGATCTTCTGTGTCAACAATCAACACTACTCTGCATGCTTCAGGCTACATGGGCCTAAACCTAAAGTTTCTTTATATATATTTGCTTGTTTTTCCTGTCAAATTTCCAGCTACCTTACTTTCCTACTAGAGGCAAAATCCTTTTCAGTTTAGGTAGGTGATATTTTTGGTTGTTCTCTCATCAATAATCAATAAAAATAAGAAAACACAAACCATCTTCAATGGCGACACTATATTAATAGATATATGGACACCAAAAAAAAATATATTAATATAGATATATAGGATCGATATCTGTGCAGTACAAAAACAATCCATTACTACTGTTATAATCACATAATTGTCGAGTCAAACTTAGTTGTTCATCAATATCAAAAAAAAAATAAAAAATAGTTGTTCATATATAATTTTTTTTTAGTATTTTTATTTTTCTTTCTTTTCTTTACAAGTTGGTCATAACTTTATTTTCATGTGTAAAATATGTTTTGCAAACTGAATCATTATTATTGAATACAATTAAGAGCTTATATTGTATATATATATATTTTTTATATAATTTTAGAAACATTTCAGTTAATCAAATAATTTTTTTTATTAATTTTAACTAATAAAAGAAAAGGTGTCTACATTTGTGAGTAATCACATGGCTCTTATCATACCACTTTGACTAAAGCAATAGTTATTCATGAATCAATGAATCATAAATGTATAATGTCATTGCCAGGTACCATTGTGATGGTCACGAACGCAGACATAACACACTTTAGAAAAGAAGAGACTATTAATTAAATACTATTAACTAATTAATTAAAATGAAAAACAACATCTTGTTTCGTGAACCTTGATTGCGACGGGATTAACATACAGAAAAAAAATAATTATAAGACGTCGACACTTTTAGTCTATAATGAAATTAAAAGAATTGATTAATGTTGCTTAAAAATAAAAAAGAAAAAATATTAGACACTTAAAATTTTATAAATGTAGGGTTATATATTTAGGGTTTAACTACATGTTAATATTATCAATTAATGAAACTTTGATTAAAAAAATATTTATTATTTATTTAAAATAAAATATTTATGTATTTTTATTAGAATTTAATTTTAATATACTGAAAGTGTAAAACATTTTACATCTATAATTTGAATATATAACTAATTATGAAATCAATCAAAAAAAAATTATTTTTGTTACCTAATATTTTATAATTGAATACATGTATAAAATATTTTTATACTAATATAATATTAAAATTAAATTATTTTTATTAATAATAATCTTGAGACATATGTTAATTAAAGGCATGCATATATGTAAAGGAAGCTTAATGAGGGGGAAAAAAAAAGGAAACATGGGACGATCTAGTTTGAAGTCGAACTAATTAATAAAGTGCTTACTAGAACATTAGTCACACAAACACTCATTTCATTGATTTTGGTCTCTTAATAATTTTAATTTCCGTCAAAATTAAATCCCCTCCTATAAAACATGCTTATCTTTTTCTCCCTAAATCCCGGACGACCTTTGACAACAGCACAAAAGTGTGTGCCTGTTTTGAGGAATGTGCAAAATTCCATTCTCACCATAAAAGTTACATGCTAAAAACCAACTTATATCAAATTAAATAAAAATATGTCACAAAAAAATAATAAAAATAATAATACATGCTACAACGTATTAAACATTATTACTTATACTTGAGAGAGAGATAAGGGCAGAGATAGCTATATTATTAGGGTGCATTTGATTATTTATGCTATTATTTTTTATTTTTATTCTAAATATTTTTTGTTTTCACTTTTTCCAATAAATTTTAAAAATAAAAACACCGAAAATGAAATATAGAAAGCTAAAATATAAACCAAATCCACACTTAATTTGTTTATTTGTGATTTTGTCCGGCCATTGTGGAAGAAACACATATACTTTTATCAAATTTAAAATTTTATTCATGTAAATATATTTTTTTATTTTTTTTTACCAAAGATATGTTAGGAGAGAGGCTCGAATCCAAGACCTCTACTAGATGAAAGGGACATATGCTATTTGAGCTACAACTCATTGACTTATATAAATGTAAGTTAATATAAATATAAAAAATAATAAATATAAATTAATATAAATATAAAAATTTTTCTTATATATAATATAAATGTTATTCTTTACATCTCATAAAATTAAAATAAAATATAATCATAACCTCTCACATATTTATAATAAAATTAACATTTATATTATTTTACATTTTTACATTTATATTGAATAACACTATCAAATTTGTCTCCTCAAAATATACAACTTTGCCAACCCAACTTAAAAGTCACATCTTTTGAGATGTGCCTTTGACTAACCTTTCTTATTTCCACTTGGTAATATAAGGTCCAAAACCTTCCATTATTCGTATGAAAAAATAATAAAACAATATAATACATCCTATTTTTAAATTGATCATAATTATTAGTATTACTATTATATATGTCTAATTTTCCATGACAACATTTGAAAAATGGGGCCCAAAATGGAGCTAACATACTGACTTTCTGCGACTTGAAATCTTTAGTGGAAGAGTCAAAGCTCTTGGAATATTCAAAACTCAATCAATTCTTAGGAAAAAACAAATGATTAACTCTAAACAAATGCGTCTAGTTTTTGTTTTTGTTATACATACAAGTTACAACAAATGCAGTTTATATATTATGCGACATCTCTTATTCGAATGCTTTTCACTTGTATTCTTTATGAACTTTGGTGGGACCAAAACGCTCTCCCCGAAGAAAAAATAAAATAAGTTTTAGTCGGTGGAAAAATTATATTAAATTTACTATGTATACCTCTCATCTTAAGTTATTTATATTTTTCTTAAATTCAATATATATATAACTTATATTTAGATTATATATTTTTAAATGCATTAAATTTTTGAAAATAAAAAATGTTTGTTTTTATTTTTAAAATTAATTTATAATACTTGAGTTCTTATATATATATATATAATTGAAAGAAAATTAAAATTTTATTTTTTATTAAAAGACCGATTATTATATGTTGAATGTAATCTTTATACACCGTCAATGTAAAAATATTTTATACATATATTCAATCAAATATTATCATATCATTAAAAGTAATTAATTATAAAATTTACTACTTTTAAATCATATTAATTTTTTTGAAAAAATATAAATATTAATTTCTGATTTGAAAACCAATTTTTTGTCAATATATGTAGTCAAATTTAGTTGAGGCAACATGGATGATGCTTGCAAAATATTGTGGCACTAGGAATTAGGAAATATGCTAACAAACAACAAAACGGCTTGACCATTATGATTAGTGTTTTTTGCTATTTCCAAAGCTATATTATAGGCATGTGATTTCAGGCCAATCAAATTAAAGGGACCAAAATTATGTATATATATATACTTTCCTTAAAAATAAGCCCCATTGTTCATTTAGCTTTATGTGGCAGTTTAATCCAACTCTATTTGCAAAAGGGTCCTTTATTTAAACTTTTGACTAGAGCCTTTTTCTAATGCCTTTTGGAGATCAGCGAAAATGACCACCCCTCTCATTATCATATTTTTTTTGAAATTTGTACAAAGCTCATTTACCTCAAAGTCAATTTTACTCGGAGGAAGAGCATAATATAAAGTGTGTGAATGTTAGGAGCTTCATATCGGAACCATCATCTAAAAAAATCCTTATAAAAATCTTAAATTATTTTGAGCTGTTATAAAAAACCTAAAATTTAAATTTAATTATAGACCGAATACTTAAAAAGATAAAAAATTCAATTATAAATGTTATTTTTAAAAATATTAAAAATGTGAAAAATATAAAAGTTTTTCTAAATATAATTAGACTTATAATTAGACTTAAGTTTTAAGTCTTCCAATCATTTTTCAATTATTTTATCACATAAGCTAATTTTTATGATAAATTGATAATTATTATTTTAAGATCTTATTGCTCAAAACAGTAAATTATTGCCAATTTAAACTTTTTTATTGTCTCACATAAATTTTATCATATGCTATGAAATTACGCTTTATATATAAGATCAATTGGAGAAAAAAAATTAAAATGATTCATTCTCATTTAACCTTATATATTTTGAAGAAAACATTAGGAATAAGATCATATAAGCACATTTGTATTAATTCATCAATAAACCAACTATATATATATATACAAAAAAAAATTATGTAACTAAGCAAATCACACAACTTTTCTTTCTGCGACTAAATCACAAAACTTAATACTATATATAAAGATTAAATTTTGATAAACTATCAATATAAAAAAAACTTATACGTATATTCAGTTACATGATATCATATTAATTAATAAAATTAATTTTTTTAATTAACTCTGTGATTAATAATAATTTTAAAAAAATATAATTATATAAAATATTTTACACGATAAATATATTAAAATTAAATTCCATGTATAGATACCACTACATTCCCCAAAAGATAATTAAATATTTTTACTTTGATAGATATAAGATATACAGAGAGAGAGTACAATCATTTATTGATTCGTCGCTGTCGTTCCTTAATATTATCTTGGTCTTGCTCCCAATAATTCCCAAACAAACCCCTACAAAGTTGATATGTCCAAACTCCAAAGCACAACCAAAATAGTATATTTATTTTAGTCTCAGTATGTAGTGCTTCCTAATAATAATGCAATTTCAGAACTCACTAACCAAAATTAGAATTCTTCATATTAAATGTTCACATAAGGTCCACACTCTGTTTTCACTGATCTATAGATTAGTAACAAACTATATTTCTAGACAGACATAGTAATTAATATTATAAAATAACATGCATGGGGACCGCATTATATGTAAACCTTCGTTTCATTTCATCTAATATATATATTTTTTATCTTTTAAGACATCCTCCGACAGGTCAATGACTAATTCTCTATAAAATTAAATTTTATTTAAGAGCTTATCACTGGTCACTAAATTATTGCATGTACAAAATAGGGTTCGAACCTCCCAAACTTACTTAAGTTTAATAATAATGTTGCCTTGCACGCTTGCATATATAATCATAACAGGTCACTTTAATTAGCATACTAATCAGCTATGACCATGGTCAACTGCTATGATCATTTTGCCACAAATCAAATAATGTAGGATCATATATATTCTAATATAAAATTAATTAGGTGGAGTGAATATATAATGGTTATTTTTCAAGCAAACATTACAATTGCTATTTTCATAAAATTAAATGAAAAAAAAATGATATGTGAAGAAGAGTATGTTAGGACAAAAAAAAAATGCAATAAAATAAAATAAAATAAAATGTGGTGGACCCTTGAAAAGGAAACTTTATAATTTTATAGTCCAAAGATGGGGTTGTTTGCATGACAAGAGACACGGAAGGCACAAACAATTATCTAAATTAAGTTGCTTGGATTATTTTGTATGCAGTTAGAGATAATTTTAACTGCTCCCTTTGAAAATCATGAAGAAAACAAGACCTTCCTATGTAATTACTTCGATTATTATTATGCATAAAACGCGGATTCATCACATGTCTATGTGCATAATTATTATTAATTGCTAATTCTAATAATACATGCATGCATATATAGTTAGTGGACGACATTGCTAAACTAAGAGATTATATATATTATTACCAGCACCACCACACCAAATTCAAAAATGGTTTATTTTTAGTCTCTCTAGGAATATGAAGACAAAACCACGCAGTTGTTTTTATTTTTTAATTTATGGTTTAATTTAATTTGCCTGTGATTGATTATGATGAATTGATGATTCCAGAAAAAATAAGATTTTATTATTTGTGGCAATCATTCATCATTCATCTTGGAAACATCTCAAAAGAATTGTTACTATATGTTAACATTGTTTTTACACCAAAGATTATGTACACTAATTATTAGGTCAAACACCTACTATTATATCCCTACCTAGCTAGAGGTAGATATTTATAGATACCTTTCACTTACTTTTGTTTCTCACTATTATTATTTTTCATATATTATGTATTGATAATAATTTAGATATTAAAATAATAAAATTTGTTATTTGTTACATTGGAATTAAAAATTACAGGGTTCAGCATTCTTTGTTTGGCACATTATTAGCATGTGTTGTTTTCTTTACTATAGATATACATCAAAATCAGCAACTAAAAGCCATTAGTATATAATACGCATTGCAATATAAAATATACATTAAAAATGAATTAAATTATATATATAAAAATATATTTCAATATATATTATACATGATGCCTAATTTTAATGGCTGATTTTGATATACAAATATAATTATTTGCATTGGAAAGAGAAGGATAGAGTTTATTAGGAATATATAGGAGGTTAGTTCCAGGTAGTTAATCGATTAGCTAGATTGGGGTTTACACGTGAACTGATTTGCATAGAGATTTAACTTAAATTTGTCATTATCCCTATCAAATCCCAATAACCCTGCATGGCATGGGCCTGATGTAATAATTACCTCACTAATTACTTTTCTATTATTATTATTATTATTATTATTATTATTTAGGGTTCTTAACACTAATGTATTTTCCAACTTATATTATTGCATGTATGTAGAACTAGAAGACATTTATGTTGGTTTATGTGTCATTGGAACTAGGAAGGAAAGTGATTGTTGCAAAGAAATAAAAACTCAAAAGTGCAGCGTGTAGAGCACCATTTAGAGTACTTTGATAAGTGAAGGGGAATCTTTTTTTTTATTTTCACTGTTTAGTTTGCAACTCTAAAGTCAATTGCATCAAGAACTACCAAGATTTAATAGAAATAAGAAAAAGATAGATTTTTAATAAGTAGGTGAGGAAAAAGGGTAGAGATGCATGATGAATAGTCTTCCAAGAAAAAAAATTATTATATAATATTCATTAAAAATTAACGATATATGTATATTTGTTTATACATTTTATATATTTTTTAAGTAAATAATTTATCATAAAAATAATCCAATTAATTATAGTAAAACATTATCAAATTTACGATTGATCAATAATTAAATTTATTTATAATAACATATAATAATTAATTGAGAACTAAAT
This sequence comes from Stylosanthes scabra, assembly GCA_036250425.1. Lineage (NCBI taxonomy): Eukaryota > Viridiplantae > Streptophyta > Magnoliopsida > Fabales > Fabaceae > Stylosanthes > Stylosanthes scabra. The sequence continues at coordinate 63,819 of JASCZI010000010.1, forward strand.
TTTTGTATATAAGCAAGCAAATCTTCTAAACATTAACTCTCTTCAAACAAATAATTGCCCTTTTTTTTGTCCTTTTTAGTTAGTATTGGCAAATTATTTAAGATGGAATTTAATACAAAACATTTGTATTATATTATGATAAAAATAAATAAATAAACAAATATATGCATACTAATTAAAGCTCAATTATTTATATAAAAATATAGAATAATTTTGTGTATATATATATTTTGTTTAACTAAGTTCAACTAAATTATTTATTTTATATTAAATAAAAAACCATTTCAATATTAAATATAAGACAATTTTAATATTATTTATTTAATATCAAAATGTCTTTTATTTAGCATAAAAATAAACAATTTGATAATATACCATTATTCATTATCATCAAATATACATTGTTGGGAAAATAAATAAAAAATTGAAAAAATCAGAAGAAAAAAAAAAGTTGCCTAAAAAAAGGTTTAGAAGAGTTCTCCCTCTTCACAGTCATAATAATGATAAGCTTCACTGCTCCTACACTTTCTGGTCTGCACTTCACTTTTCCACTATTTAACTTCACTTTGCTCCCTCACATTTTCTCATCACCACATTCAATTCATTGAAACCCCACCACCACATTTTTCTCTTCTCATCATCTCATTTTCCAATCAAGCTAAGCCATCATGTCAACCTCTAGAACCTTCATCAAGGGATATGATGAACCAAACAATAACCATCAAAACCAAAACCAGATATGCTTGTCTACACTTCTCCAGAGAAACACATCAACAGCATCATGTGGTGAAAAGAGAGGGAGAAGGAAGCAAGCAGAGCCAGGTAGGTTTCTTGGTGTGAGGAGAAGACCTTGGGGAAGATATGCTGCTGAGATCAGAGACCCTACAACCAAAGAAAGACATTGGCTTGGTACCTTTGACACTGCTCAAGAAGCTGCTCTTGCTTATGACAGAGCTGCTTTGTCCATGAAAGGAACCCAAGCTAGAACTAACTTCATCTATTCTGATAACATCAACTTCCATGCTCTTCTCACACCTATGGATCTTCAAGCTCTCTTGCCACCACCACCACCACCACCAACAACAACAACAACAACAACTCCTCCTTCTTACACTAACAAACTTGCAGCACCTTCCAATCAAAATAAGATTAAGAATAAGAATAATGCTGCTTCTGCTGCTGCAGCATATGGGTGTTCTGTTCAGGATGATAATAACTTGTTCTTTTCAAGTGATCATAGTAGTAACAACAACTCTGGATATCTTGAATGCATTGTTCCTGATAACTGTTTCAGGCCTACTGCTACTGCTTCAAGTTCCAACAGTAGTAGTTCATCAAGAAAGAGCAATGTCAGTGAAAAATCATCATATCTTGAAAACATAGCCTCATCATCATCATCATCATCATTCTCTTGTAATAACTTCTCATCATCTGATTTTTGTTATCCAACAAGTGAAGTTAGTGAAGGTTTCTCATCATCATGGGATTGGAGCTGCAGTGAGCTTTCAGCTATATTTAACAATTCATCATCATCATCATCATCAAGGGGAATAGAAGGAGGATGCATGGATGCACTTTATCCAATCATAACTGATGAGAATAATAATAATAACAACAACAATCCAAGCTGCTATGATATGGGGTGGTGGTGATGAATAATCATCATCATAGTCATAGTCATAGTCATGCAGGTACTTGCATGCATTGCATGCAGCAACACTTGTTTTTTTTTTTTCTTTTTTTGTTTCTTCTGTGTTATTATCTTCCTTGTAACTTGGGTCTAGCGAATTAATTACTAAGTTGCAGAGATGTAATGTAAGTGCGAGGAGAGGCTTGTTTTGGTTAAAACTTTTAAGAAGTGAATGAAATGATGAAGGAAAAAGGGTCCTCAAGCTCCAGCAATGAAGCAGTAGTATAGTATGTAGTAGTAGCATCAGCTTTCATCAGAGGGAAGGAAAGTAGTAGTGATGATATTCCTGTATGTGTGTATGTGTCAAAACTCAAAAAGTTATTATAATATTGATGGCATGATTTTATGCTTCTTTTGGGGGTAGCTGCCCAAACTTTAGGGCACAATATAAAGGCAGAACCATACCATACACATGTTGT
>JASCZI010000010.1:65937-79074 GCA_036250425.1 Stylosanthes scabra
TAATATATTGCTTCCACTACATACATTCCCTTTTCCATCTCACTCTACAGTAATACTATTTCATGGAAAGGAATATAATGTGATTCATGAATAATATATATACATACAGAGACAGAAAGAGGAACTTATATATGGAAATTACAAAAGCACTGGTGATTTACTTGAGACTTTCTATTATTAATTTTTGTGTTATGTACATTCTCTAGTCTACTTCACTCAAAGTGATTATATTAAAATATTTTTAACCCATATATACTATATTAGTTAAAAAAAGTATATCATAATGTTGATATAATGGTAGAAACACATTATAATAATCAATAACTGCCTCCCCTTATGGTGAATTAGCTGTTCTTGCAACTATTTCACATTATATTATTTGGCACGCAGCTATCTTATATCATATGATGTTATGTTATTAGGCACTGTCTGTCCCCTGTCACATAAACACAAGTATTGTATTTGATTTGATTTGGTCCCCAGTATTGAGAAAAATAACTAGCACACTTCATAATCTACCACTGTTGTGGTACAACGTTGATAGAAAACCAGTGACACAACTTAGCTAAAAATATGAGATATATTAAGCCAATATAGGGTAAGTTTTAAGGTTCAAATAAGTTGTTGGTAAGCACTGCACAGCAACCATTGTTCTTGGTGCAAGTGCAATGATTACTCCTTGTTGTCCTATGAAGACAGGTACTTAAATGTTTTCCAAATACCATTTTGCTAGAGTAAAGTGTACTCTATAATACAGTCATCATTTTATAAATTCTTCTTTGAAAAAAAAATCTAAATATTTATGGAGAAAGGGAAGATATAAATGGAGAGAAAAATCACCTTCACCACATGTCACAGGAAGCAAGATCAAGTAAACAGATAGAAAAGGAGAGGAGGGCACATTTAAAATGTGTTAACTTAAATGTGTTTCTTGATATATGTATTGTGTAATAAATTCAAGTACCAAGCTTGTCACAACATTCAACAACATCACTGTGTATCTAAAAAACATAAAATAAGACAGCAATGCAAAGCCTCATTGTACTCTCCTGATTACATCTCTTCACAGCAAACCTTACACAGGTGGGGAACCGTATCTACCACATGACCTTCCCAGCTTGAACAAAGGGTCCGGGTGAAGAGACAAACAACACATGGTCAATGGTACTTTTCTCGAATCGAAAAAGATCGAATCATAAATAAGCACAACAAACTCCAAAAAAAAATTGGAGATCAGGAGTGGGGGACATGAAGAATGGACTTGCAGATTCTTTTGAGGTTATTCAGAAGCAAGGTGATTGGCTGTATGAGTTGCTAAAATTCTCTGAGGTTGGCCATGGTTTTATTTGGGATAAAAGGGATGGCCACAAAAAGATTATATGAACACAATGATAATTGATTGGTGCAATGTGTACTAGACCTGAATGTGGAACTGGGATAAACTGAAAAATAAAACCTATTTGAGGACCTCCTTGAATAAATCATGATGTCCAGTTGAAAAATTGAGATTATAAGGAGTAATAATGAGGAATGCATTCACATTGCTTAGCTTGAGGTGTGAGATGCAGTGCTGCTTGTTGCGGCACTGCTGGCAGTTGCTGAAGAACTGGAACTCTGAGCAGAGGGTTGGGTGCCGGATTGAGAAATTTGTCCAGCAGTTGACAGGGTCAAGCCAACCGATCCAGTTGAAGTGCTCATTGATGAAGACATTCTAGATGAAACAGTCTCCTTGCTCAATCCTGAAGTAAGTTCAGGCCGCAATTCTGATGAAGATGATGATGGAGCAAGAGTGCCGATTGAGGAACCCACGGGATACGGTGCAACTGGCATATCAGCCAAGGAAGAAGCAGATGGGCTGTAACTGAGAGATCCAATAGGATGATCAAATTTGCATGCAGGACCAAACTTACAGATTCCACGCTGCGTATAATGAGTGCAAGGTGGTGCCCCCTGATTACCAAACACAAAGAAGGTGTGTCAAACAGACATTTAAAAACATGCCAACTTGGCAGACAAACTCATCATTGTAGAACAAAATTAATAATGCTATTCTTGAACTTGAACCACAATCTGGAGACCAAAAGTATAACAACAACGGCCAAAGGATTATTGAAGTCTATTGCAGAGTGACCCTAGATAGCCATGTGAAAAAAAAACATGAAGTGGGCAATGAAACATCTAGAGTTCAAGATCTTTTGTAGCATGCAAAATTACAAGCATCACTTATCCCAAATCGCAAAAGTAAAAACAATCTGAAAGATGTTTGAACCATTCAAGCTATAGTATAAGAATGCAAGCAAATCCAACCAATAAAAGTGAAGCAGAATACTCCCTACAAGTATACAACTCCCACACATTACCCCTACTGATTCTTATATCACTAATTATTGGAAAGGCATTTCATTAGAAATAAATTTCAAGCACATAACTAATGAAAGTAAAATGTAAATACTAAGAACATTAAGGTCTACAGTACAGGTAGTAAATATCCGAGATAGATGGAGATTAACTTGGAAATTACCTAATAGCAGTTATTACATCTAAATCAATTACACAAAACAGAGATGCAAATGCAATAAAGATGCACATGGAGAAAGAAAACATGATGCAATTAATTACAAAAAAAATAGGACCTGAAAAGCAATCACGATATATTAGACATGAAAAGGAGTAAAACGATGTTCAGACAAAATGAAATGTGGAAACAAGACTAAAGAAAAGAGGCGGCGCTTACTTACAGAACCTTCCCTTAAGCACAGTCAGAATGAGATAGTGAATTTTTAACAAACATATATCTAAGGAAGGAACATGGCGCACACCTAAAGTGAATGTAGCACAAAATGAAAATTCCATTATCATGAAATGTACAATCATACCCAAGGCACCACCACTAAACCAACACGAATGGCAATCATATAAAACACATGCAGCAGAATGAAGAAGACAATTTTGATATATCCCATTTATTAGTTTTTCTTCTTTTAGACTACTCCCCTATCACCTTTTTATATATCACAAATTGCAAAAACTTTCAGCAAAGAATATCATCCATAACCCAATACGAGGCAACACAAAACAAAGGAGTTGAAAGGCAATGCTTACTGGGCGCAAAGGAAGACCCACAGGACTAAGGGCCACATTCCCCTTTGGTGCATTAAGGTCTGATGGATGATGATATCTACATGATGGACCAAATTTACATTCCCCTGTTTTCATGTAATACTGACATTCTGGTTGATCAGGCCTTTCGGGATATGGGTTCTCTTTCTGAGTACTACTACCTGAGGGACCCACAGAGGGGCCAGAAGGTTGATAAGGTCCAGAATATCCAGTTGCCTGAGAAGGAAGCTGGGTTATCCTGTAAAGCTGTGTCGGACCAACATTAGATGGAGTACTAGAAGGAATTACGGGGCTTGTTGCTTGAACCTGCACCAAGTGATTAACATCTTTAATGATTGCACATATAATGCGAGTAAGAAATCAAAACGAAATGTGAGACCCACCTGATAAGGACCCCAGCCTGAAAAGGGAACCATGGCAGGGGACACCATCACAGGCCCATAAGGGCCCTGGACTAATGAGCCAGGCAGCAGTGGAGGCCTTGCAACCAGTACACTATATTGCTGTTGTGAAGGACCAGACGGAGGCTGCACGGTTGGATATAATGGAGAAGGTACCTGTACAGGTAGAGGTGAAACTGGGGGAACTGGTGATGGTGTGGGAATTTGGACACCTGCAGGCTGTGGATGATGGAATTTACAAGTCGCACCAAACTTGCATTGGCCAGTTTTCACATAATAGGAACACTCCTTCTCACCCTGTTATTATTTATAAAATTCAAGTTGGGACCAAACCTTTTTCCATGATTAGAAAGTGTGAACCCCAACATTCACAGAGATATCATTTTGGGAAATAAAATATAAAGCAATACGCACCACTCGCAACGGATATCCATAATAATTTAGTGGCACAATGTTAGGAGTTCCTGCTGCCTGCCTAGGATGGTTGTACTTGCAAGATGCACCGAATTTGCATGATCCTGTCCTCATAAAATACTGCAGTTTAAGCATGACAAGATAGAATCAGCACAAAAGGAAACATCAACAACTTTGAAAACAAGAATTGAAACAAGATAGAAGTCAACTACACTCTAGGCCAAGACATACAAAAAACAACTATTGAGTCCATTAGTTTGTAAGTTTGTATAGCTGAAAAGGAATTAAATTTCCAATTGCCAAATTCAATCACATGATATAAATGCAGCATAGAATTCAGCAGAATCAGAATCAGCACCTGGCACACAGGCTGGCCCGCTCGCTCCGGATACTCCCCTCCACTCCTGGCAGCTCCAATAACCTAAACAGCACAAAGACATATCCCCCAAATTATGAAGCATTTATTCATGAGTGTCCAGTGCAAACACCTCAATTTCCAAAACAATTGATTGAAATTAACTGATAGCAAGAAGATAAATTGAAAGACTTTAAGACAACCCCACTATGGGGAAAAAAGGTTACAATTTCTCAAAACTCAACACAGCCAAGATCAAACCAAATCCAAAAGCGCACATACATATAGAAGCACAAGATCACATCAAGGACCAAAGCAAAAGAACCCTCTAGGAAAACCCAAAAAGGGTATGTAAAACCCAGAAATTTACCGCGCCACGGTCACGTGGGTGGTTGAACCGACACCGCGAACCATAACCGCAAAAACCTGTCTTGAGATAATAGATACAATCAGCTTCATCAGGCCTCTGAGGGTACGATTCGGTGCCACCACCCAATCCAAGCTTCCACATAGACTCTGCATTTCGCAAAACGGAATAGAAAATTAGGATTAGAAACCATAGCTCATCAGAAGCTCCGCATTGCGCGAATCAGAGAGGGGAAAATCGCGGAATTGAGAATGCAGTGGGGTAAGGGTTAGAAATTTTACCTTCGAGCCCCGTGTCGCCGGCGCCAACGTTCCACTCCGGCGGCGGATCAGGCTGCGGCCCTTCGCCGGGACGGCCGTACCTCTCCATTGTACGGACCCAAAATAGGAGTGCAGATTGTTAGCCCTCAGAATCCGAAGAGCAGAATGAGAGGTTCCGATCAGAGGAGTGAGAAAGTAGAGAGAGAAAAAATGGCGTTGGGATTTTATGGGGTTTCTCTCTCTCTCTCTTCCCTCTCCCTCACACACACACACTCACTCACTCACAGAGAGACACAAAACAGAGAGAGAGAGAGAGGGAGAGAAGAGAGAGAGAAAGAAGACAGGTTCTGTGTTTCTTCTACTTACTTTCAGTTTCAAAGCGTTTTTATTTTAATTGATTAATTAGTATTTTAATTATTTTATGGAACTCTTTTTTTATTTATTTCCTTCCTTTTTAAGTTTTGGATTTTATTTTATTTTTCTTTTCTTTTCTGTGGGGAAGTTGTTGGTTAATTGGTTTATCTATGCACGCGCCAAACTTCTCAGAAAAATTACTAAAAATAAAACCTACTCTTAACTTCTTCATTTATTTTGACAATAATACTTTACTTTAATTATATAGTCAGTTTTAATACCAATGATTTTTTTTAATATAATTTTCTAATAAAATTCTATGTACACACTAAAATTAATTATTATATATCTATATATAAATATATATAATTTTATTATTTTTAATATATTTTATATTTTAATATATATTATTTTAGTTGACAATTTTGATACGTAAATAATATTATATGTGTATGGATTTATTTATTAATTTCAAAAAATAATTTTTATTTTTATACTTAGCCCATGAATATATAAAATAACGGACGTCAGGGTGTACAGCTAGATTAAAAATAGCATAACACATTTTTCTAACGTAGAAATGGGCTTGAAGTGAAGCTTTTTGTGGTGTGTGCACAAGTGCTAGCTGAGAGTCAAATGCAACAAGTTTGGATATGACTGATTTGTCCTTTTGTATTAGAGTTTATACAAAAAGCAACGAGGGGACATTGATTAATTTATTTTTGTCAATTAGGAATTAATTAAATAATTAATTAAAAAAAAATTTAGGAAACTTATAGTTTATTAGTAAATAAGTGGCTAATAGGTTTTTTCTTTTTTTTTCTTTCCCTTCTTATCACCTATTATTTTTTTAATTATACTTATGAACTCCCTATGCATTTTCTAAAGTTGGCTTCCTAACATTAATCTTAAAATTAAATGATCTTTGGTCATGGGCAGTGACTTGGTGGCCCTGGTGGCTGCTGCAGATGCAAAAAAAGGTGCGTGAGATGGTTTCTATTGGCTCCACGTGGCGCAAAAAGGAGGATCTTCCTTAAAAGTTGTAGAAAAGTTCACACCAAATTACTACTCTCTACGTTCTTACTCTTTTTATTATTTGAGGTTTTAAATATTTTTAGAATGAAAAGATAAATAAATAAACAGAAGATAGAAGATCAATAAATAGATATGAAATAAAAGGCAGTGGATTAGAAAAACCTTTTTTTCCCATGTTTTAAATGTGAAGTACTAATCTAAATTCTAAATAGATTCTTCTTTCTCATGTTCCAAATTCAGGTTTTTAAATTTCAATACAGAAAATATATTTAATGTTACATCTTACAAGTACAATAATAAAAGCATCTAATTACTTCAATATAAAAAAGAGAAAATTAATATTTAATTTTTAAAATATAAATATTAAAAATCAATTATCAAATTAACTATTGTATATAATACATATTAATATATATAGTGAATAATTTAATAATTAATTTTTAGTCTATCTTTGAAAAAACAAATAAAAAAACAAGGCATTCAATTGCATTTAATCATGGGCTGTTTTCAACTTAACAAACCTAATCAAGGAAGATAATCTCCTTCCCATTCTTTTGATTGGACTATGTTGGTTAGTGGTTGCGCAAAGAAAATTCAGATTTTGCCCTTAAAAAAAATTAGTTATTAATAGAGTCAATTTAACTTCTAATAATTATTTTCGAGAGATTATGAGGTTTTTTTTAAAAAAAAACACATTCTTTTTAATTTATATTTTTTTTATAAAACTCTTCAACTTTTAATTTTTTATTTTGTTAGACATTTTGGTCCGTCATAATATAATAAAATAAGAGATTGAAAAATTTTACGAATAAAATAACGAGACTGAGAAGAATGTATTTTTTTTCCAATGCCTTGTTGTAAATTATCAGAGACTATTTTTGTATTTTTCTCTTATTAATACTACCTACTAGTTATCATAAAATACTTTGTATTTTGCATCCTTGGCAAACCTCGTTTTTCTTTCTTTTTACCTTAACCTTGGCAAATCTTTGTACTTCATAAATTACTTTTTTTTTCCCCTTTTGACTTACTCCTGAAACATGCAGCAAAATATGGTTTTTATAATTGATATACTGGCCACTGGGCCCATATATGAAAGGCAACATCTTTTATCTCACTACTCACCGACACATATATATATATATATATATTTTAATTAATTTATTCGCCTGTGCTGCACATCATGCATATTTACGAGCAACCTACAATTTATTGTATACAATCCCAGTGACAATAATGTTGTTGTTCAGCAACTTGCTATTATGTTTTTGTAGTTATAATGTTGGTATCATGATGGCTAGCTATGGAGTTAAGAATGTATTAGAGAGACATACATAACTGTTCAGTGCATTCTTTGTCTAGGACCCAAATAACGTAATTATCATAACTCTAAGGGTTAATTAATAATTAATTACTACACACAAAGGTGTTTTTTAAATGTTTAGATTTTTATTTGGAACAAGTTTTTTTTTTTTAATTTATAAAAAAAAAATATAGTAAAATTTAATAAGCTCCCCAATATATCTGTCATCCGTTTATTAAAGAAAAAAGTTTAAAATTTTACTAATAATAATAACTTTACTCCTTAATATGTTAGCTATTTTTTTCGTACAAGTATCATCATTTTTATATATGCTATATTAAGAAAATCGATTAAATAATTAATGACACAAAGTTTGCATTGAATTTAATTTATTGCAATTTAATAATACGAACCTAGTTGAGTATATATAGCTTATAAGTTAAGCCTGTCCGGTTGGAAAATATAATGGGAAAATAAAAATATAAACATTTTATTTAAAAGGTATATTTAGTGTTATTAAAAAATTAATTTTTAAATATTTTTTTTTATATTATATCATAAACGTGTCTTAAAAATAACAACAAGACCCTAATTCAAATAGAAGATATAGAACTTTATGAGTTTTTATTAAGTGACTGAATTTAGTGATAAATTTATTATTTAGGTTATTATTGTCGGCTATAACTCATAAATCAAGAAAACGTGTAATCTTAAGTCATAAATTAATTTTATTTATTTATTATTTATTTTATCTCTTATTTATTTTTTATAATTAATTATTACTATTTGAATGAATAAATACAATTATTTTATGAAACACAGATTATTTCCTAAAACATAATAGAATGACTCTTTTACCCATTAAGGAATTTTTTTTTTTTCACGGTACCACTTGCCCAATAAAGCATTTATTTTTGACCGGTCTATTTTAAAATTGATATTGGGCTTACAGCTTACTTACAGGGCCCAATCCGCTGAAGATGTGAAAGGAGAAAACGAATCTCACACTTGACAGGGGAGAAGAAAGACCTCCAGAGTTTTGATCTTGTAGTTGCTGTTTTGTTTCTTTGGGCCTTTGGCCCCTTTACCAAAAAAAAAAAGACAACGCCTTTGGTGCAGTTCTTCTTCACCAAATGTGCAATGTAATTGTTACATATGCATTATTATGCAATAATGAATCTCTTGATCAATCCATGTTATTCAATTCGAATGCTTCTGTATATCAAATTCTAACATAAGTTTTAACTCTATAATCTGTATATAATTTTTTAGCTCATTAGTGCATTGGTGATGTGAATTTGTTGGGTATTAATGTGTTATTAAGTATATAATATAATATAAACCATGAGTAATATTAATTTTACTAATTGATAAAAGTACACAACATTAACTGCTTATTTTGGTTTAGAAAAATATAAATGCAACATTAATTAACACAATATATTCATTTAAATAATTTCCAAAATGAAAAAAATAATAGTTTTTGAAAATTTAAATCCAGTTTCACTTGACAACACTTTATACTACTCAGTTTAAAGCGTGTTCTGTTTTTGTTATAAATTCAACGGGTAAAGTAGATAGATATAAACTAAAATAAATAAAAAAAAATGGCAGCAATTATTTTAAAGTTTCGCGGTTATGCCCTCGAATTCATTTTGTTTACAACACCAACTACTAATGCTTCTTCATCTCTTCGTTTCTATTATGCTTTCTTCTTCTTTCTGTCACTCTCCACTTCATCTTCTTCTTCTTCTCCTTAATATTCCAATCAGATCCCTTCTTCAACTCACTGTTACACCTTCAATTCGCAATTTCGGTTTTCTACGATCGGTGAGCTTCAATTCTATTCAACCTTTTTTTTCCCCTTATTCTATTCTCGCTCATTCTATTGCCACAAAACGACAATTGTTTGGTTTTTCCTTCTGCTTAGATTCCCAATTTCAATTGCGCGTTACTCTTTTTTATTTTTTTGTTGGTATGAATTTAGGTTGCTTATTAGAAACCGCGGATCAAAGTGGGTAGATTGGGGAAAAGTAGTTGAATTTTTCTGTTTGGTTTGATTTTTGTTATTGTTTTTTCCTCTCTGTGCTAACCTGAAATGCTGGGTTGGCTGGGTCTTATCTTAGGGGCAAGTGAATTAACTGGATCAATTCATTCTCAAGCTTTCTAGTTTCTGCAACTTCGGTTACGGGTTCTGGATTTCTTCCTCACACATGCGCTTGATTTTCCCTTTTGTTTTTTTACTTTCTACTTGGTAGTTTCTCTTAGCTGTCAAACTTTAACTGAGCTGAAACTTTTTTTCCTTTGTTTTTTGTTGGGGTTTATTTTTACCTGATTGGGATTCTAAGTTTCAAATGGATTTCATGTTTGTTTGTGGGATGATCGAGGAATGAGTAAGAGAAACTTCAAGTCGTGTTCTCCTTCTTTAGAAAGGGTAAATGAGTTTGGGTCTGTTAGATTAGATTACATATGGTGAAAGTTTCTAAATTTGATGCTGTCTTTCTTTGTTGGGAGAATGTTTCTCTTTAGCGGGCGTTAGTACTTTGTAGTTTTTTCTGCTGACAAGGAGCAACTTTTGTGGCTGTATCTAAATGCCTGTAGAAAATGAACTAAGAAAAAGAAGTGATAAAAAATTTGAGTCTGCAATGCAATCCCTTCTAGATGTTTCTGGTTATTAGCCATTGTCGTAAAAAGGTTTCAAACTTGCAATGTAGTCAAAGAATTAAGAGCAGTACATATTTGCTTCTTCTTTTGGAGTTTGAAAATCTCTACTAAACACCAGCTTGATGCAATTTGGGCTAAGGCATGTCATCCATTTTTACTATTGTGGGTAGATTTTCCAGTTCCCACAAGGGCAAGAGCAGTTGAACTTTCTTATGCTTTATTTTGTGCTAAATACTTGTGATCTCAGGTTTTGTTTTTAACTCACTGCATAGTAAGACTATAATAACCTGCCAACTTGTTTGTCTTTATACAATCTACTACCCTATAACATAGTGTATAACTGTATATATGGAGACAAATGTTTTGTGCTTATTCTGACACTGAAGTTGGTATTGTCAAATTTGCATCATATATTCAATAACAATGGACTTCAGGCTGTATTATTCTGATTTTCAGGGTGTATCTTCTGGATATTCAACCTATTGTTCCTCATCCACGTTGTATTTAGGGAGAAAGGAGATTCCATTTCAGTATTTGGTCATCTAGAGCAAACTTTAGAGCCTCAAGTATGGAACCTTCTTTACTGTGATTTGTCCCTTTATTGTGGAAAGCCGGAAAGGTTTCGTTGAAATATTTCTAAAGTGACTTAGTTGGACATAGTTTCTTTTGAAATGATTTTCTAACTCTTATGCCTTTCTGCAAATTTTCAGATTATGGCCCCTTCTAAAAAATCCAAAAGTGTAAATAAGAGGTTTCCTAATGTTCGTGAAGCTGTTTCTAGTAAAGATAAAAATGCAGAGAATGCTAGCAAGAATAAGCAGAAGGCAAGTCCTGGCACTCAGAAGGTGAAAGTTTCGTAACTTCTCTGAAAATAACTTCTTTTCTTACACATGTATGGAGTTATTGTTCATTTTGTCCCTTTGACCAAAATTGAAAAAGTTTGGTGAAATTGGTCAGGTACTATAATTTTATTCTTGTATTTTATTTGTTTCAAATTTTGATTATATGCAGAAGAGAAAATTGGCTGACATGTTAGGGCCACAATGGAGCAAGGAGGAACTTGGGCATTTCTACGAAGCTTACCGTAAATATGGAAAAGACTGGAAGAAGGTTAGTTGTATTTTAGTCATAACACAATGGCTAAAAGTTAACTCTCAGCTTCAGGCCTTTTGTCTACTACGAATGACTGTGTATCAAGAAAAAACCGTTGCTTAAAACTCCATGTAAAGTTGGAGGATCAAAGTTGTTTTGTGAATGTATCTTTATCTTTGATGCATGGCAATATCCCTTTGCAGTGTTATTAGTGAAAATATCCTTCAGTGATAGTTATACCTATGTTTGCAGGTTTCTCTTGCAGTACGTAATAGATCCGTGGAAATGGTGGAAGCTCTGTACACAATGAACAGGGTAAGTGCTGCATCAATTTGAACATTCCAATTACCTTATTCATATTGCTGAGGTGGATACTCCATTTTTCAATATTCAATGAGAAAAAAGGATTCTAAAAACTAAAACACATGTAGAAGTCTTCTTAAAAGACACTTTAGCAATTTTGTATTCTTATATTTTTAAATACCACCTTTGGAAGCCATTAGTAGTGATCTAGTACTCTAGTGGTAATGGGGTTAGGTAGTATGCATGAGGCGAGGGATTCAAACCTCATTGCCGTTGGTGCACCAGAAGACACTACTTATGGTGTTGTTTTGGTATCATCTGGTATATATACCATGATTATTGTCATTTCGTTAAGGGTTACATTTCTAGTAGAATGGATATTAGCAAGAGTAACCTATTGTTTGTAAAACATGATACTTTGGGTTTATTTTTAGGCATACTTATCTCTTCCAGAGGGCACTGCTTCTGTTGTTGGACTGATAGCAATGATGACGGATCATTATAGTGTACTGGTAAGGATAAATTTAAACTTTTGGCACATATTCTCGAACATTTACATTGGCATTCCTATTTTTGCTATGTTACTGTCCAATTGCAAGTTGTTTACCCGTTCAGCGGGAATATTAAAGATTTCCTTCCTGATGAAGAGTGTTACATTCTTTTGGTTTGAATTAGTATCACTATTATGTATTACAATTTGTAACACAACCAACTTTTGGAAATTTGATTATAAGAAACGAGAATATGTGTAATTTCATTTTCAGGGAGGAAGTGACAGTGAAAAGGAGAGCAATGAAGATGCAGAAGTATCTAAAAGGTCTCAAAAACGTTTGCGAAGAAAACAAATGAATGACCATAAAACATTTGAGGGACCCTTTTCAGATCATTCTCAGTCACAATCTGTTGCATCAGGTGATGGTTGCTTGTCATTGTTGAAGAGTAGGAATTCTGGTGGGTTCATTTGTCAAGCACATGTCATTTTTTAAAAATCTTTGTTGCATTAAGGATTACAGATCATCTTTGTTGCACATATCAAGGATCTTACCATTTTATTGTCTTGTGAGATTGTTTCAGGGCTTACGCCTCATGCTGTCAGAAAACGGACTCCTCGAGTCCCTATTGGTAAAGATAATGCAGAGAAGTTATTTTCATCTGCTAGACAGGGGCGCAAACAAACGGTTGATACTAATGACGTTACTCATAAGATTGCATTAGCATTGGCTGAAGCTTCACAAAGAGGCAGCTCCTCAAAAATTTCTGCATCACCAAACAAGAGAGCAGCACCATCGCCTAGTAAGAGAAGTGGGAAGAAGGTAACAAGTCACTCCTATGACAACTTCAGTAGTCTTTTGTTATTTCTCTCAGAAAACTTAGTGTAGGTAGTTATGGTTTTCCACAGGTTAAATCAGAAATTGCTGGATCCAAGTTTTGCAGTTCTGATTTGGATGAGGGTAGTTCTGAATTGAGTT
>JASCZI010000010.1:91229-101456 GCA_036250425.1 Stylosanthes scabra
TACCATGAAAATTAAAAAGCTAGAGCATTTAAATTGGAGATGTAAAAGCTGTCAAAGCAAATAGCATATAAAAAAAATCAATAAAATTCTAGAGAAGGGTTCATAAACTATATAAGTCATTCTGATTCAAAAACTATACAAGTCATTTTGACCTATCTATCAAAGTCAAGGCAAGGAGAGTCAGAAAAAAATTATCAACCATATTTTCAGCAAAATTATTCATTAGCAATGAGACACCTATACAAAATACAAAATCTACTCAAAAGAAGACAATGATACCTGCTCATGTAGAATGTGAAATGCCTGTTTCACTGGCAGATCAACATCCAAGGCAACAACCTATGGCAGATGTCACTATATTAGTAAATTATGGAATTTGAGGTTGTAAGGTAGATAAATAAACATAGAATCCAAATTAAGAGATCAATGGTAAAGAACCCAAACCTTGCCTGACTCGGGAAGTAATTCATAAGCCGTACGCATCAACAAGAATGCTGAGATACGCTGACGGGAGGTTTGTACATCAACATCTGATATTCTTGGCAACACCTCACTCAATGTACCATCTGTCAACCGGACCTGAACAATGGAATTTCAGATGAAAGTAAACAAGAATAAGATTTCGCACTGGCAAAAATCAGTTCTAAAAATGCAACAAACGGAATGGTGTACACTATATTCTATGTAATAGCAAGTTATGATTGATGATAGAATTATGAAGATTCAACTGGATTGAAAGGCAATAAGAACCTCCATGAAGTCAGGAGTTATTAGATGAGTTATAATCCAATCACCAGTCAGATAGCATTAAAAATTTAACATATCGCATATGCTTCAAAATTTCAGATCATCGATTATCAACAATAACAGCTCTCACAAGATAACTAACTCTTACCACACGCCGAAAAGCCTCATCATCCACATCCATGTTAGATCCAGAAGCTATCTCTGGGTTTAAAACAGGTACGAAATTAGGATCAGTAGCCAATAAAACAGTGTTAACAATCCCGAACTCTCCAGATATATAAGGTTGATGCTCGTCATGTCGCCATTCTCCATCAACATAAAACTTGTACTGCACTCAAATAATTCGAATAATAATATAAGAAGTATCCAAAAACCAAGACTGAAGTCCAAACTAGTAAGTCCAAATTGCATCTATTTCAATTCCACTCACGTTGTCACATATCATTGAAAGATACCAGCAAATGTAGTACAAGCGGCACATTAGTTACCAACAACCATTCATTGAAAAACCAAAAAAACATTTCAAAACAAAATGCTAAAAGTATGGAACAGATCTTCTATTTTTAAAGCTCTGTAGAATTCAAACACCATTATCAATTACCCTTCCACATTCACAAGATAGATGCACACCAGAGTTTTAAGGCATGAATTTATACATCACACCTATTAATCCATTTTTTTTTAATTTATGCTATTGTTGATTTGTGAAATAGTAATCAACATGGAATTAGTCAAGATGGCAAGTTCTTTAATCTCATAAGTCATACTCAATGGTGTTGAATTCAAATCATAGGAGTGGGAAAATAAATAGATAAATAAAATACATAAAAATTCAAGAGAAAGACCAAAACATGAGGGAGAGTGAGATCAAAGAGGCCAATCCAAGTACCACAATCCTCTCTATCCAGAACGTTTTGTAACAAAACCTGTTTCTAAATAATATCCAACAAAAACTATGGAATCCACAAAACCAGAGAAACACAGAGACACACAAGTATTATATTCTAAGCAAGAACACACAACTTTTTACTTACTCAGTCATCATCTAAGCCCATCAGCTCATCACTGTAAACTAACCTGATGATATCCGGGGGCTAAGCTATGAATAACTTGAAACACAGTTGGACAACCTTCCACTGGTGACATATGTAGAAGCTCGGACCACCTTAGAGACAAAATATAGAATTTTTTTAGACCAGAGAGAAAGAGAAAGAGAAAGTAATAATAATAATAATAATAAGAGAAATTTAGAAGAAGGCGTACCGTGTAAAAGAACCACAGAGACACACACTTCTTCCACCATAAGGCCATACAAAGCGCATGGGAATTAACACCGTCCCTGCAACACCACTTGTATCTCTCGCAGAATCCATGCTCGAACTGAACATTCCGCCTCGAAATTGAAACTGCTACTTTGAGATTACCTTCCAACTATGCTTCATCATATCATGCCAGCTTCTTCTTCAAGTCGTACAGCAAAATCCAGAAAATGCTGTCCCAATTCAATGCACTGCAAAAAATATCCCAAATCAAAATCCTTGAGGGAAAAAAAATGTTAAATTTTGATGCTATATTTCGCTGAAAAATCGAAAACGGGAAGTGCCGATTCCTCAGTGTAACACAATGAAATAAGCATTTGAGCTGGGCACGGAAATCAACAACAAGAATTTGCATGCAACAAAGCCCATTGAGTGGCAGGCACAAAACCCTAACCCTAAATCGAGAAAAACCTACCGAATCGAGCTCGAACAGGACGAATTGGAAAATTGATGGCAAAAAATGAAGGCAGTGAGAAGAAGGAAGAGAAGAGAGAGAACGGAAACCCTATTGAAACGAAAGAGGAAACAAGTTGAGAAAATCGAGGATGGGTGTGGTACGAAAGAATCCAACCATGAAAAAAGACGAAACCTTGAAATAGATGCTGGAAATTTATCAATGAAGGAAATAGGAATAGCAAAAACAAAAACAAAAACAAAAAATAATTTACTTTGTTTTTAAATTATTATAATTATATATTATATATTTATACAATATTTACATTTTAAAAAAAATAAATAAAGAATATGGTCAATGAAATGTAGCTACTAGTGTAATAATCCGTGCGGTGCCAGATTGTTAAAGCAGAAAAAAAAAAGGTAAAATTCACAAAAGTATCTAAAATTATATTTCTTATTTTTTTTAATAAAATATGATTAGATGTATTTAACCCTTTAAAATAAATTTTAATATTAAATTAACATTTTTTATTTTATTTGTTAACTAATATGAATATTTAAGAAACTTATTGGAAGAATAAATATTTTTCAATAATAATAATAAAAATATTAATTTAGTGGTTAATAGATATTAGATAGCAGTAGTACAATAAAGCGGCGGGGTGTAACTGGTTAAACTGTAAAGTATCACAAGTGAAGGGAGTTGTGGCTGCACGTGCGATTCTGTCTCTCACTCTCTTGGGTCAAACTCACATTAAATATGTTCAACCTGTATATTTGCAAATTTAATTATTCTATCAATTTCTTTTTTTAAAAAAAAATTAACATAGAAAATTTTATAGCGAATATAAAAAATAATTTTTTTATATATTTATTATGTATTTATTAAATTTTAAAATATTAAAAGAAATCTTACTGATTATAATGTTAATATGTGTCCAACTTATATTATAGTGATGCCTATACCAAAAAAAAAGATGGAATATTAGAGTTATTATTAATTAATTGTGTATTTAAATAATTTTTTAATTAAGAAAACAAAGATAACCTATATTTGGTTGTTAAGAAAATACTGAAGTAAAAACTTTGTTTATTATAAAGGGTATATATGTAATAGGATTAAAAAAATAACACCTTAACTTAGAGAATTTAACTATATCCTAAAAGTACATATTAAGAAATACAAAAATTATGGTTACAGATTATATTTGTAAAGGACTTCACCTTATAATTTATAGTGTTTGATGATTGGAAATTCGGATAAAATTTTCAGCTCATCTTATTTTAAAGAGGTACAATCCCAATTTTGATAGATATAGACCCTTTTGGGTCATTAATGCAATCTAAGCACAGATAGATGCTAAACCATAATTTTACAATCTTTTATATATAAACAAAATATTCCTTGTCTAAACTTAATTAAATGAGAAATATTATGAATACATGTAACTTTATAAATTCAAAATAATTTAATTTTAGATGAAAATATGACATCTATATCTCATTTAATGGTAGGTTATGCATAAATTGTCGTCCTGTAATTCGTGTCCTACACATTATGGGTGCACCTGTTTCCTTTTTATGTAGATACAGGACACAAATTTTGCAATGGAAGCTTCTAGTAAATGTGATGTCAATTGTCAAAAGAGCCTTTCAATATGATCATTGAAGAGGTGGGGTCTAGGGATTGTATAAGGTTGGTTCTTGATTTCAGCTTTGAAGATATAGATGAGCTTGTACAGCTTGGTTCGGACGGCAATGAAAGCCATAAATTCTGCTGGTCTTGATACACGAATTTTGCTTTCCTTGGCTGCAATATTGAAATGGCCAAATGAAATGAATAGTTACCAAAAATCTCCACATGTACACGATCCATTTTTGAAATGATGAAATCTATTCACATCTCTCACAACAAAATCTCTCCCTACAATATCACTAATCAGCTTGAAGCTCTCATGACAATCCCTGCACATTCTCAAGTTCTTCATTATTCTGATTGTCACTCCTCCAGGCATATTTATTAATCCAAACGCCAATGCAAATTTCTCACTGTGCAAACTAACAATTTCCTCTTTGGCTTCCTCTTCTACATCAACAAACACCAAACCTGCAGTCCCTCCTACATATCCCCTTTCCTTCATTCTATGCCCCAATTCCTTTAGCAAGCTCAGAATCTCATTTGCTTGAGAGCATTTTGAGACGTCCCCAGCATGGAACACATAAGTTGAGTCCTTTATCTCAATCCAACTGCTACCAGGTTCCTTGTGAATTCCGGTACGTTTCATTTCAGATCTTAACTGATGAGCATTTTCCCAGTCCCCTGCCAATGCATATGCATTGGACAATGTTACATATGCACCTGCTACTTGTTGATTCGATTCTATTAGCTGCCTGCTGGCTTCAAGGGCAATGTCTACTCTACCATGAAGCCTACTCGCTGCAAGAAGTGTTCCCCACAACATGGAGTACCCATCCCGCTCCACATGAACTGATTTTGCTAACTGGTAGGCTTCCTCAACACGACCTACTCGACCTAGCATATCTGCAATGCAAGTGTAATGCTTTGTATCAGGCATCACTCCATATTTCCCATTCATGGAGTTGAAGAGCTCAAGTCCTTTGTCTATTAGCCCTGAATGGCTGCAAGCATGTAAGACCCCAACAAAGGTGACATCATTGGGTTTTATTCTTCTGTCAATCATTTCCTGAAAAAGTTGTAGAGACAAAGTCCCAAGTCCATACTTTGCAGCACCAACAATCATTGAAGTATATGGAATTACAGAAGGATTTGGGATTCTCCTGAAGACTTTATCGGAATAGTGAACACAACCACATTTGGCATACATGTCCACAAGTGCAGTAGCAACTACATCATTTGTGTCGTGCCAAAGACGGATAACAATTCCATGAGTGACCTTCCCAGAACCTAGGCTGCCCAAACTTGCACAAGCACTGATCACACTGCACAGCATGAAATGATTTGGTTTCTCCAGCCTCAACTGAGTGAACTCCCTAAATAATTGGAGTGCACAGTGGCCTTGTGCATTCTGAGCATAGGTGGTGATCATGGAAGTCCAAGAAACCACATTCCTTACATACATGGAATCAAAAACTATCCTAGCCTCATCAACATGATTGCATTTCCCATACATGTCAATGAGGGAAGAACACACAACAAGATTGGACCCAAAGCCCATAACCTCAACAAGACCATGAATTCTTCTGCCCATGTCAATGCTGGCAAGGATAGAACATGCATTGATGAGAGTGGAGAATGTGAATTCATTTGGAAGAACCAATGTCCCCTGCATCTGATGGAAGAGCCAAAGCGCGGTAACGGGTCGACCACAATTGACATAACCAGCCATAAGGGAAGTCCAAGACACAACATTTGGCTGAGGCATTTCGTCGAACAGTTTATGTGCATGGTTAATTCTGAGGAACCTGACGTAGCAGTTGATAAGGCCGTTAGTGGTAAAAGTGTCATTTGATAATCCACTCTTGAGAACGTTGGAATGGGTGGTGGTTGCAGAGATTAAGTTCTTGCAAGTTTGGAGCTTTTCAGTGAAGTAGGCTTTGGCTGCGGCATTGGTATGGTAGTAACGGAAGAGTGAGTTGTGTTGGCGCGAAACAGTGTGTGTTATTACCAAATTGGACTTCATCTATGAATCTATGATCTATATTGTCTCCAGTTATAGGCTTAATGCGAGGACATTCTGGTAATTGAAGACTATGGCATTTTGCCAATTTGGCCTACGATGAGTTTGGTTGCGTTTATATATCCTTGCATTGAAATTTACAGAGAAAAGAAAACTTTGTCGCCGAATGTTCTAGAACAAGTTGTGCATGTTTGTGAGTTTTATTTTTATATAAGGAGTTCTTTTATAAGTTTTTTTTCTTTCTATTTATTGTCTTTTATAAGGCATATTATATTATTTGTACATTAACCAAAATCAGCAATTATATATTTATTGTATAAATATATATAAATATATATGTTTTTTTATACTCTAATATATATTTTATATTAATAATTAATTTTAGTAATTAATCTTAGAATACATACACCTAGTATAGTTCTAAAAGGATATAATTGTAAGATAATTTTACATAAATAATTAATTATGTATTATTATGAGAAAAAATAATTAATTTTTAAATTCAATTTTTAAAAAGATTATCTAAACACATAAATTTGATTAGATTATTATAAAAAATATAAAATTATCATTATATTAAAATTAAACATTTTTTAAAATCGTGAAAAGAGGTAAATGTGATTATTTAAAAGAATTTGCTGAGTTAATATATTATATATTAAAATCAGTTATTATTATAAAATATGTATTAGAATATAAGATATATATTAAAAATAAATAAAATAAGAAGTATATTTACACCAAAAAATTATATAGTAGCTGAGTTTCGTTGATAATTAGATTTTATATATATATATATATATATATATATATATATATATGTATATATATTGAACGTGGCAACTGGCAACACAACACATGAATTGGTGAGTGGTGAGACTAATGTAGAATCATGTTGCAGTAGGACACTATTTACCACTGTGCCACTGCTACCCATTATAAAACCCACTTCATATATAACAGTCAACAAATTAAACTACAAGTGTTAAGAAAACCATGACGATATCATATGATCATGCATATGAGAAAGTAGCAACAATCAATTGAGAAAAAAAAATGCATTTACCAAAAGAAGAGAATGAAATGACAAAAGTAAGAAAAAATAATTAAAAAATAATAATAAAGAAGCTAATGGGTTATGGCACAAGTGCTGTAAAAGAACTCAATTCATGTTTCTTCTCTCTGCACTTTAATTGATTTTTTCCTGTCTTCCTATTGGTAAAGGGAAAAACTTAGTAATATAGGTGTAGTTTTGAGGTGGGAGGGATTAAAATCTTTTATTTTAAAGTAATTTTTTTTTGTTAACTTTTGTTACGCAATATTCTTTTAAAAGTTACCTTTCTGACAGCTATATTCTATAACACTTCATTTAATAATTTTACTCGATTAACATTAGAATTTTCCGTAACAATCTTATTCAACGATCAATTAAAAATATCCTGAGAAAACCAAACAAAATAAAATTTTCAATATTTACAATGTTTAGAAGCCATATGGCCAATTATATGCCCCTAAACTCCAGCGAATGGTGATACTCATAAGCTATAGTTTCAGGTTGGTGTCACAACTGATGCAATCCCAAAACATATTAAAATATATAAAGTAGCAAATTATTGGTTGGCAAAAAGGAAATGAATTAGTTACACAATAACATTGTGCTAGATGTGTCTTTGTGAATATAACAAATAAAATATTTAAATGAACGGTATATATGCAATGCAACTAACATTACAATAATCAAATCAACAATGCATGACTTCATCTGAATTTAATATGAGAAGTGAGGTCACGTGGGACTTGTGTATGCCAATCATGTACCATTTTTGTCTTTCAATTTGTGTAACCATAGCAGCTGAATTCAATTATAAATACCTACTTTAGCAGAAGGCAGAGATATATTTAAGACTTAGCATACTAGTAATTCATAAACTTTAGATTTCATATTCTGTCTCTCCCTAATTTCATGGCTCCAGTGCCAATTTCTTCCATCAAAGTTGGGCACATCGATGATGTTCAAGAACTAAGAAAAAATAGGCCTAAGACCATTCCTGAAAGATTTGTAAGAGATATGAATGAGAGACCAACACCTGCTATGGCACTCTCACTACCATCTTCTGACATACCTGTCATTGATTTCTCTAACCTCACCAAAGGGAACACTGAACAAGTCCAAACTGAAATTCTGAAGCTTGCAGATGCTTGTGAGAACTGGGGTTTTTTTCAGGTATATTATATTATACATTATTATATAGTAATAATGTGTTTGATTATTTCAATGCACAACTAATCATGTAAAGTTTTACATCATTACTAAGTGTACCACTTGGTTAAAGTTATATTAACTTGCCATAATTACATAGCCATCAATTTGTGTGTGCATGTTCATACAAACTAAAGTTGAGTGTGACATGATTAGGTACTTAATCATGAGGTTGACCTGACTTTGATGGAGATCATGGAGAAGAGTAGCAGGGACTTTTTTATGCTTCCTTTGGAAGAAAAACAGAAATACCATATGGCTCCTGGTACAGTCCAAGGTTATGGCCAGGCTTTTGTTTTCTCAGAGGACCAAAAGTTGGATTGGTGCAACATGTTTGCTCTTGGAATTGAACCTCAATTTATAAGGAATCCAAATCTATGGCCAAAGAATCCAGCCACATTTAGGTATGCAGTTATATTAAAATAGAATTAATCTGTACCACTTTACATTTTCATAATCCATACAGCCTGTTTTTTTTTTTCTATTTTGATTTTTGTATTGAGATACATTATTTTTATACTATACATAACTGTTTTATGTTATATTAATATGTTTTGTGAATTTTTCTGTGCTAATATTTACATTTTTCATATTGTAAATGACATGTATGGAAGTATATAATGATACATATAACATCACCGATTAAAATAATAGCCCCACATACTTAATTACATATACATCATTTTATCATATACTTTATTTAGTGATAAAAATGTGTTCATCTAAAACAAGCTAAATCTTGCAGTGAAACAGTGGAAGTGTATTCAAGGGAAGTGAGGAAACTATGCCAGAATCTCCTGAAATACATAGGATTAGGCCTAGGTTTGGAAGGGAATGTGTTTGAGAAGATGTTTGGTATGGCAGTGCAAGCCATAAGGATGAATTATTACCCTCCATGTTCAAGACCTGATCTTGTTTTAGGCCTAAGTCCGCATTCAGATGGAAGTGCCCTCACTGTTCTGCAGCAAGCAAAGGGAAGCCCTGTTGGACTTCAGATACTCAAGGATAAAACATGGGTGCCTCTTCAACTCATCCCAAATGCATTGGTCATAAACATTGGAGACACCATAGAAGTATATATATATATATGTGTCCCTTCACTACTTGTTCTGAACTCTGATGAATAAATGAACAAAAGCGCAACCAAATACTTTTGTCCATCATACAATTTTTCGTGTGTGCTTTTGTCCGTTTACACGAATTCTGATCCATCTCTTTTATTTTCTTTTTGTCCTAATTTGGATTCTTTGAAATTATGTATGCAGGTTCTAACAAATGGGAAATACAAGAGTGTGGAGCACAGAGCTGTGGTTCGTAAGGACAAAGATAGGCTCTCAATTGTGACATTTTATGCTCCAAGCTATGAAGTGGAGCTGAGTCCAATGCAAGAATTTGTGGATGAAGAAAACCCATGCAAGTATAGAAGATACAATCATGGAGAGTACAACAAACATTATGTAACAAACAAGTTGCAGGGGAAAAAGACATTGGACTTTGCAAAAATCTAAACAAAGTACTCAATTTCATCACCAACTAGGAATAATTAGTAGGGCCCCTCTAATTAAGTTCCCCATCTAGCTAGGAATCCTATATAATGAGATCATAGTGTATGTGTATCTTACATAGGGACACAAGAGTTAATTGTTAAAAAATGTTTGGAAGCTAATAAAAAAAAAGTAATGCTATTTGAACAAGTAGTTTTGGTTAATCAAGTGCAATCAAGTGATTTATTTTTATGCAAAATAGAATATTATTTCGGTGTCAAATAGTATAAAAAAGTGCACCTAAATAAAATTCTATTTGACACCGAAATAGTCTTCTATTTAGCATAAAAATAAATCACTTG
>JASCZI010000010.1:106148-128586 GCA_036250425.1 Stylosanthes scabra
TTTCCTGAAAGCAATTAATTACAATGAAACAGTTGCTGAAGAAGAAAGAATAATATCAAACCATAATTCAGTTGACAAATCAAACCTAATAATTAACAATTAATTTTCTTCCTAATTTTTTATTTACCTATAAAATTCAGCAAATAAATCTTTGTCACTAATGTAGGCAAGTAGCTTGACCACCTGCAAATGGATTAAAACAGGTCCCAAATACAGATGTCAAAACTAAACACATTTAAGTTAATACAAGTATATGGAACATCAAGAATGACGCAAACCTTTTCCAGAGTTTCTTCAATTGCTTCATCACTCAATTTTTCACTGCCACCTTTCTTAAGAATGTTGTCACAGAATGTAGCAAGCAGTTCAGCGCTTGAGCTCCCAGCAACACCCTTATTGCAAAAGACCTCAAAAGCCTCCTTGAGAGCCTATATTTTAAACCTTTCAGATTTATATGCACATATCAATCAAGCATAACAATTGTAAAGCTAATCTCTGATCAATACCTTGTGGAAAAGAGTATGATTCTGGAAACAGTCATTTACATATGCGAGGTATTTGTCATGCAGCTCAATCACTTTACGGACAAATACCTGAAGAAAGAGACCAGGTTCAGTTTCCACAAAAGAAAAAATGCAATTATATTCAGAAATTCAAATTTTTTAGACAAACCTGCTCCTGCAGACCAATAATATCCTTTTTATCTGCCTGTAGAGATTTGCAATTAAAAGGATAAGGAAAACAAGTCAGTAATGATTACAAATTATTCCAAAAGTAGCCGTGCTCACAACTTTTCCAAGTGACCGGTAGTAATATTGCATGCAAAATGAGACAATAGATAAATCAATTTGTGAGGAAAGTAACTTCAAAATTGCATCCTATAACCTAAGGTAAACCCAATGTTGACATTAACCAGTTCATCTTTTTATTTTTGAACAAGAGTCAACAATTGACAAACAACTTTGAACAGACGCTTCAATAATAAGGTCATGCATCAAAGCTAACCATAATAGTGCATATTAGCCTTTCAATGGTTAGAGCAATAGACAACATAAGCTCAATCAGTAACAAGCAAAACCAAAATATAACAAGTTCAGTAACAGACCCTTTTGGTACTAGCTGCATCTTCGGCCTGCTTAACCAATACCATACCTTCAGTCGTAACATGCTGGGGAAGGTTAAAAGAAAAGCATTATAAGCAAGTTAGCAAGAAAAACCCAATTTTGATTGACATATGAAGAAAAAGAAGGAAAAGCATAGTGATAGGCTCACTACCACCAACCTGCTTAAATATACTGGAAACAGGATCTAAGCCTTTAGGTATTTTAGAAAATAGCCTGAACATCCGTGACAGATCTTCAACCTACACATTTAAAGAAAAATATGAGAACATTTATACTTACAAATTAAATTATTAAAAGAAAAATTGTAACCATAATAAGTAAGGAGAGTTTCACAAGTACCTTGTCATCTCTAAGCAAAGCATGACATCCAGAGTGCTCTTTCTCAAGGAGTTGGTTTGCGTACACAGATAACAGCTCATGTTGAACTTTCTAGAAAGATATTTTGAGAGGGGAACAAAAAAGAGAAATGTTCAGAAACTATAAGTGAAAAGTATTTTTTCCCCCTTTTTGGGCAAGTAATTGGTTCATCACCTAAATTATTTTCTGTTTTCACATTCACTTCGAAGTAATGGATGTTCCAACTTTGTACAGTAAGTAATAAACATATCAAATACACCCTCTCAACATTCATAAATTGAACATATTTGTTCTCTTCACAAACTTTTAGCTAATGCTTTGTATTGTATATTAAAGAGTAGATTTGAAATTACAACATACTACATAAGATGTCATTATGTCCTGTCTATATTAATTTATTTTTAAACTAATTCAGATGTTTGATATCAACATAACTAATAATATTTTTAAAATAGGAAAAATACGGTTCACTTCTTAACAGAAAAAGTTTGGGGACGAAGCAATTATTTTTGTCACCACCCCACTCTTTTTCTTTTTTTTCTTTGGTAAGATGCCTGGCAATACTACACTCGACATGGATGAAGACAACATTGTTGAAATGGCATGAAAGAAGTCGAGAATAAACCTCTAACAACTTTGGCTCGCTACTGGAGTGCAAATAATGAGCAACCCTATCTTTCTCCCGTTTTAAGCACTCCTCAGCCTGTTATAAAAGGCATAACATCAAATATGCCAGGCAGTAATGTAAATTGTAAATGAGAAACCAAGTTACTGCAAGGACAACTGAGAAACTACACCTTGAGCATGTAATCAGGACAAGAATCTTCTAGGATCCAATTAGAAGCCTTTCGAGAGTAATAAGCAGAAGAGTCTTTAAGCATTGCAGCTTCAAAATCATTCTCATAGTGATCCATTTGCCCCATTCCAATTTCAACAAATATATCTAATACATTCTTTAATAAAGCCCGATCAATCTGCTCTCCTTCACGTTCTTGATCAATCTTTAAACAGATAAGGGTTAGTTATCTAAATTTGTAAACACAGAATATCTAGCATATCAAGGAAGAAAAACCTACAAGAGAAATAACTGCATCTCTAACTTTCCCATTTAGCTCCTTGTAAACCTGTAAATAATAAACCAAAAATTTAATACGTTATGTAAAAATGGAATGGCAATAATAGGAAAAATGTCTAATCTGTAGTAGCACTACAAATCTTGTTTGTATTTGTAACATGAAGAGTAGCTAATTAAAAGAATTAACAAAACATTATGTAAGGTTCGTCGTAACTTTACCAGATCACGGAAGCAAGTTAACCCAACTTCATTAAGGGGTGGGAGTGACCTCCGGGCAATAAAGTAGCGATCCAAATAATGAAAGAAACGAGAGAGCCACCTAACCATAATTTTATGGTTTGCCCACCTCTTTACAAGTTCTCTCAACATAAATTCATCGTGCTTCTCTCTTAAAGAAGGTAATACCTGAACGAAAGGAGAAAGAAGTTACTTATTTGAAGAGAAGCACAAAAAGAAATATTAATACAAGATACAACCATCATAAGCATTGAAACCATGTGGACATATTTACAGTTAAAACGTACAAGATAAGTCAGGTTTTACACTCCATCCATCAAAAAAGGAAACTAACTCACTATAAAATATATCACCTATCTTGATGAAAGATTAGTAGATTATACAACAAAAAATCAATCCAGCTTTGAGAAACCTGTCAGCAGTATTGGTCATGATTTGCAAGATATGGACAATAAATTGAAATAAGGCACATGTTATTAGAGATAGACAGCTAAAGATGATGCAATCATAGGCCAAAATAACCCGTATCTTTCTTTTCTGTTATGGGTTATTTCTTAGAAACCAATACCAACATGTTCCAATGTGGCCATCACACCCCCTAAACCAAAAGCACGTGGGGTTTGAGTTTGATCCGTTACCAAGTATCCAAAAGTTAACCTTGGAGTGTGCAGTATACAAGACAAATCCCACAGAAGTTGCAAGCCGCTTAACCACTCTTCTGAATTAAGTCGATACTGGTGCATTTTGAGCTGGAAGCTCAGGCAAATACACTAATCCAAATTCAAATTCTTACCTCTCATACACCCCCTACCATATATACACACCCATCTTGGTGACAAGAGGATGAACTAATGGTATTTTTGTTTACACCCACCTCAAGAAGAACAAGTAATCTGATCTCTTGTTCAGCTATGAAATTTTAAGACCTTAGCATTTACCTTATAATGAGTTACATGGATAAGTTACACTAATTACCAATTACAGACCTTGCATTCCTCTATCCTCTCTCATTGATCAACCAAACATGAGGCAGCCAAAAATTATTCTTCCAATCCATCTCTTTGATTCCTATAATATCTTGTTTAATATTGTGAAATTTAAGGAATTGACCTAGCTCCATGTAGTTCCTTCTTCACAATGCTTTCACTCCTCTCTCTAGCCTAGTATATATCATCCTCTGTATTTTCCCACTGCAGCATCACTGCTGCTACCTACCATTGTTCTTGGGCAAGATCATGAGCAGATGCCAGTCGACGGCATCCTCTCACTCTCAGCTTATTACCCTCCATTATCTGACTATAATATGTGATTTGTAAAATTATAGCTGCAGTGCCCAAAGCATTTGTCACCCAGGTTCGCTTTCACACACTATCTCTCCTTACTCTAAATTTTTGGTTAGCTGGTTGCATTTGGGATAAATTGCCAGAAAACATGACTACACAAGAAGATTCCTAGAACCAATAACAGTGACCAAACCACTTACACTTAGAACTACCATGAGACCTATGTCTACATGATACAAATTCTCCATCAGTCTCAAGAAGTTTAGACAGAGACTAAACCATTCAAATTTCGCTTATGCTCACAACCAATGCCAATATACAGCACCTAGCCACCTACCTAACCCTTATTAGCAACTAGTGATGACCAATCGAAAACAATCTGAATTGACAATGTTATACAGTTGTACTCACCGTTGATTGGATGTACTCCTCAAATGCCTCCCTGTACTTGTCATAGAGTTGTTGGGAATAGTCATGAGGAGGTTTTTGGGTACACATGTTGTAGATGGTTCTGCATATCAGAAGTTCCCAAAAGGAAATAAAAACACAGAGCCAAATCAACCATGGATGAAATTGAAAAGAAAAAAAATGCATAAAAAAGAGGGAATAGATGGGTTTACGTGTAAAGCATCATGTAGTCCTCGGAGCTGAACTGAGGCTCGGGCAAGCCTTCTAGAATGTTCTTGAGCTTGGTGATGCCCTTCTGCATGAAATCCCATCCCTGCTCGAGGTCGATGGTCTTCCGCTCACTCATTGACATGACGATGCAGATGGCAAGCTGCGAATTTGAAAACAAAAACCTGCAAAGGGCAATTGCGGAATGAAATTCCAACAAAGAGAAAGCAAAATAGAAATCGGATGCAATCGTGGCATCGGGAGCATGAAAGAAAGAGCAAACCTTTGAGATGAATCGAAGGAAAAACCCTAGGAATAGATGAAAAGGGGAAACCCGAGATGATGATGAGGAGGAGGATGGTCCAGAAGGACCCAAGATTACGGAAGAAGAAGAAGGAGCAGGAGGAGATTAACTCCGAGAGGGCATTGATGAGAAAAATAAACAATTAACTTTAACTTATTATAATTTCTGCTATATTTATACAACTTTATAAATAATAAATACTAATACACAATAATCAGAATCTATTTAGACAATTAGACCTAGATATCCTTATCAATGAAGATTTCTTGATACATAGATTCGTTTATAAATCAGTGATATTTAGGGAACAGAAATGTTTGGGCGAGGAAAATAAAGTAAATTATACTTTTCTTATTTAATATTTATTGTTAAAATAAATGAATGATTTTTAATGATCAATTTAATTTATGTCGGTATTTTTTACCAAATAATTTAAAATTTTAACATAATAATAATTCTGGATGCGGTGCTGGCGCAATGATGAAAAATTGCTCTTGATTTAATTGGTTTTCAATTAGTATTAATTGCATTGGATTTGGATTTGATTAGGAGACTTGTAAAATAGCGGGTTCAAATAAATAATCCGAATTTGTTCTGATCTTGCCATAATTAATTCAATTTTTCCTATGTATAATAAAATTACCAAGGGTAGAGGGAAAAAAGTGGAATATAGAACGTTAATCTTAAATAAAAAGTAGGGAAAATACTTGACGGTTAAACTAAAATTTAAATAATTATGCAGAAGTAAACGAAATAATGGAACATAAATTCCTATAACTAAAAATACTTAACGTTAATAAGTGAACGAAATTCGTTTCGGTGAACAGTAGTAGTAGAATCAGTGAAGGATCATTTATGAGCTATGACAATAGAAATAATGGAACATAAATTATAGTATAGATTTTGTCTGATACACACACAACTCAACTCAGACACTGAATTCCGATGTTCTTAAGTGTCAAAGTCAAAGATTCAATGAGTGTCGGCCACCGCAATAATAATGCTCCAGATTTTAATGGCCACTGTGACTGTTACTCTAACTGTCAGAGACATTGCCACGTGGCCAAGTTTTCACTTCCTTAACCATTAGATTTTTGATGAATTGATGAAGAGTTTAACTTTGATACATAAGAACTAAATTGATTTTTGGTTGTATCTATTCTCTTTCTCTTGTTCCTGAGGGGTTAATTGTTCATTAATGTTGAAGATCTTCCGGATTTCACTTGGACTCTTCCCTAACATCATTTTTCCTATTTGATTGCTAACAAGGTTCTGAAGACTCTTGATGTTTAAGTAGTTTGAAGCTAAAACAAGGTCAAACAGTTTCTCAGGTTGGTCAACCTTCAAGAATTCAGCATCCCACTCCTCCTTGGTAATGGAATTGGAAGAAGATTCATATTCAGTGTGCTTCTTGCAGTATTCAATGACCTTCTTCAGTGTTTTACTACTCACTACAGAAATTGAAATTTCATCACTAGCAGCAGCAGGATCAGCCTTGATGAGATCTTCAATTGTTTGTGACATAAATGCAACTTCATAGTCAACTTCAAACGCACCTCCATCAGAACTCACCAATTTTATTCTCTTTGATAAAACTATTGGATTCTCATTATGTAATTTCTCTTCCTGCATAACCAAATGCGGAAAATTCATGAAACAAATTTAGTACTAGATTGCTACAAAGGTTATTTTGGAGGAGATGAATTAATCTATGTATATCACTGTATACTTCCATAGACACTATTTTCAACACGAAAAATGTAAACATCAGCACAGAAATAAATGTTTATATTTTTTCGTGTTGAAAATAGTATATACGGAGATGTACAGTGGTACATATATTATTACGGTTTCTAGATTCATCACCTTTGGTGTGTTAAACTTGAAGGAAGAGGTTGCAATCCAATTTGAAACTGCATCAGAATAGAATGCAGCATTGTCTTTAACAAGTCTTTCTACAAAGCCTTGTGTGTAGCTTTTGGTTGATCTATTTCCGATCTGTAAGTGGATAGCCACAATGTTGTTAATCAATTCCCAATCCACCTTTTCTCCTACACGTTCTTTAGCAATCTAACCATCATAAATGTGGAACGTTAGAATGAGATTTTAGTGTAGATGTATCTATACATATGAAAATAGAAAAGAGAATTATACCATAGATAATATTGCATCACCTACTTGTTTATTCATCTCATCATCAAATACCTGTGCCACATAAGTGAAGAAGAGGTAACAAAATTGGGGAGAGAACAAAAGCAATATCTATAACATGAATCCAATTGGATATCCGCGTAATTACCAAGTCAAAGAAAGAGAGCAAACTTGTTTCTTCAGTAGAAGGATGGCCAAATCTGGGGAGATAGTATCTGTCAAGATAGTGAAAGAATCTTAAGAACCAGAAAGTCATAGTTTTGTGATTAGACCATCTTCTCAGTAATTCTCTCAAAAGAAGTTCATCTTTCTTTCGTCTCAAAGATGGAAGAACCTTGGAATTAATGTAATCTTCAATGGCATTCTTGTATTGGATATAGAGAAGCTTGGAAATTTCGTCTTCAGATTTCTGTGTACAAAGTTCATAAACAATTCTAGGGACCACAGTTGATTAAGGACCATACAAAATGGATATATCATTAAATAAAAAAATGTAACACAATGGAGCATAAAAGGATACGTATAATAGGTCATGTAATCTTTGCTTGTGAAATGATCAAGTCCTTCTGCTACACTGATGGTTCTGTTTATAGCTGTGTGAAGTAAATACCATATTTCCTCAAAACTTCTGCTGAAGCTTTTGCATTCTTCGTCCATGGTTGAACTCATAATAGGTTCAGAATCACCGGCAACAAAGAGATTGGAATAGGGAAACAATAATAATAGGGAAAGAGAAAGCATTAAGTGGAAGAGGGGATGATGATCGTTCATTGTGAAAATGGTGAGAGTAGACCAAACTCTTTTGATTTATATCTATATCTATACACACGGGCATTACATATACGCTCAATAATTTTATAGCCGCCAGGTTTGAAGTGTTACAAAATATTTCAACAATAATAAAAGTACCTTCTCAAATTGTGATGACATACAAATTGGTGTTGTTCTGCATCAACATCATCATTAATGCATGCTTAACATTTCTTATCAGAAACCATTCAAATTAAATAAATTAAAAAACAAAACATTTTTTTGTTTTTTTTTTTTTCACAGTATCCACCAACCCGACAGGTCAAGGACTAATTCGATGCGGATCTGAGCTTCATTTAAGTGTCTGCCGCTGACCAATGGGTAGATGCATGCAAAAGGCGGGTACTAGAAAGGATTGAGCTTGTCGGTGCCAACATCTACTGAGTTTTTTGGTCATGGCCTATTATTTTTTTTGTCGTGAGAAAAAATTTTTAAATGGTGAGTATGGGCCTTACTATATTAAAGGGTTTTTGGACACGGATCCAAGCTTCAAAATTTAAGTTGTCTAATACTCTAATAAGGAGGGTAGGTCATTTTATTGCAAAAGCCCAATCTTCAAAGAAAGCAAAAAAATTTGTCCAAACAAACCAAAGTGAATTTACATCAAATACCAAAAAAAAAAAAAAACAGAAAAAGAATTACATCAGTACAGATTGGTAGCTCTTCATTATGTAATCTTCTAATTAAGATATATTAGCGTTTCATGAAAAAAAAAAAAAAAAGATATTAGCGTTTGAATTTCACTTCGAATAAAAGTATCTTGTGACATGTTAAGTCTTAACTCTTAAGTGAATGATCCATAGTAGTAAAAAAATTGATATTATATTCAATAATAGATAGGTGAAGATGCAATTATCTCACCTGAAGTTAATTAATATATAGTTAAGAACTATTATAAATAAAGATTCATAAGCACAGCTTGACATAAATAAGAATAGCATCTGACCATGAAGTATATTTGCACGGTTTCAGCGAACGATAATATACCGTGCTGCATTTTGTTTTTAAGAAAATATTCAATTTATATATATTCGTTCTCCTTTCCAGCACACTAGCTACACTAACACTAGTAGGTTAGGTTTATAAGGAGCACTAATTATTATTAAGGTGAATTCTCAAGGTTAATTAATAGTGCGCATGGTGTTTGTGGTCTTGTTTGGAATGCAATATATATATATATATATGGCTGGATATGGATGATGATGGATTTGGCTCACTGACACGCGTTAATCCAACAACAAAGCTTTACTAAATTTGTTGCAATCACTTGAATGCTTCCACACATAGCCCATGTATCAGATCACAAATCCCATTAACAAAGCTTTACTAAATTTGTTGCAATCACTTGCATGCTTCCACACATAGCCCATGTATCAGATCACAAATCCCATTAACATTCATGTTTCATGACACATGCATATGATGGAGAATACATAAACAAAAAAAGGCACATCTCCTTGTTCAATGAATCTAATTACTAGATATATGTTATGAAACTCAAATTCCTTAAAATTTCGTTATCTTTGGCCTCATTGTTTTGGAGTTATGTGTTGACATATAATGAATGAATATTATGATAATGGTTAGATTAAATGTGGTCCAAGCCCTTATAATTATCAATATATATTATGAGTGCATTAAAGTGTAGGGTGTACATGTATTTAGTGAAGACTGAAGATAGTAGGATAGGTTTTATCTATATGCATAGAAACCCTAGAAATCAGAAAGTGACTTTAATTATACCCATTTTATCAGTGACGGTGATATATATATATGGTTGGAAGTCAGAACTACTATAGACGATGTAGAAATTAGAATGACTATATATATATATATATATATATATACTCTAAGCTAATTATTAACGGGTATTATATAACAATTTAACACTATAATAAGGAAATTAGTGTGTAGATTCTAGCTCTTATATATATATGAAATTAGCTCAGCTTGTAGTAATAATGAAGTTTGCTTGAAAGAGGAGGAATATTGTTTCATATTCTACAAGTTAATTAATTAAAGAATCCTTATAATGATGGATCAACCGAAATTTATTAAGAATAGTGATACGAAACCAACGTTAGGGAGCTAATAATTAAGTTATCATCCAAAATTTATATGAGTTATTATCCGTAAGTCGTATATAAAAAATTAAGTTATCATCCAAAATTTATATCATCCATAACACATTGTGTTGGCTCTTGTATTGGTTCCCTAATTTTTTTCATTTAGAAAGTAAAGGAGGTGGCATTTCAGAATTGAAGCAATGATCTATAACTCAAAAATTAAATCCTGTTAATTAGACAAGCAAGATAATAAATTATTACATTATTACTCATGATGATGATGTTTCTCTTTGTTGATTGTGATGATGATGATGAGATGATGGTACCTGCTCATCAAGTTCTCGATACCTCTGCAAATACCTGCGGATTGGAAGAGCATAATCATCGAAGCCAAGAGAAGCCAAAGCCCAGCAAATGTCATCTCCATTCACGGTCTTCCTCCTCTCCTTCCGGCACTTGTCCGAAGCCTCGCTCGTCACGAAGCTGATGAACTCCGACACGCACTCTTGCATTGTTTCCTTCGCCTCCTTGGACACCTTGGCGTTCTGGGGAAGTATCTGCTTCATGATTCTACCAACGTTTGCTATTGGCAGCAACCGATCTTGTTCCTTCATGCTTCCTTCACCACTGCTGCTGCCTCCAATTTCATCCATTCTTATCACATCAATTTCTTCCACTACTTAATAAATATATACTTACTCATCAATCATGATTCTTCTCATATATATATAGAGAGATGCATCCCCATGTCTATCTACGTATATATGATAGCTGCCCTTATTGTTTTTATATGCTTTTGTGATTAATTGTTTGAATAATAAGGCTAGATAGACTTAATATAAATTTATGTTATTTAATATAATGTAACTTTTATAATATATACTTATTTTAATAATTAATTAATTAATATAAATAAAAATAAAAATTATTAAATTATGACTATTATAATTATTTAATTACAATTGCCAAACAAATTTTTTAATTGAATTCAGATAGATTTTGTTTATGAATTAATCTATGTGTATAATATATCTTTATATAAATATATATTTTTTGTATTTTAATTTTTGTGTTGAGATAAACTATTTTTATGTTATAAATAATTATTTTTATATTATCATATGTTATATTCATATTTTTTATAAATTTTTTTATATTAATATTTATATTTTTCATATTATAAATAAAATGTATGAAAATATAGAATTTCTATTTGTTTTAAGATCATAAGCGTGTTAAAATTAAAGTGATATATATGGGGAGAATGGGAATTGGAAAATAGGGTTGGGTAGAAGTGGGGTCTGTGATGCAGATCATATAATAATGGAATGGAGTAAGAGTCATTTTTTGGTTGCAAAAACTAGACAAACCCCACCCCAATAAACCTTTCTATCTCATTGGCTTCTTAGTTTAATAATGGAAGTTGACGAGGCATTTTTTAACCATGCCTAGCTAGTCAACATTTTTCTTTTATTATATATATAATACTATTCCTTTGAAAGCTGTTACATATATATGAGGAGTAAATGTAACTCTTTGGACACCATTTTTGCAGCAGTTTAACCTGTACTTATTGATTAAAATGTATTTATTAATCAATAAGTCAAAAGCGTATTACAAGTTTCACATTGTTTAAGGATATGATCTCTTCATAATATATAATTGTGAGGCATCTTTCATTTTATGAATTAGTTTTTGGGATTAAGTTAATCCCATCTAATCTCAATTAGAGCTTATTCTTAATTATATACAAGTAACTCACAAAATTGCACCATTATAGTACAATTAAGTATTAACCTATCATATCATACCTTACGTGTTTAATCATGCTGTTGGTTTTAATTTTTTATGTTTTAGTAAAGTAATGCTCATTATTCTAGTGGACAGCGGAGTTTTGTTTTATAAGGTTGTCCAAATTGAGTGGGTGGAATCATCAATCATCGGAAGGCATGTATGATCCGTACGACGGACCATCTTTCAATGAGTTCCAAGGTCCTTGGGAGTTTTCACTTTCCACTTTAGTTGCACCTTCCAATAATATATATGATCCATTTGGCAACAAAAACTATTAGTACCTATTTCATCATTTAAATTTGTTAAGAATTAAGATCACTTCCGAGTGAGAATAACATCATTGTAATTAAATTCAGAAATTCACACTAAATATGCATAATGTTTCATTTATTTTATTTATTTTTCTTTCGTTCTTACTTAAAAGCTTGATATATCTTGTAATGGCCATTGGGCATCTGCAGCAAATACAGTTCAGGTCAAAGGAGATACCATCAGTTGCATAATTTTTAATGGTGCCGGCCACAAAAGATTTTTATTTAAAAAAATTATTTAAGGAGTACATTGATGAATATATAATTTTCAACAATATGATATATAACTTATGATAATCTTAATCCCCCCCCCCCTATATATTTGCTTACTTTTTAATAAATACTTTAAAGTAAAATAAAAATTAGCTTTATCCCTACCTTGATTATTCTCAAATTTTAAAGGATTAGAGTGGTTTAAGAGTAGTGAATAGTGATTTGTAATAATAAGTATATTTTTCTCTTGATGCAAATGAGTATGAATGCATTTTGTTAATCTCTTTACAAGTCAATTGGACTAATCCATGCATGTTTGCAACAATAATTATTGTTTTTGCTACTCCACTCTACAGTGGATAAAAGAATTATATGCACGGTGGAATCAACTAATTATTAAAGCAACTCTCATTATACTTTTAACATCATATTCTAATAGAAAAGTAAATCTACCTCGTGTTACCGAAAAAATATAAATAATTAATAATTTTCAAATTAATAAATCAACTAAAAAAAAATAGAACATTCATATCCATTATTTATAAAACATTCACGATAAAGGTTATAAAACAACCGAAACTTAAAGCAACTATCAACCAACTTTAGAAACATAACATTCGAAAGCTAGAAATAAAATATCTTAAACCTAAAGAAATAGAACATCTAATTCAAGTTATTATAAATTTTTATTGGTTATCTAGCATTGCTCCTAATATATATATTAATAAATTAAACAAACTTATTAACACGTCAACATAATATGTAAGGTGAGGCTACGAGAAATTCCAAGGGTATACAAGCACCATGCCGCATGTGATTTAATAAAGTAATGATTAATTAACATTAACGGACAAAATAATCGTGAACTTAATTATACATTGTTTTTTATATATAAATCAGTTCAAATTATTATTGAGATAAGTGAGTAACAATGTGTATTCTCTCATCATCAATCCTTTCCTCTTATATAATAATGGAGATGAGAACGAGATTTACTTACTAATAATAATGGAGCATGGATGCATACACATACATTATTGCAAATAAATAAAAGGCCTGCAAGCATTCCTCCTTTGACTCACTATATATGTAATGTTAAAATTTTATTAAACAAAATATTGACCATTACAAAGTTGTGTACGGTTGTAGAACTTTAATATTTGACCCATAACTACTGCATGCCAATAAGAGAGACGATACATGGAACTAGTAATATATTATGTATGTGTATTATTATATATAATTAGTGTAGATCAGATATGGCTCTTTGTATTGTATGCATGACATTTGTTGAGTTCTCTATTACTTAAGGACATATGGGAGTATAAAATAACTCTGATTTATAATCTCAAGATGGCCTCTGATCTACATTATTATTCAAGGTTTTTGAGATAGATATAAATCAAAGAATTTTTACGACAGAAAAATTTAAAGTTTGATACTCATTATCCAGAAAAAAAAAAAAGAATTTCACCATAAAAAAAAATGTGTTAATAATGATATGATATTTATGTGGTTTTTTTACAACTTAATTTTTTTTTAATAAATATAATGAGAGCTTTACACGATGTTGAGAGTATTAATCCACTTACGTGTTTGACTTTTCTGACATTAATGAAGTTAATGGTCAACATGGACCATTTTTTAAGGTAGATGGATTATGAATATTCTGGGCATCTAAGCTATGTGGATGGCAACACATACCATTTCATCGTGAGTTTTGTCTGTTGGAATCTTGTGAAGGGCGACTTTGTTTTATGCATCACAACACTCTATCACCCACCAATCACCTTAATCTAATTTTCAAAGTAAGCTCCTCTTCAGTCTTCACCACTATGCACCAATCATCACCTTACCTCATTGATAGTGATTAACCTATGGATCATTTTATTCGGATAATGATGTTAACGTATAACATGTTATTTAATTTCATGAGGAATACATATGTATTTTATTTTAATTATAAAACTAAGATTATGAGGAAAATCATTAACCATTAATCACCCACGCACTTTTGAACAAAGAGTTAGCGGTAGTAGGGACACTTAAGGTAAAGTGACTTAGTCTTTTGACATTTGGGCCGGTGAATAATAATATGGTACAAGTTGGGCCTGTTTTGTCCATTTAAGCTAAGGGACTCAATAGGATAGCCCAGCCCACATGAAAACATTCATTCTTCATAGAATCATAGCCTTTATGTCCAAAAAAAAATCATAGCCTTCATCAAGCAAATTACCAAAAAAAAATAGCCTTCATCAAGCAGTGATCTCAAATTATATGGCAATCGAGCATTGCCAAGGGAAACTATACAGACATGGCTATCCAATTCAAAGTTTCAATGGCTAACTCTAAAGATGCACATCTCTGTGTTGCTGATCCATGGCTATTCAATTTGGACATATATCTATTCTCAACCCACACTTGAGTCATCAGTCATCACCCAGAGATGTCTTACTTTTCAAAAACATAATTCTTGATCCACAAAATTTCAACAACATAAAGAAAATTTAAATTAATGCATGAATGAGTGACAAATCTGCTTGCATAGACCAGTTTGCTTAATGCTTTTCTAAGAAATTGAAAAGCAACATCTACTTGCAGTACCAAGAAGCTATTATTCAATGAAACAAACATAATCAACATTATCCTTACCAATCAAGCAACGAGCTGCTAGGTTCAGACTATCATGTCTCATGATTTTCCCTAATCTAGAGAAACCCTGTCAATTTACTGTGACTGAAACAAACTGCTTGCTCTGGTTTTGTACAGGGAAAATTATTTTTTAGGAATTCAAACAACATTCAATCCCATAATTCCTCTATCATATGAACCAGTCCCCTGGTCTTTGTCTCAATACCCCTAAACAAACGCTACCTAACATAACAAAACCAACATACAAGCCTGGTGTATACTCCTTGATCAATTACTTATGAACAATCAAGTAACTGATTGAGATCAGATCTATGACTAAAATCTAAATAGCTTCCTGCTGAGCAAATGAGGTGGTTCAATCAAATTAGTAGAAATCCATTCATTGACTAAAATGACATGAAGAAAGAAAACCAAAATTTGGCATCAAGAGTTCACTAACTAAAAAATGCTAAGATCTTCCCTGATATAACTTTAATAGGTGAGACCTATCTTTCTCATTAAAACAAGTTACAAACTTCTTGAGGAACATCTCCTCCTTCACAGAAAATGGTGTGATTATGCTAGCATTCTTCTTCATCAAACCATTGGAGAGAAGATACTTAACAACCTTAGCTCTAGGAATAAGCCTCTTCTCCATACTGTATCCAAAAAGCATTGGTCTGATGCAAAGCAACATACCATCCCAGCCAAACTTACCGATCCATAAACTCATCACTGCATTGAGTTTCTCCTGAGATCTTAGCATAAAATGAGGGTGCCTCCTAAAGGCCTCCTCAAAATCTTGTTCAGACCATCCCCATTTCTTAAGGACTTCAACTTTAGCATCCCATTGAGACCTAGTTACAGCCCTTTTGGTCAGCAACACCACACTGAAATAAGACTGCGTGGGATCAAACCCCAATTTCTTCACTTCCTCAACTGTTTTATTCAAATCAGAAGAGCACAGCACAGAAGGCCTAGTTCTAAGCAAATGGTGAATATTGGCATGGGTCAACCCTTCATCAAGGAGCAATTGTACATTTTGAGAGACACGAAAATCAGTAATGGAAGATGGGCATGCAGTTATATAAGCAATGGTTTTGAGATCAGAGGGGCAGAACCTTCTCAACAAATGGTACAATGGCACCATGTGGTCAAGGCTTCGAAGCAGGAACCGGGGACTCCTTGTGGTCATGGCTACAATGTCAGAGGGAGAAGCACCTTTGGATGCTAAAAATTGAAACTTTGGGATGATTACTTTGGTGGGGTCGCATGTCAGGAACATGGGTATGCGGCAAAGGATGGTGGTGATTTGGGGGAAAGAGAAACCGTGGGCTTTGAAGAGGGAGATGACGGAATCTGGCTTCACGGGGGTATCAAAGCGAACGCGCTTCTGTGCTTTGAGAGCGTCTTCATGGGAGAATCCGCACTTGGTGGTGAGATAGGAGACCGTGAAAGAGTGGTGGCCATCGGAAGTGGAGGTGGTTGAGAAGAGTGATGTGTGGCGGCGCGTGGGTGAAAGAAGAAGGTAAGGTTTTGTGGATGGAGATGGAAGAGGGGAAGTGTGGTTGAGGAAGAAGAGAAGAGCTCTCGTAAGAGATTGATGCTTAGAGTGAAACATGACAATGGAGATTGCAGATTGAAGAAGCTGCGGCAGGTGGTGGGCGTGGGGTGTCGCCACAACTAAGGTTAGGTGTTTTTGACGAGTGATTATGTCTAAAAAGTTTGACAAATTTAGTTCTTATTTATAATTTAATAATTTAATAACAAATGCGGGGATAGCTCAGTTGGGAGAGCGTCAGACTGAAGATCTGAAGGTCGCGTGTTCGATCCACGCTCACCGCACTTTTGTATATTTAAGTGTTTAGTAGTACATTCAATTAATGTTTGTTTCCATCTTAACCATACTAATTTGGTTTGAAAAATAACGAGGCAAAAAATATACATATACTGTGGCTAAAATTTATTACGTTTATAATAATAAAGTAGTTTCAGCTGTTAATTTAAATTCTAAAATTATTTTAAAATATATACATATTAAAATTAATAGTTAAATATTATTCAATTACTATAAATTTAAAGCACTTCAAATGTTTTCAATATTCTCTTTAGCGTATAAAATATTTGGCTATATATTGTGTTTGGTCATATGTAATTATGGTTGTTTGATATTTATAACTTTTGTTTCTTTTATTACAAATTTCATATTAATATTGATATCGTTATATGAAAGAAGATTTTGATTATGATAATAAAAGTATTTAATGTTTTTTTAAAGTTTATGTGTAAAAATTTTAAATATGTGATTATGATTAATTTAATTATATACTTATATTTTATTATTTTATAAATAGAATTTTAAATTTTAAAAATTCACTAAATTCTTTTATCTGCTAAGAACTCTTCGTGAAAGAAATATGTTTTTTTTTTTTTTTTGGTCTGGATGAAAGAAATATGTTTATGTTATGTCTTATTTTTTGGACCTTATGTTCATGTCTTTTTCAGTTTCTTGTAAAGAAAAAGTGAATAGATGGGGTTGAAGGCAGTGATATAAACCGTTTGGTGCATAGACGCCTACCAATGAATGTGAGTGGGCCTATTGTTGATTTTACACTACAACTGTGAAACCCAAAACTAATGCCACTTTTCTTTCTTTCTTTCAATGCCAAGCCTAACTCAGTTTTGCACCATCATAATCACTACGTTTACATGTTAAAATCTACCATTTATAATACTTTCCCTACAATGGACTCAAACTCAAAACGAGAAGTTACATGCCTTATGTATTTGCAGATTTTTTCCGCCCTGGAGTACTAGAAGCTTAAGCTAAGAAAAATACTTATCCAATTTTTATACCAAGAAAATTCTTTATATGCATTAAACTAACATTAGTGAAAAGAAATAACTTCTAAATAATTCATCTCCAAGTGTCAAGTGATCAAAATATCAAATACATTCATTCTATAAGTTTTTAGAATTGCCATATCTTAATAGATAATTAACACTTCTATTGTCACTAGCAATCTGGCATGATTTTATTAGGAACGGAGTGGTTATTTTATTATTATTATTATTTTATTTTTACGTGTTCTTTATTTTTCTTCAAAGGAGGGCGATACTTAAAGGAAGACTCGGTTCAAGCATTCAATCATGTGACTTTTGTGGTCAATACTAACGGTCTCACCGTTTATTTTGTAATAAAATATTATTAACGGAAAAAGAGAATTTCCATCAAGGCTATTATAAATTATTCATGTAATTATTTAAATACTTGAGTATGAGTATAATGTTGATGATTAGATAATATTAACAAAAAGTGTGTATTTAAATTCATTTTCTAAAATAATTATTATTAAAATATATACAAACCAAAAGAAGTATACTAACAAATAACAATGTAAGAATTGTTTTATACTATGCAACTAATAAAATTTCCTAATATACATATAAGCGTGAGAATCAAATATTGGAATAGTAATAATTGTGAGATTTATTCCTTGAAATATTTATACATTAATCAGGTTGTTGTTGTGATTTCTTAAAAACTTCTTATATTTAATAATTTTTTTAAAGATAAAATGCGATGTCAATTTGGAAGGCTCACGTGGAGTAGATAATTCTTGCCCTATAATAACGCAAAAATAATAATGAAAGTTCCATCTGCCGATCGTATAGTTATATAATATAATTATAATAACTACGTGCAATTATATATTTCATTTACAACATAAAAAATATAAGTATTAATATCAAATAATTCATAAAACACATAAATATAACATATGATAGTGTAAAAATAAATACGTATCGTACATAAATAGTATATTTTAACACAAAAATTAAAATATAAAGAAAATAAATGAAATATATAAAGATGTACAGTAATACACATAGATGAATTTATATAATATAATAATCCATGTTATGTACCTAATTTATTTATTTATTTATTTTATGAGTTTTCTTCCACATGCTAACTAAAAACTGGTGAGG
The DNA here is from genome assembly GCA_036250425.1 of Stylosanthes scabra. NCBI lineage: Eukaryota > Viridiplantae > Streptophyta > Magnoliopsida > Fabales > Fabaceae > Stylosanthes > Stylosanthes scabra. Next base: position 125,113 of record JASCZI010000010.1, read on the forward strand.
GGTATTTTGGTGAATTCGATAGAACGATTTTGGCCACGTAAACGCGCTACATGTAAGGGGTATGACTATGGAATAAGGAATATGACACTGTGGGGCTTTTACGTAGTTAAACTATTTAATTATATGAATTATTTGGGTAATTAATTAAAAAATTATCAGAATCTAAAAAAAAGAAATTAGTAAAAAATTGAACTATATAAATATAGTTTTTTCAATTTTTTTATAGGAAATAAATTTTATTTCCCCACTTTTACTCTCTATTAAAATTAATATGAAATTTTCTTACAATACAATATAAATATAGTGCATTTAACAATTTTATTTTTAGACAAATATGTTGAAATTTAAGAGGATCAATTAAAGCATTTAACTTTTCTTATGTTCGATTTTTTTAAAATTTAAAAATATTTTATCCAAATGAACTTTTATTAGTTTAGGTATAAGTAGAATTTCGAATATAATAGGGAATTCAAATTATTATTAAACAAAAATAAAATTTTGAATTTTTTTTTACAGATTCATCAACCAATTTAAATGATAACACTATCAGATCCAGTTGCATTGCTAGTTTGGATGAGTTATTATTCTGAAATGGAGTACGTGATTATTAATACATGAAAAAATTTTAATAGCCAATATTTTTATTTATTTTTTTTTACCACTCATTATTTTTCTAATTATACTTATTTATTTCCTATAATAATTTTAGGTGAACAAGTGGTTTTCATTAACCAAGTGCAATCAAGTGATTTATTTCTATGCTAAATAGAATATAATTTCGGCGTCAAATAGAACTTTATTTAGGTGCACTTTTTTATACTATTTGACATCGAAATAATATTCTATTTAGTATAGAAATAAACCACTTGGTTGCACTTGGTTGGCCAAAACCACTTGTTCAAATAGCATTACCTATTGAGCTCCTAACATTGATTCCGTACTATTATTCAAAATAATTACATATATTATTAATGAATATTTGAAAGCATGTTCAACTCTTACCTATTAACTTATGTTTTGGGTTGAGTTTCTTGACACATGTACACTGGAACTAAATAAACTCATATATATTTGGATTTCACTAACAAATGTCTTTATAAATATTATCATTTTATGAATATTCGTTAGCAAAATTGAGATATTTTAATAAAGTATATACGATATTTTTCACCCTTTAAATTAGTTTCTTTGTACGACTCAGTTACAAATAATAATGCTCCGAATATTTGAATTAAAATATAAGTAATTTGATTTGATATATTTGTTGGGAAAAGAAGGTTTATCCATGTATGAGTATATTTAGAATAGAATATTGAGATGAAAAAGGAGGCAACAAAACTTGATAAGTGTGAGAGTGAGTACTACAAATGGCAACGCCGATCAAAGGTTCTAAAATCTGTATCAATGCAACAACGCACACTCACTAACACTCAAAGCAATTTCACGCAGCAGGATCTCCTCATCTCACTCTCACTAACCACTCTCTCTATGATTGGAATCGGAATCTCCACTGCCACGTGTCACTCCTTTTCTCACGCGCACAAGGCGCGTACCTCTATTTTATTTATGCTTTCTCAACGGACCACCCACACCCCCCTTTCTCTCTCCAAACTCGTACTACTACTATTTCTTTTCTTTTCTTTTATTTTCTTATTTCTTATAATATTATTTATATTTATATTAATATATATATATATCTCTCTCCGTCTCTCTCTTTTGTGTGCATATCAATCAGCGTTCGTGAGAAGAAGAAGAAGAGAAGGTGTTTGGTTGGGCTGAGAAGAACACAGTCATCTCCAATTCAACCTTCTTCGTAGCCATGAAAGCTCCTCTTCCTTAACGCAGGTACCACTACCACACTCTCTCTCTCTCTTTCTCTCTCTACTTTGTGTGCACGACTTTGTATTTATTATTATTATATAAATATAAATATAAGTATAATAAATCGTAATACATATAGATAGATAGATTGGTGTTTGTGTGTGTCTTGTTATTATAAATTAAATTTGGTTTTATTTTTCATCAAAAACTATGTTTTCTTCACGTTTTCTTTATTTCCAATCTGCAACTTGGCCAATCGGTGCGTAACCACCACGACCCCGTTTCTTGCAGCTTCGCCTTCTTCATGTGGGTCTCACCGGCTGGTGCTGCTGCTGCCGCTGCTTCTTCCATGGAGGTAACCGCTTCTCTATCTCTATCTCTTGTACGATCTTTCTTAATGTACTTGCTGCTCTCTTATCGTAGTAAATAATAACTCGAATTTCCTTGGATCATATTGGATTTATCACTCTGGAACCTCTGCCTCTGCTTGTCTCTTTCTTCTCTCTCTTTTTATTTAATATATATGTATATAAATACATGTTGTTTTTACTTTCGTTCTTCTACTTTGTGCCTTGCTGGAGTCGTGTTGGTGGTTTCGTAGAGATTGTGTTGCTTTCGGCATTCAACAGTAATGTGGCTAATGGGTTGTCGTGCATTTCTGATTTCTGTAAAGTCTTCTACTTTTGCTCTCATTTCGTAACTTACTTCATGAAACGGATCTGGTTCATTGCTCTCACCCGCTGCTTGCTTCTCATAAATTAATATAATATATCTCTACTCGTTATTATCATTTTAAATAGGACAAAGTTTGTTATTCTGAGGAGTATTGATGGTTTGGTTGGTATCAGATTATGTATATACAGTTAATTTCTTTTTTTTTTTTTAAAAAAAAGACAGAAAATTTGGAGACTCTGCTTGAGCTGAATTCTGCCACTATGCTCTTACTTGACCAAATGATTATGTTGATGAGATTTGTGTTCAAAACTTTGTGGCAGGTGGATGCGGTGCAAGTGAATAACCTTGTGAATTGTGTGGATGAGCAATCACTTACTCCAGAATTTTCTGATGATTATGACGTTTTTGGTGATCCGGATGTATTTCCTCGAGTTGGTCAGGAGTACCAAGTTGAGATTCCATCTCTGACTTCAATTTCTAATTATTCCTGGTTGCCAAAGAACTCACATGAGGCAGAAAGCACAGCTAGTGCTCTACATGCATTTCGAGTGGGATTACCCATCCCATTGATTCGGATTGCAGACGAAGTAGCAAACTATAATGATCGTCTGAAAAATGCATGCAAGTCAACTGGAGTTGGCAAGAAAGTTGAATCTCCAAAGCTCGAATGTGTCAAAGAGACTCAGGGTGGTCTGGACTATGATAAACTGGATCCTAAGCTTGAGGTGACTGACACTACATTGGTCCATAGAATGGAATTGGGAAGTTCCAATGTTAAGCAAGAGACGAAGCATGAAGAGAAAGACCATCGCCTGGTTCCGGGGGCTGCAAGCGACACCTGGGATGAAATTGAAGAGGGAAGTTTCATACTTGGATTATATATATTCGGGAAGAATCTTGTTCAAGTGAAGAAATTCATTGGCAATAAGAAGATGGGTGATATATTGTCATTCTATTATGGGAAATTTTACAAGTCTG
>JASCZI010000010.1:136375-169887 GCA_036250425.1 Stylosanthes scabra
TGTGGGCTCTAGTTGAACCTATCATTGCCAATGAAGGTGAACATTGAATAAAAACATCATCTTTAGAGGGAAAAACAAAATAAAAATTGAAGCTTGCAACAACAACAAAAGAAGAAACATACCTGGAACCTAATCTTAATAACATCGAGGGGTGAGGTTACTGTCCTTGAAATTCCACCGGAAATTGCCCCAGCAGAGGAATCAATAACGGCACGCTTCAGTTGATTGTGCTCCTCCATTGCCACAAGCACCTTCCCTCTCTCCCTTCCTTCTAAGACTATACTATAACCTGCAATATCCACAAACCCTATCAGACGAAACTTGAATAGCCCGTTTCCATATACAACATTGTTCAATTCATAATGTAACAAAAGGAGAATCAAAATCCACGATGATTCATCCGCTGAAAACCCTTCAAATTAGGGTTTCCTTTGAATTTCTCAGAACTATGGAAATTAATGAAAAGGGGAAAAGCGAAACGGGTAAAAGATTCAAGCTTTAAGATCGGCGGTAACGTACCTGCAGGGGAAGATAAAGAAGGTGGGCAATGAAGAAGAGAGCCACATTACAGAGAGAGAGAGAGAAAAAGAAAGAAAGAGCGAAAGAGAAAGATATCAAAGTGGAAATGGTTTTATAATTAAATTAATTATAATTATTAATTAATTAATTGCCGCCTTATTTGATTGAGATTTGCAGGAATTTAGCGGAGACAGGGATTTCAGGGTGCAAATTTTTGCCTTTTCTTTTGTGGCTTATTGTAGTGTACTTTCACAATTCAAACGAGAGGAGAGATTCTAGCTTCACAGCATTTATTTTTATAATAATATATGTATATGTATTTTTAGGATTTAAGATTTCGATTGAAGATTGATGTGCCTGTTTGTTAGTAATTAAGTAACCGATAATCTTGATTTTAATTGCCATTAAATTACAAAAGTCCCATGTGTTTTACCAATGTTTGTTATATCTAGTTATCTATTCATCCTTTTTACTTTGATCTAATTATATAAGTCAATAATTTAAATTAAATATTATATTTTTTAAATTTTAATATTATGTTTTTAAAAAATATGAAATGAGTTAATTATTGAATATTTTTTATTAATTAATCATATTTTTTTATTAATTTTTTTCGAAATTTTGTATATTCATTCCGAGAAAATATTGGTAACCAATAAAAAATAACTATTAATTAGTTAATTTTATATTTTTTAAAAAAATAAAACATTCGAAACTTAAAAAAATAAAATATTTAATTTAAATTTTTGAATGATATTCACTAAATTTTTATTAATTATTAATTATTGAGTATTATTCATTGATTTAAGTAATAAATAAATTATTTAAAACACGAGGCCATATAAATGATTGTTGCAACGAAGTACAAAAACATTTCATTCTTAGATTATAATTGTAAATTTGTCCAATTCTTATTTTTAATTATATTATTTTTTTAACTGATTTTATTTGCTGCTGAAAGGACATGACGTATTATTGCTAATTCGTGGCAAAAAGAAAAGTAAAAGTGCTAATAATAAAAAAATAAGAAAGCAAGAAAAAGTATGAATTATTAGCTTTATATGCAAGTCTTCCCATAGTCCCATACATTAAGGTTGTTATTTGCTTCGTTTATATATCAACTTGAGCACCTTCGGTGGACACAATTTCTCTCCATCAGACGCACAGTGCAACACTTTGTAAAAGTCGTTTCGATTCTCAAAATCTATGGCTATCTTCTGTGTTTATTCTTACTAGGAATTAAAAGATAATAATATAATTGGGATGTGTTTATTTTTTTCCATCAGTATGTGTTTGATGAAGATATTAAATAATTTATAATGATAATAATAATAATATCAGTCGGTATTGTATGTGAGTATGTTAATCTTAAATGTAGCAAGAGTATATTCACCTAGTCTCTTTTATTATTATGATATTCATAATTTCTTCTTGATGAATCGAGATTCGACTCAAGTTAGTTCTGCATTTAATTAACCTGCTTTAATGAAGATATATAGCTGTATTATTGAAACCCTAATTTATCTACTTATCAGCTACTTCTTGATTCACGACTGATTCCAATGATGACTATAACGAGAGATCGATTAGATTACTTTAATTTGTTAATTACTGCAACAATTTAAGGTTTTGCTTCGTGATGAATAAATACAAATTAAACTTTTCTTGTTGTATTGTATACATATATTGTTGGTATCGTGGGGAATAAAATTATTGAGGAGATTTTAGGAAGGAGTCAAGTGAGGAAATACAAAATAAAAAAATACAATATTTAACTTAAAATCTTAAGATGTCGTAAATAAATCTTTCATTTTATAAATTCCTCACTTCGTCTTACATTTAAAGATATGGTATTAACTCCTTACATTTAAATATCAACGGATATGTGTACACTAGCTAGCAAGTACCAACTAACAGCAATTTATATGTAACATGTGTAGAACCAGAATCATATGTATTAAGCAAAAAGATATCCTAGCTAATAGAATTAGTAATGCATAAGATCTTTTAATTTTAGGGATTTTTGTTAACTAGATTTTTCTCTTTTTTTTTTGTAAAACATGTACAATCTAATTTATATTATAAAAAAATTATATTTATAAATAGATAAATAAAGAGTAGTTTATTTAAATTTTGTAGGAAAAAAAGTGAATTTTATAAATAAAGCTAAGTTCATATATACCCATCTTATTTCACTGCTTGTTACAACCACACGTGTTGAACAAGACATAATAAACCGATTATCATTAGGGAAAAATGAAAAACTGAGATTAAGTTTGATTTCTGTTTTTATTTTTTATTTTTAAAATTATAGAATGAAATTAGAAAATTTAAAAAATATATTTTTATTATTTTTTCACAAAATTAAAAATAAAAACAAAACATAAAAACCCAGGCCAAAAACATTCTAGATGTGCTTTCTAAAACTCTATAAGTTAATTATTATTTAAAAGCAAAAAAGGAATTAACAATATCATTTTTTTCCATCACAATTTCACAAAAGCAAAGAAAGGGGAATAATTAAGAACGTGATCGCGACTAAGATTCATCACACCTAAAGTTGGAAATGGACCGAGCCGAACCGAACTTTGACTTAGACGAGCCTGGCCTGTTAATGTTAATAGGCTTTTTTTTAGGCTCGAGCCCGACTCGTTTAAAAGCCTGTCAAGCCCACGAGCCTATTTTTAAAAAATTTGCTATAGAAATTATAAATAATTTTTTTTTCACTAAATACAATCCAAAATTTATAATTCCTTATAAATTATAATTCAATAATATATTGACCGTTAATCATATATAATATAATACAATTATACTTAGTCTTTTTTTAAATTTTATTATTCATTATCTTTTTGGGTATATCATAAATTAGTAGTTAAAATTCAAACTAAGAAAATTATTTTTTATAAAAATAATTTGACAAGCCGGCCCAACGAGGTTTATAGACTTTTTTTAAAACCTGTGGTCTAACCTGTTTAATAAAACTATCCGAACCGAATCGAGTCTGAAACGAGCCGAGTCACGAGCCCTCGAGTAGCCCGGCCCATTCCCATTGTTAATCACACCGTATAAAGTGACCTAGCCATTAAAATTAAGTGATGATCAAAATCTTCATATGGGTATAATTGTTTTTTTCATCTTTGAAAAAAAAACTATTGATAGTAAAAGAAATAACGAATACGACAAGAAAGCTCACTTAAAATTGAAATGGCATATGGGAGTATTGATCCAACATTATATTCCTTATGTTTACTGCTTTATTATATTCTCCGAATCAATGTAAATTCCCTCGTTCCCTTCTTTTTTAATCAAATTAAGGCATAAACGACCTAACAATCGATAATTAAGTAAACAATAAACCATTCTCCTTTTTCTTGCTTTAATCTTATTCCTTTCTATCATCACACAATTCCTCACCCTTCTTTTCATGTCCCAATTTTTTTAAAAGCTCTTGCTAATTTTGTTATCTATAGTGGGACAAAATTTTATTGTTGTTGTTGGTTGTTAATTTTTTTATCATTAAATATGGAAAAATAATAAAAGAATTAAATATTATTATTTCCTAGCAATCCTTAATTACCTTAAACTGAAAACTCTCATGCTTCTATTTATATTTTATTTAATACATAAAAAATGTCTAACCAATTTTTTAAAATTTTAATATAGTATTTCAAATAATTTTTTTCTTTCGTTACAGAGAATTCTTAAAATAAATAAATAAACAATATCAAGAATTTTATTTGCACACCAAAATCAATCACCAAATTAGCTACTAGTGTATAATACATATTGAAATATAAAAATTTAACTTATTTTTAGTGTGTATTTTGTATTTCAATATGTATTATACATTAGTGGCCAATTTAATGGCTGATTTTGATGTACAGCTAACATAACTCAAATAATATTTCGCATCACTGTGTTCGTTTCTCATGCATATACAAGTTTTTTGACAAATTGGGGATTAAATTTGCATTTACATATACAATGTAATTTTATTTTTCCACTCATTATATTAATCAATTTTCTCATTAGATCTTAATTTGATATAGTGACATGTGATGGCATATGGTTATAGATAGAACAGGGTTTTGAAAACCAAACTGCTTGCTTCAACTAGATTAAGTGGAAATCGATTATTTAACTAATCCAATTCAAATAAAAAAATTCAGTTGCAAAAATCACTGAACCTATGTTGGATTGATCAAGTTTTTGATTAGAAAATTGGTTGATTTTTTTATATATAAAAACAATATTCTTTTAAAATGTATTATCTTCTATTCAGTCAACATCAATTAAACCTTGTCAATTAAACTTTTAAACCTTTTGAATATTTGATTTTATAAGAATAATTTTGTCAATTCAATAATCGGTTCCAATATATAAAACCTTAATTTTTTTGTTGTCTAAAACCTTAGATGAATTATTAGAGATCGAATTTTATGTTTCAAAGTTCATTTTTAATAGATAATTAGATATCGAATAATGTGTAATAAATTAAAGCTAATGAAAAGTGATGAGCAACTTATAAATTTAACCAAAAAAAAGAAAAAAAAACTTATAAATAGCAAAGTATATAACTAAAATCGGTAATCAAGATTTTGTGGTATCCAGTTGCCTCTCTAATCAGCAATAAGCATCGCTTAGAAGAGATAAAGGTAAGGTATCACATGGCTATTATATTATAGGTTCCTCCAGCTAATAGCTAATTAATTAATTAATTAGTAGTATATATATTATGCCTCACTTTCTTAATAAATATTGTTAGAATAATTTGTTAATGCTATACGACTAGTATCATTTTATACCCACTCACAACACCTCAAAAAAAAAAAATATTGAAGCGTCTATATGAATATCTCCCTCGTTTATACAAAAAAGGCTCGTAGTTGCTTCCTATATACACAGGTCGAAATAGAAAAGAATAAGTTCAATTATAATATGTTACAATTCAATATAATATATCTGATGATGAGAAAATTATATACATAAAATATATTAAAAAAAAAACTGACGATCAAGCTATTATGTTATATATATCACTAAAAAAAATCGACAAATTTCGCATTTTTTTAAAAGAAAATTTGCGGAAATTTTGACCGTCACAAAATGTGTTGCGACGGTTTAAAAAATACCGCGATATCATGTGATACTATTTAATTGCGACAGTTTTTTAGAAACTAGAACATATTACGACGATTTTTTTACTTTGTAGCGATTTTAAAATCCCACAATTTAAAAATCTCTCAACACAAAAACTACCTATTATAGTCGGAGAGAGTCCTAAATTTTATAAAACTTTTTTCATGTGTAAGTTTTTAACTCTTTTTAAGATATTAGTGTCTTCACATTTCACAAATTCCACACTTATATCAAACCCTAAACAAGGCAAGGAGGTTCCATTTATTAGGTATGTAGATAAGATAAGCTCTTTTTTTCCTATTCCAAAAACGGTGGAAAACATACATATAGCATGTCTAAAAATTTAAAGATGCTGAATAAGAGGTGCAAGTATATATATATATATGGTATGAATATGATACTTTTAATGTGTTCATATATATCATGTCATTATAGTAGTTTCATTTTGGCTTTAATATTGGGGACAGTCACATGGACTAAGTATATTGGTGATGGATGCAGTGAAAAATCTTTCCATCAATTGTGGAGCCAACTCCCTTGTGATGATTCCATAAATCACATGGGACTCTACTAAACAAGTCACTATGCATGCATGCATATGCTTGCTTTCAAATCTGCTCCCATCCATAGTTTTCAGAGCGAGGGAGAGACCCCCCACCCCCCTCAGCTTCTTGATTTAATTTAATTCTCCGAATAATAACTTTTTTGTATGTGAGAAGAAGAAATGCCAAAGGTTGATGTGTGCCTTGCCTCCCCAACTTGCATAAATTTCTTTCTCCAAATGGATATATTGGGAATCAAATTTATATTTGTCAAAGGTGGCCAGTTATAATGTTAGTTTTTAATTACACTTATATGTTTTTATATGTCATCTCATCACCATGCCCTATGTCACCGTGACCATATACATACATATTATATAAGTCGCTGATACATGCATATACTAATTTAAGGGTAAAGTATTGTTTTTGTCCCTAACGTTTGGGATAAATTTCAAAGATGTCCTTAACATTTAAAACATCCTATTTATGTCCCTAACATTTTAAAATCGTATCAATCTTATTTCATCTAATTATAAAAACCACTAATAATGCAATATACAAATAAGTATATATATATACCCCAATAGTTAATACCCCACATAGTAATTAAAGAATTACTAAAACTCGTGGGAGAATTTTTTGTGGTACTAATAAGGATAGAGGTAGTAGTGGTCCTTATTGGAAAAGATAGAAGGGCATAGGACATGATGTAATTCTGATGAGCTTGAAAAGGAAATTTTAAAAGGAATTTAATTTTGGTGTGTGTATGTCATCTGCACAATAAGACAGGATATAGGAACTAAGTTGGGTTAGCTCACTAGTTTGTTTAAGCAAGTGTTGGGGTTCGAATTCCGACTTATGCATGCAGCAATTTATTAGTCAGTAGCAAATCTTTAAATGAAACTCAGATCTACGAAAGATTAGTCCTCAACCTGTAAAACTGAAGGATACCTTGAAAAAAAAAAAAAAGACGGGATATAGCAAAGTGAAGCAAATTCACGAGTATTATTAGTGTTGGCTTAGAAAGCATGTGTGCCCTAAATAAGGCTCTAATAAACAACCCTCCTTCATGCCATGCCTCTACATTTATTTAATTTAAAAGCAATGTTACGTGTTAATAAGTAAGTAGTCTCTTAACATTTCTCCATATGTAATTTGGTTGGTTGGATATGGGGTGCAATTAATTGGAACTTTGAATCTATATATTGCTTTCTACTACTTTTATTCCCTTACAACTTGTGTTATGTGCATCATGCATTATTTGTTACCCAATTTTTATATAAAAAAAAATTTCTCTATTGGAGCCAAGCATCTCCCAACCAATCTCAACATACGTACGTAATTAATAGTCCATAATTGTAATAATTCACATAAAATTATTTGTCTGCCTTGTTTCGGTGCTAATTGCCCAAAGTAATAACTATATCTTTTTTATGAGTAGACAAAACAAGTACAGTTTTTCTGATTCAAAATTAAATAATGATTGGAAAATAAGGTAGATATTTACTTTACCAACATCATTTTGCAAGAGTGACAGTTTTGGTGTAAATACAAGTTTCACACATTATCCTTTAAAAAAATCACAATTATTATTACATCTAAACATAATGCTTTGAATTGTAGTTGTCACCAATTCACCATTCACGAAAGAACTCCTCCAATTAAATATTTAAGATAGAGAAAGTTGTTGCAGAAGGATATTATTATTGTTCATACTCAGTCAATATTTCCGAAACAAATTCAAACATAGGGACTTGCTTTGAAATTGAAGGTGACAAAAAGTAGTGTATTATTATTCTCTCTTTACCCCAATGGTTCCCACGAAAATTATAGTAATATAAATTGAAGGGCGGGGGGATGTGAATTGTCAAAACTAGTTAGGCAAACAAATAACCTTTTTTAACCGAAAGTATAAATTAGTATTCATAGTTAGGCAACGAAAACTAATAAGAAATTCTTCACAAGTAGTCACCCCTCCGTGTACGTGTGCCTTAATGCAAATAATCAACAATTCAAGTTAAGTGAGTCCAGTAATTAATTCATTAATCCGCTTAAATAAATGTTGTTAGACGTTCGAATCCTATCTTGCGCATGCTGCTGTCCAATAGCCACGACTGCTACACAAACTCTTAAATGAATTTCTAATATGTGACAGATTAATTCCTGAACTATCGGATCGAAAGATATTAATACCGTAAAAAACAAAAAACAATTCTACTTCCATACCCAACAACCAAAATTTATTAATTAATTGAAACCAATTCCCTCTCATTTTGGGTCCCTATCCCCACTCTTTACCTTATCCCCCTCAATCCGTAGGAAAATATTTGGAAAAGGATATATATCATCCATTTAATTATCCTTTACATTATCATTTCTTTTTTCGTATAATGTTTTATAGCAAATAAAATTTATTGTTTTGGATCAAAATTTGGCAAGTAAATCCCTAGATTTTATTAGATTCAGATAGTATAAAAATAAAGTATTAATAAAAAATATTGATTAATATTAATCAAATTAAAGTGTTGATGAAACCTAACATTTGGTTTTTTCCTTCTTATAGTGATAGTTAAATATAATAAAATTAGACCGTCCTGATAAGTGTGCTTCATTAAATAAATTAAATCACAGTTGATAGCAGATATACACAAATAAAGAAGTAGTATACAAAATATATATATAGTGTGAATTAATATAATGTTCACATACAATATGCTTATTGACCTAATTAGCTAAGTTGAATAATATTAATGATATGCTTTGGATTAAAATGGTTGTAGAATAAAGGCATTGTACGTACCCGCCAAAGAAAACAAAGATTCTGAGAGTGTGGGTGTGGGGTTGCAACAATATAATACTAATAATAATAATTGGGACTATATTCGCAAATGGGGAAATAATAAAGGGGAATCAGCATTCTCCTCTCATCAATTCTATTATTATCATCATCCATCACATAATAAAAATACATCCTTAGGAATTGGAATAGGACCTCTCTCCCTCTCTCTCTGCCCCCACCACTAATATTTGTATTAGCTGTATTGTATGTATTCCCATCCAAACATAACATCATCATCACCCTCCAAATATGATATAAGGTAAAAATATAGATGATAAAGAGATAGATTTGTTAGAAAAATGTGTGGACTTATATTACTTTAATTTATTTAGATGTAAGGTATATTGTAAGAGAATCTTTTATATATATATAAATTTAGATATGTACTGAATACCTATTTTCATATATATATATATATATATACCTTCAATTCCTCCAAAATTTATATTCATCCAGATTCCATAATATAATAATAAAATTAAATTAAATAAATAAGGATATATAAAAGTTCGCTATAAATAGAGGGAGAGAGCGTGATTTAGAAATCAAAGTTGGGAGGCATTGAAGAAGGAAGAAAAGAGAGTAATGTCGGGGGTATGGGTATTCAAGAACGGGGTGGTGAGGTTGGTGGAGAATCCAGGAGGGGATTCAGTGCAGGGTGGAGGAGGAGGGAATGGAAGGAGGAGGGTGCTGGTTCACACCACAAGCAATGAGGTTATTACTTCCTACTCGGTTCTGGAGAGGAAGCTCAACAGTCTCGGTTGGGAGCGTTACTACGATGATCCAGACCTTCTTCAGTTCCACAAGCGCTCCACCGTGCACCTCATCTCACTCCCCAAAGACTTCAACAAGTTCAAGTCCATGCACATGTACGACATCGTCGTCAAGAACAAGAACTCCTTCGAAGTTAGAGACATCTAATCTAATTAATCTATCTTTAAACTTTATTGATTTGTGCGTGTATTATGTGTTTAATTATAATTTGTTTAGTTAGGTACTATGTAGTAGTGTTAATGACTGGTGATGGAGAATTGTTATTTGTGTGTGCGTGTATGTGTGTGTATGCATGTAAATTATTTGTATGTGTATGTTCTCCTTAATTAATTCTGCAATCAAAACTACTCATCAGCTTCTTTCTCTCCATATACTTATCTGCTACCGCTTTTGCTCTCTTTATTACTATCATGAATTTGGGTTTTGGGCCACACGGATTTTTATTTTTATCTTTTTCTTCCCCATGCATGCTATTCATATATATATATCACAAGCTAAGAAGGGACAGCCTAACTTGAGTTATAAAATATTGAAAAATGTTATCTGTAAACAACTAGCATTCAAATATAAAATACATATAAAAATAATTAAATTACATATATATTTATACGTAAATAGCATAACTATAAAATATATCTAAAGACCTCAATGTTTTTCAAAGAAGATTATATATTATATGGATTGAAGAAAGAAAATCATTTTGTTATCAATATATATATATATATATTATATGCTGTAATTTTAAATGAATAGGTTAGTTATGCAACCAGCGACGTGACTAAACAGTTCTAAAAAGTGATCAATGTATATAATTTCAATTTTTTTCAATAAAAAATATTGGTGGTGTAAGGTATTTCAATGATAAATTAGATGTATAAAAATAAAAAAAAATTTATTAACGCGTACAAATGTTCTCCCTTACTAAGAAGTGGTGGTATTGTTTTTTGTATAATAATGGTGGGAACGAGTTGGAGTAGGAATTTCTGCATGTACAAATGAGCTGAAAGAAAAGGAAATAAAGAAGGGTGCATGGGATGTGAATATGGGGAAATCAAGTGATCACGTGGGAGGAGGTGAGCAGATTCGTTCGTTGACATTTTGACTTTTCTTACCAACTTTTTTGCTGAATTCGACATTACTTACTTGTCGCCTATGGATCGGTCTCCATACAGGAAGTCTCTTAAAGTTCTCATTCTTTTTTTCATTTTCAGGATATATGTTCTTTTGTTATAGCCATCGTCTTGATTTCAGATGCCATTTTGGACCACATATATGTGAATTGGATAACTAAACTCGTTTTATTTGATGACAATAATCACAAGTTATTATATCCTTAACAAAGTATATATATATGTACTGATACCGTTTTGATTGTAAACGCAAAGTGAAGTAGATGAAAAAGCTTCTAGTAAAGGAGAAAGAAAAGGTCTTTTGATCAAACACGCTTTGAAGATCACTTTCAAACACTAATCCAGAATAAGCTCGCTGAGCATTTGAGAAAGCTAACGCAAATTTAACTTATTCAGTGATGGTTATACCCAAATAGTAAATTCTATTATTTGGAAGAGACAGACAGAGAGCCAGAGAGAAGGGGGAATAAAGTCAGTAGTGTTTTAGAAGTAGGAAAAATGGAGAAAACAAGTTGATAATTTTTTTTTCCCTGTATTAAAGATTATAACAAAAAAAAAAAGGAAAGAAAGAAAAAGGAGAGAGAATTACAATTTGTTTGACAAGGGCAAAAAAGTCCAGTATATGATACGAGACAACCCTTCCCCTGTTCCCCACTCTTGAATTTCCAACTATATATCATATCATATCATATATATCATTATCGACCAACAAAGAAGGCAGGAAGCTTTTTCCATTCACCAACCTTTCCTTTTTCTAAGCAGATTCTTGCTAAATTGCTTTTACAACATAAATTCACAACCTATCCGCAAACTTTTGCTACTTTGAGCAGCTGAATCCATGGCAGACCGAAAGCCAGATAACC
Organism: Stylosanthes scabra; assembly: GCA_036250425.1. NCBI lineage: Eukaryota > Viridiplantae > Streptophyta > Magnoliopsida > Fabales > Fabaceae > Stylosanthes > Stylosanthes scabra. Next base: position 148,185 of record JASCZI010000010.1, read on the forward strand.
AGGACCAAAAACAACAATATCCCAAGAACAACCAATTTAATTTTCATATTCTGATACCACATCTTCCTACGGATTTGTGTTCCTTTCTTTCTGAAGTCTTGTGCCTGAAAATTAGGAAATAGTTGAGCACCTTAAACTATAAAAGCATAAGATTCCAAATGATGCTTGTCAAACCTTAGTTGAATTACCTGTGAGTGCAATGTCTCTGTCTTATCTGCAAGTACAGTTAGATTTTCTCCTCTATCCATAGCCTGGGAGCATCAATAGCAAAAACAAACATGCCAAAGTATTACAATGTCTAATCTATATAAGTGAAATCAATCAAGACTTCCAGCTAATGCAACTTATCCAGAGACCAGAGTGATAGTACCACATCCAAAAAGGATAATGCAGAGAGTGGTAATTGTACCATAGAACTGAACAGGTTGTAATTTAGTTGCTTATTTAACAGTAAGTTCGTATTTGATATATTGTGAACTGAAACTGATATTGTGTTCAAAATTTTAAACCCCGATAAATTTACAGACAGAACAATACCCACTTTTTTCCCATAATTTCTGCCACATTGCATCAAAGCAGTCCATTATTAACATAGCAAGTTAGCATTTAGCAACCCCCTCCCAATACTATATTCCCCTATCTCCACCCATCTTTATTTCAATAAACATGGTATATAATTGACAATGGATTACAGGTTAGACTGGGATGCACAGAGAGAATTACACAATGAAATTGCTGATTATCAATTTTTAAAAAATCCATGTCTTACTCCAAAACCGTATCATATAATACCTTGTCAATGTTCTCCAACATAATACTTTTAACTTCTGAAACTTGAGCCTTCACTTTAATTAGCTTTTCAATCTCCTCTGCATGGTCAATGATATACTTCATGTGCTCCTTCATCACTGGTCTGCAAAAGTACACGCATTTTATATCAAAGCAAGAATCTAGTAATCCATAAACACATCATCAAGGGCTTGGACAGAAATAAGCAGACCCGAATTCCTTGTTGAGGCTTTTGGCAACAGCTGTATCCGCTTTTCCTCCCCCATATCTTTTCTTAAAATCCGCCTTGACACGTTCTAGGAAAGCAATAGATATCTGCTTACTAACAGATTCCTTGGCAACAACACAGTATGCTGCAGATCACATAGAAGCCCATCTTGATTAGTCATACAGCAACCCATGGTTTTAACTACACAGAAAGACCATTACAATAGCGGCACAATTGTTGCTGCATCGCCAATGTGGTTGCGATTTCAACAACAATATTGCAGCCGCACCTTAGAACCCTGGCAACCCAATGTTTCAGTAAAACTTAGAAGTGGCTAGTTTGGTTCTAGAAACCAATGCAAGTCAAACAGTTATCTGAAGAGGTTTGATTTGTCAGCTAAATTAACAGAAACTTAGCAACTGGCAAGGGCACATGAGCATGCAATTGACCATGTATTATCATGGCACCCTAACCCTAACAACTCAAGAAGCACTAAGAGGATCACAGCCACAAGATAAGCTCATTTTGAAGGCTGTTTGTAGCATGATTAGTCTAATAATATCAGTAAATGATGGACAAAATAATTGAGTGTCCCACCAAGATCCCATTATTTCTCATGGTGGAGGGAACAGGCATACAATGAAAACAAAAATTGAATACCACCACTCACCAAAAGCAAATAATCCTCCAAGTCACAACTTGGAACAGTACAGAATCTACACACATGCACCACAAATCCAGAATAATCTTTTTTTTCTGGTTCAATGAGACCTTAATTGACCTAGAGAACAGCATTACCCAAACCGAAATTCCGTTTCTCCTCATTCATTTTGTCTATTGCAGCAATTATTGAATGAAAAACTGACAAAATTAGTGAAATGAATGAATGAGTCATAAAAGGTAAAAGAATTAAAGAAGCAAATAAAGAAAATGTTTAAGGCAAGTAGTGTGCGAAAGAATAGATCCAGCAATTAGAAAGAGTGAATTGAAGTTGCAGTGCAGAAGAGACAAAAAAGAAAGTAAGAGATCGGAAGAAGAAAGTGAGTATACCGTAACCATCTTCGACGAGAAAATTGAAGGTGTGGTGGTCACAGCTGTAGGTGAACTTGTTGTTGGAGGAGGGAAGTTTCTGAAGACACTGAGCGGCAATCGCAGGGAAGTTTCCGGTGAACTCGGTGTACTCAGCTAACACCATGGTCCCGCGCGCAACAAAGCTGTATATGAACGATTCCTGACCCATCTCAACTCAGTCTCTGACTCGGAAACTCAGAGAGGAAGAGAAGGAAAAAGAAAAAGGTGTGTGCCGTTGTTCTTGAGTTCTAGACTCCGTTTCCTTTTTTCGCTTTATCTTTGTTCCGAAGAAACAAATAATGTTCCCTTTTCTCCGTAATTTATTCATCAGAAAATTATTAATATTTATGGATTTATAAATTGGTTTTTGTCAATTTTTTGAGCTGTAATGATTGACTGGGGTTTGACAGTGTTTGAAAACAGATCTCTGTGATCTACTCATCACTCGTCACTCACACTTACTACTACTACGCGGATTTTGGTTTTTTCTTTTCTTTCGGCGCTGTTTAATTAATTATATTGTGTTTGTGGGTTTTATTACACGACAATATTTGATAACTAAAAATAATCTAACCCAGTAAACATCAATTTGTGATTATTAAAACTTTAATTAATTAATTGATTAAACTGTATGGTTAAAGCTAAAGTAGGTGCTTTTGGGGTGCTTTATCTCTCTTCCTTGCTTTCGTTTATTCATTTCTTTGTTCCTTTCTTCCGCACATGAACTCATATTTATTACTTTTCGTGAAGGAGAATGCATGCTTCAAAATATGTTCTTTCTTTATTTTGTTATGCTAATCATTTTCTCTATTTTTTTATTATTTGTTTTCGATATTTAGTTTTGATATGTTATAAGAAATTATTTATAGTATTTGCCAAACCTTAAGGGAAGACTTTTAAAATGTTTATGCTTAACATGTTTAATGTTATTATTATTGCGACGTGATGTTAATTTTAATGAGTGTGAACCAACAAGCCTAGTGGTAGAAGTGTGAAGCTTCCCTCTTGGGAGAAGATGAGAGCTCTCATGGTTTTGGGTTTTCCCTTCCTTAAATGCAAATAAGTGATGTACCATACTTGTTGGATCAACTTGCATGTCAAAGAAAAGACTACAATGGAAATAGACAATTTAGACATCTAGTAAATAGTAATGACACCAAAATATGATGGACCCTTATAAAGAGACTAAATCCAATGCAATGCTCATGTGTCCCCTCACCATTTTGAAATATTGTATAACAATTTAAATAAATTATTTTTCATATTTTCTTTTGGGTTAATTTATTTTTTAGACAAGATTGAATTTGTTTTGTTTATTTATTTTCTAACGAAAGGTAACAAAATTGCATTTCAAAGAGGAAAAATAATGGAGGAATATCCAAATGTATAGCTGAAAAAATTCGATAGAAATTTAAAAACTATAAACTATATAAAATAACACACACATATATATATATATAAACTTAGTAACTATTTTCTTTTGTGTAGGGGTGGGATTATTTTATAAAAAGTAACATTTTCATATACATGATGTGATGAATAGAAGAGTGTAGGTTTGTAGTAATGTGTGGAAGCACAATTATTTAGGGATGTATTTAGTTTCTTAGTTTAGTTAGCAACTTAGCATGCTAAATATCCGTATTGAACTAGATTCATATATGTAATATATAGTCGTCCTTAAAAATGGGTATTATTTGTTGGTTGACTTGATCTTCCTTTTATAGGATATATAGGAGGAGTTCCTTTTATAGGATACGAGGAGTGGAGAAGAAGAAGGAGGCACAAATTCTTTGTTGAATTGTCGTGTTTAAATATTGAACATATTTTGAACACGATACTCGTCGATATTTATTTGATATGTATGTTTTCAATGTCCTTAAAAAATAAAAAAAAATTTTCGAATATATTTAATAATTTAAACTATCATCACGTGTCTACATATTCAACTTTATTCTTAATTTATATTTTTAAAATGAGTTTAAAAATATTATATATTATTATTTTTTAAAATTAAAAATTATCTTAAATATTTTATATAATTAAAAAAATATTAAAAATTTTTAAAAAAATAATTTAAATTTTAATATAAATAAAATATCAATTATTATAATTTTATTAAAAATATATATTATATATATATATATATATATATATATATATATATATATATATATAAAATTAAGATTGGTGTATGCGTGTCGCGTATCTGACCATGGAACAACCCTCCTGTAGGTTCGTGTTTTGCTTTGGCAGACTTGGCCTTGCATTTTTTTTTTTTTAATTTATAGAAATAAAAGTAGTATTATATAGTGTCTTGGTTGACTAAGGAGGGATGCTTTGTAGGGACTAAGGAGTGATCCCATCCCATAGTATGGTCATGGCGTATGTAAATGTGAAGTTGTGAACCCAAAATGGCAACCCATGAGGACCGCACGCAGTGGAACCATCATCCATGAATGGGGAGTTAATTTAACCGCACAATTGTAAATTGTAATGGCTCCAAAGTTAAAAACCATGGGTGGTTCAATAATGCTACATGCATACGACGCCGTATGTATGCGCCATCCATCACCATTTCAGCATGCACCGACAATCCTGGGTCAAACAAATCTCCTCCTTCCCAAAATCATCGCTGCCAAACTCCCCCACTATTTTCCATCATTTTTTATTTTCATTTCTTTTTTACAGTTTCCCTTCCACTTCCTCTCTCTCTCTCTTTATTTTATTTCATCATTGTCTCTGTAAACCCCCAAAAGCATGGCATCCTGGAAACACACTGTGTTGCTAATCTTATTCTTGTTAAACGATGGGGCGGTGTCTGAGAATGTTGGAGATGCAGAACCCAAGACAGGAGGAAAAGGAGGGTGTGAGAAGAGATGGATACACATAAGGAAACTACCACCAAGATTCAACCTGGATCTGCTCGCAAAATGCTCCGAATACCCGCTATTCGACGACTTCTGCCCGTACCTCGCCAACCACGGCCTCGGCCAGAAGACGCACAACCGCTCACACAGTTGGTACCGCACCGATCCATCCACCTTGGAACTCATATTCCACCGCCGCATGCTCGAGTACCCATGCCTCACCCAAGACCCTTCCCTCGCCGACGCCATATTCCTCCCATACTACGCCTCCCTCGACGCCCTCCGCTACCTATACGGCCCGGACTACAATTCAAGCTCCGATCACGGCCTCGAACTCTTCGAATTCCTCCAGGATGACTCCCCCGAAATCTGGGCCCGCAGAATGGGCCACGATCACTTCCTCGTTATGGCCCGCCCCGCTTGGGACTTCACGCAGCCCTTGCATAACGACCCGCCTCTCTGGGGAACCTCCTTTCTCGAGCTTCCTGAATTCTACAACATCACCGCTCTCACGCTCGAGGCCCGGGCCTGGCCCTGGCAGGAGCACGCTGTTCCTTACCCGACCTCCTTTCATCCCCCAAATCTCGGCTTGTTAGAGGCCTGGGTCCAGCGCGTGCGCCGCTCCAAGCGCTCCAATCTGGCGTTGTTTGCCGGCGGCGGTGGAGCCTCGTCGTCGCCGAATGTCCGTCGGAGTATCAGGATGGAGTGCGAGAACGCGATGGCGAACTCCACCGGAATCGACGGGTACGAAAGTGTGTGCGAATTCGTGGATTGCTCGAACGGTGTTTGTGAGCATGATCCTCTCAAGTTCATGAGGCCGATGTTGAAGTCGAGCTTCTGCCTGCAGCCGCCGGGGGACACTCCGACGCGGAGATCGACCTTCGACGGGATCCTGGCGGGTTGCATACCGGTGTTCTTCGAGGATCTGTCGGCGAAGGGGCAGTACGGGTGGCACTTGGCGGAGAATGAGTTCGAGGGATTCTCAGTGTTTATTCCGAAGGAGGAGGTGGTGTTCAAGGGTTTGAGTATCTTGGATGTGTTGAAAAAGATACCTCGGGGTAGGGTTCGGCGAATGAGGGAGAAGGTTCTTGAATTGATTCCGAAAGTTGTTTATCGGAAGCATAACAGTTCTCCAGGTTTGAGGACGAAGAAGGATGCATTTGATATTACAGTTGATGGTACTTTGAACAAGATTCAATCCAGGCTTCAGGAACTTGCTTTTCCTCTCTGATTCTTCTTTCACATCCTTTCCTTTTCCCCCTTTCTCTCCATCTGTAATTATAATTTTGTCTTTTTCTAGTTAGTTAGCTAATTGTTTCTTTCTGCCCTTTTTTTTGTTATAATTTATAATTAATAGGTGTTGTTGAGTATTGCTATTACCATTAATTAAAGAGTAGCTAGCTAGTTGCTGTCTAATTACAGCTAAGTGCCAAGTGGTCAATACAACTTAAAGAGAATTGGCATTGTTGGCTTTCAGTGTCAATGTGTTGAGCTCCCTCAAGTCCAAGTGATTTGTGATTCATTTCTTTTATTTCAGGTTGGTTGATTTTGTTTGTTAATTGTGCGGCGCCATGAACCATGAACCATGAACATCACATTATAATGCCTACCCTGCCTCTGGTTTTCCATTAGGCTTAGGCATGTCAATCCACATATATATCGTTATCGTTATAATTAGTAGTAACATGACCTTCGCTCAACACGAATCAATTATTTAAAACATTACGCATTCAAATAATTATTCATCTTTATAATTGAAAATTATTCGCCATGGAATATTTTTTTTCTTTTGGACTTGCCATGGAATGCTTTTTTTTTGTCAGGGACTTGCCATGGAATACTTGTGTAGCCAGAAAGCACTCTAGATACCAATTGGGTATGTTGCGGCCCAGTTACAGGCTTGTGCTCTTAGGAGATACTAAGCCCATGGCCCAAATTTATTATCTATTATTATTGTTTCTTATTATGTTGGTAATTACTAATTAGTATTCAACTTGCTCTTCATATTTGACTATTATTATTATTCTTGCTTTAAAGTTGCGTTATTTATTACGCAATCAAAATTAAACTCAATTTTTTTTGTGGATATTTTTTTTATACATCTTTTACTTTTTCATATTACAATTTACAAATAATTAATGACAATTAAAATACATATAATTCTCTATATGAACTACTAAATACATAATATGTCTGTATGTGCATTACATAATCATATAATTTTTTTTAGCAGATAATTCAGAAGTTGAAATGCTCAAAAAAAAAATTATGGAAATATGTCAGATCAAAGGCTAATGTGACTTGTAAGTGACGTTTATGCAGGTGTAGCTCCACAGTTGTCATTAATTAATACTACATACTACATTATGAACTGAGTCATGAGATCTGAGATCATGACCGGTGACGTGAATCTCTTCATCATTTAATGATTTACATAATGAACAAGTTTGCCATAATAATAACCTTCATTTTTTAATTCTAACACTTGAGGATGAGGAGGGTGCACGTTAGGCTTCTCTTCTCACTTCTCACTTCTCACTCACTTATTTCACTTTACCTACCAAAGTTTCTGCTTTTAGCGTTTCATCCTATTCAATACTTTTTAAAAGAAGAGTGAATAAGACTTATACAGAAATTTGAATGTTAAACATTTAGTATGTGGTGCAATCTCTGGGCCATTTCTGACCAGTACTTGAACTACTTTGGAATAATGTTTTCATTGCTATGTCAAATTTTGTGGACCCATAAAATCCAGCAATAACAAGTCACAACCTCAATAATAGAGTTCTTTTCAAGAGAAATTAGTCCTCAATAAAACCAGTTTAGTATTGATTATTGACTATCGAATCTTACCAAAAATGTGGTTAAAGTGTTTCTTAAGGAATTCGAGCCATTAATTAAGAAATAGTCTAGGTACTAGAGAGGGTGGCTATGGCTATACTTGGTGGGAAAGTACATGACAAAGTGATGATGGAAGAGAAAGCCTTTTCTTGAACTTGGTCATGTTGAGATCAACAAAGATTCAAGTTGAGATCGGATGTTTTGAGGTCTTAGATTTTGGTGCAGGCACTTGTGTGTAAAGTGGAATTGCTCCAAAGAGCATAGCAGGATGAGGTTTCTCTAATGGGGACTAAATTGACTGAGGTTGGTGAAAAATTCAAGTGTTTTTTAGTCCAAATTGGAAGCATTTAAGGCACTCCTTTTAGCTCTGCTTAAATTCAATGGTGATGTAGCTTAGGCCTCATTATAATCTGAACCTTACGCTTTCCCCAAACACAGCTAGCTTTGGCTCTTTTTACCTTGTCTTATATTATTTCTTGCTTCTCTTTAGCCTTTTGCACCCTCCTAGACAAAAGAAAAACACTTCTTTTCTTCATTTGTTATCACATAAAACAACCATATAAACATGCCTACTAATTTCATCTCTTAATAATTAATGTGTCTCATTTTTCTAACATTATAAAATTGGGTTAAACATCAGCTAGTGTTTCCATGCAAGAACTTTACTTTAATTTGGTACGTGTTTTCTCAAGGCAAATTGGAAACAATACTAAAAAATAATGTGCATCCATCTTGAATTAAATTTTACAGTGAAGAATCTTTTACTTAGAAGAACGATTAAAAAAAAAGCAAGTTCTTTTGTAGAAATAATTCACATGAAACAAAAGCTTAATACATGTACAAGGGACAAAAAGATAAGATTGGATAAATAAAGAAATGCAGTACATGTTCATAAAATATATGCATATTTTATTTTGTTTTTCCTAGAAACCAACATCCAATATATCAAGCAAAATAAAAATAAAAATTAGGAGTTACCTTATTTAAAGAAATGATACTAAATTAAATAAAAATAGAGAAAAAAGAAAGAAAGAATGATGTAAAGGGGGGTGGGAGAAGGAGAAGCAGAAGCAGAAGAAGCAGTGGTGTTGTTCTTGTGTCAGTCTCATTTCTTTTTCCAAACCCTCTCCCTCTCTGGTGTCTGCCTTCACTTCCCTCAAGTTTCTAATCCCTTCTTCAACCTTGTTACTCTCATTACCACCTAATGGAAACAAAGACTCCTCGTGCTGCCTCCTCAGAGCCATTGAAGTATCAGGTAACTAACTTAGCTACCCTATGTTCGTGTTATGTTAAGCACCTAAGGTTGTCTCTTGACTCTTGTGTGTTTTATCTCAGACATGGTTGTTGAAGGTTTCCATACACTGTGAAGGTTGCAGAAGGAAAGTAAAGAAAGTTCTACGCAACATTGATGGTACTATATTACAACAGTATTTTGACTTGAAATTTCAACTCTCTTTCTACTGTTTCTACAGAGCCTAAGCTAGCTTCTTGTTTTCCCCACATGCATCACTCTGTAACAATATCATTGCTAACATTTCACTGACTTAAACTCAAACTTTCTTCTTTCTTTCTTTTGAAGGTGTTTTCACTACAACAATTGATGCGCAAGAGCAGAAGGTGACAGTGACGGCAAGTGTTGGTGTTGAGACTCTCATAAGGAAACTCATTAAAGCTGGGAAGCACGCTGAGATTTGGCCGGAGAATGTTGCCGGAAAGGACGGCAAGCCGAAGAAGAGGAACGAACATCAAAGAGATGCAGAAACCGTTTCCCCTGCAAATGCTGAATCCAACTCTGTCTCTACCAAAAACAGGGGAATTGGAAATGCAGACAATTCAAGCTCGAAGAACAAGAAGAAGAAGAAGAGCAACGACTCCAAAAACTCGCCGGAGAAGTCTCCGGGAGGTGGCGAGGAAGTGAAGCAAGAGAAGAAGGGTAAGGCTGGTAGTGAAGGTGAAGGTGAAGGGGATTCAGTGAAGAAGAATAAGAAGAAGAAAAAGAAGGTTGAGAGTGGTGGAAGTGAAAAGAATGGTGAAGGTGCAGGTGGAGGTGCAGAGAGAGGATCAGGTGAGGGTGTGGGGCCGATGAATGTGAGCCCTACACGTCAGCAAGAATGGTATCCAGAATCAGAATCTTACTGCTACCCAGGGGCAGGGGCAGGACCTTTGGTGTATGTAGCAACATATAACAGATTTTGTCCCATGGCCATGCATGCCAAAATGGGTGGTGCTGCTGGTGGTGGTGGTGGTGGTCCTTCTTACTATGTTTCACCATTTCCCTACATCTCTGCAGGCCTTGATCATGACCCTTACCACTTTCAATCTCAGCCCTTGCTTCCCTTTGAGATCTTCAGTGATGACAATGCTCATGCCTGTTCTCTTATGTGATGAACCTTTTTGCACCTTCTCTTTTCTTATCTTATTATAGTCTTACATAGTTTACCTTAGTTTTTGCTGTGCTCATATCATATATCATCATTTTGTGTTAGACCTCATAGCTTTTAGTTTCCTTTGATCTGATTTGGTTTTGGACCAACGTGTATAAATCATGTTCTAATATGGATCCTTTAGTATTTTGTTTTGGATGATAACATTCTGCAAAATGGAGGGCATGTATATATATTAATCATCCTATTTTGGGATTGGGATTTGCAAAAGGGCAAAGCAAAGCAAATATATTCTTAAGAGAGATACCAATGAAGACTTCATTGGAGTAGTTGCCATTGTTTGAATGTATGTGTGTTTTCATTCATTGTTAGAGGGCTACCTTCTTGTGTCTAAGCCTAAGAGTCCAAGACAAATGATTCAGTTTTCCAATATTTCAAAATATTAAGACTGTCTACTTTTTTTTTAATTTTATTTTATAAATGTAAAGATAACATAAACCATCCTTCTACTACTAAATTTGGTATTGGTATTGGCATCTCATACCAAATTAAAAGGACTTGTGCTTGGTTGACATTCTGAAATTTCTGTATTTGGGTCAAAAACAGAATCATATCTTTCAAAGCATATATTATTATTGTTTTTTGTTGTTGTTGCTCATTTCATCAACTTTTCTGCTTGAATAAATAAAAAAGAAAAAGCAGGAACTGAATCAGTGTTTCTAGTTGCAATATGAGTGAAGCCATTAAAGTAATGATTATAACAAAGATCAGTTTATTGTAGCCAAGTCTCATTTTAAGGCCATCCGTTTTGGCATCGCATGCATATTCTCAAAACCCGTCAGCATCTTGCTGATTCTGTACTGTGAGGATGCTTAATACAAAAATTAAAGTTGAGAATAAAGCCAGTTGCTATTTCAGTTATAATTTAAAACAAATTGATTAAATTATATAAGGATATGCTCTAAGCATACCATATATGGAGTTGTATATATCTAATATCTTTTTAGCTTTCAGCACACATGCAAATTGTTAATAAATTAATGTCATCAAGATTAACAAACTTTATTAGCTATTCAAATAGAGAAAGAAATCATGGTTCCATGATGAGGTTGAGGTATGAGAGTGCAATTAATGGCCCCTGCAATGTGAGTAATTGAGGCTGTGGACCTAAGAATAATTGTGAGCATCAATGAATGAAATAAAGTGCAAAAAGCGTTAAAGGGAGAGATGCATGTGACAAGTGTAGTCCATTATCACAAAGCTTGAAGCCCGAGAAGATAAAAAGTGAATCAAGCAGGCAGCAGCCATTGCATTCAAGTGAAGTGAGTGAAACACAGAAAAACACAGCTCCATATATAGGACACTGATACTACAGTGTTCCATGTCAATTTATGACTCAGTGGAGTAAACAGACTCCTATTAAAAATCTCTGTATGTGATTGTGAGCCTCTTCCTTTAATTCTCTTTTTACTTTATTGAAAAAGTGGTATTCTCTTTATCAATATTTATTCCGAATGGCCTTTTTGTTTTTATACATTGATGCTATTTTTCCTGATTTGTGTACTACAGGGAAGATAAGAAATGCTAGAATTTGAAATATAATTTATAACTTATTATTTTATATGCTGATTACATTGGATTTATAGGAAGTGAAATTGGGAACACATGCATGCATATGAACAAAAACAAACGCATTCAAACTTTTCACATTTCTAAGAGTTGTCTACTAATGATTCTAAGGTTCTAAAATGACATATATACACTTTCAATTTCAAATCACAACTTCAACCTATATAATGCTGTAATGGACCAAGAATGTCCATGAAGGAAAGCTGCTGAGAAGCCAAGTTTTCTTTTGGGAGTCTTAGATGCAAGTTGATGCCTTGGAAGTCCTCTGATTCATCCCAAGCATGATCACCATTACAGTCACGTCATCATGGTACTTCCTTCTTCTTCCAGCAGGAATATTCATCAACTCTTCCATGGTCAAACCTGCATCAATATTGATCAGCTAAACAGATATACAAAAATTCTGTAAGCGTTCTTGATATTGGAACCAAATTTAGTAAAAGATGAGGAAAAATTGACCTGAAGAATGAGCTGCTCTAGCTACAAGCTCTTCTATGAGAAACTTTGCAGGATCTCCCAAAGGGTTGCTCAAGATATAAGACTCAACAAGCTTTACTGCCTCATCATTGCTGAAGAAGTCGAATAAACCATCACTCCCTACTACAACAAATTGATCAGAATTTGAGATTTTATGGACATTCAGTGATGGTTGAGTGGAAATATATGGAGGGCTTGTTAGATCACGCACTCGAAGGATTCCCATCAAAGCATCATTGAGATTTCTCTGCAATCAAAATGAAACAATTAGAAAAATCCAATCAAATCCATCCTTGCATCCATCCAATCACAATGTAAAAGTTAGGAATACAAACTTTTTTCAAGTAGCCGACTCCAAAGGCGCGAGTAACCTTTAGCTTCCCTTTCACCTTTCCTGCTACAACAACCTTTGGATCATCAGGATGATTGGCTACAAGTGTAGCTCTTTCGGCTTCATTGTCGACTGTATGGCTATCAGTAAGCTGGATAGCCTTGAGTCTTCCATCGCCCGCACTGCATGTTGCCAATACTGCTCTGCTGTCACCTAGATTAAGTGTATACAAATCATTACCATGAAGAAGCACAACTAAAACACAAGATCCAATTGAAACTAAATCTGGACGATCCTCCATTTCCTGCTCAACCATGTACAAGAAATCATTCTCAGCTTGACTAAGAGCGCATTGGAGGCTATCGAGTACCCTGTGTGAAAATGACTTGCATGATGGGCTACTACTCTTTGCATTTGCAAAGCATCCCATATTTGTAGATAGTGATCGGTCTGCATCACAAATAAGGCTGTGGTTCTGCTCCAAATTATACTGAGGGGTTCCATCCAAACTCATCAAATTTTCAGATGCTACCATGGAAACTGGCTCAAATTCCCAAAATAACTTGTTCAAGTGAGATATGATGGTGTCATAGAGTGTACCAGCTAGAAAGTCAGCTGCATCTCTACCATTAAAGCCATCATAAATTGCACAAAAGAGCCATCCGTTCTCTTCAGAACACACTGCTTGAACTCTATCTTCACCAGCAGCTCCTCCTGCGACTTGTAGTTCGGTAGCATTGAGAAAACCTTCAGTTCTGGAAGGATCGCTCATGGACTTGAATGTGCAGGAGTCATATTCTAGTATATCACTTGAGGTGGAAGGACTACAACTTAGGTAAGATAAACTACTTGGGAGAGAAGATGATAGCCTTTCCAGCTTTGAAAGACTTGGTGAAGAGGGCACCTTGCGAAAAGAATTAGGAGAGTCCCAACTTGGAAGGATTTCACCTCCTATCTTACCATTGCAGAGGTTTGTGTTGGCGAGTGTAGCGTTTGCACTTAAGGCCGCACCTGACAAGCACGAGAAACTGCTTGTCCTCCGGACTTCAGGAAGGATCTTGTGGCGATTGGCCACCTCACAAGGGATACCACCTCTTTCACTATTGTTGCAGTGATAGCCAAAACTTATTTTAATTTCTCCTTCAGCACTAAGCATGTTTCTCTCCTGTTTTAACAGAGAACCATTATCAGCACTATCCATATCATTGTTCAACACATAGCTAGAAATACATTAAAACCATATCAAAACAATTTTCAGTGTATATAACAAGGTTTTTTAAAGATATCTACCCAAATTTACATTAAAGAAACTGTAGATATATGAAATATACATGGAACTAGATGTCATGAATTTGACCCTATTTTGAGACCACTAGGTACGTATTCTTAAAAGTTGGGTCTAATTTTACAATTCAAAGACTAACACAAGAGATGCATTCTCTCCACAAGCTAAGAGTTACTTGATTGCTTCTATAAGTTTCAAATTTGCATCCTCGTGTCACTTCCAGCCCAATTAAGCTCTTGCCGGTATCCATGGTGTCCCATGTAACCAAACATAAATAAATAAAAGTTTCAGTGGAAAGGGTAGGGGGTCAGCACTGCAATGCGTGAGTTTGGCCATTAGAGGCACTCCCTTTGAACACCTATCAGCAAAACAATCTCTGGGTATACAATATGGGAATTTATTCAGCTAAAAAAGTGCCCTTTGGTTGCTACCAATCCCAGAGTGAATTGAATTCTAAATCAGGAAACAAAAACTAAAACCTAAGAAAAATCATAGGAATTGCAGTTGCAGTGAATCCTAGTAATAGAAAAGACCCCTCAGCAGAAGAAAAACAAGAATCATAGCGAATGGAGGCAAAACAACAAAATGGCATGAGAAAGATATGTGTAGGCAAAGAGAAAGAAGAAAAAAAGGGTACTTACGAGAGGATGGTGATTCCTGAAGAGTGAAGAAGGTGAGGCAAGAGGTGAGAATGGAGGAATAGAAAGGGTAGGGAGATATAGGAGTGTATATATAGAGAGAGTGGGAGTGTGAGTTAGCAAATCACAAAGAAGAAGAAGAAGAAGAAGAAGAAGAAGAAGAAGTGTTGTTAGTGGAGAATCTGAGTGATATTGAGAATGGATGGTACACAAGGCATATAGTAGTATGGTTTCCATAAGCATTCATTTCATTTTTGTGCTCTCTTTTTAACTATTTTACCGCTAAGGCCAACCACCACTTTCCCTTTTAATCTAACTTTCACTTTCACTTACACACTTTCACTTGCACACGCTTCTTCACTCATGACGGCTGTCTCATCTTCCCAATTTTAGTTACCATCTTAACAAAATCTTACTTACACCTGTCACCTTCCTTCTACACCCATTCAAATTCCACTTACTTAACACTCAAAACCCCTTTTCTCTCTTCGGTCCCACTTCAAATCGATCTCTCCACTTTATCTCATTTACTAAAAAAGTTGTAGCTTTGTCTTTTTTAGTACTTGCTAATCAATTAGTTTTAGGTGCTAAGTATGATTTTAAAAGAAAGGAATGCATTGTGTTGTTGTTTATGCATGTTAATAAAGTGAAGAGAAAACATATCTCTAGTTATATGTAGCATTACTTAGATGAAGCATGACGTTAAGTTATGCGGTGGAATAGGATGCTTACTATGCTGTATTATTGCCTAACATGGATAGATGCTGCCGCTGAATTGAATGGATGGCTCTCAAGGTTGGGTACCTTGCCACTGTTTTATGAGGATGATTTGTTGTACCTGCGAGTTTTCTTGCCTAAATTAAAGCTCACCAACCAAAAATCCGAGACTTCAAATTAGTGTATATATATATGAAATCTTGAGATTGGTTGCTATCATGCTTTTGACCAATTCATGATGCCTAACACTCTCACGGATTATTATTTATGGTCCATATTGGTGACCCATGCTACTTGAACAATTCAAGAGAATGACGGCTGACAGAAACTCTAAAAAGTATACCTTCCATGCACATTTCCATGGACCACGTTATAATCCCAAGCTAAGTTGCACCCCATATTTTTGGTACAAATAACCAAGACAGAAAAAGAAGGAAGCTTTTGAGTTTGGACAAGGTGCCAAACTTATCACTACCACCCTTTTAATTTGAGGAGATACTGTTCCATATTCTGATCAAAATCAGAAGCCTCTGGTACAAATGACTGAGATCAAAATCATTTTATGATCTACATACATTAAATATTTTAACCATTTTCCTTGGATTTAGATTTGGAGGATGTGAACTTAATACCAATCCGCGTATGTTTGAAGCAATATAATTAAAAAGGGTGATTGTTTAGATTGACTAATGATTGTGCCCAGAGTATTGGGATGAGAATATGACAGTCAGAGTTTGCAAAAGAGGGGAAAAATTCTGAAATCCCATACCAGAAAATGTAAAGAAATAACTTCTATCTTGCAACTATCAAACAACATTATTACTGTCATCATGCTAATGGCTTCTGGCATGCTATGCTGTATTTATGTGTCGGTATAATGACCACACCCAAATCTAATGCATAATTGTTCTTTCCACACTCAACTACTGATACAAAGTTATGTAGCTTATTATTCAACGGCCATGGTATGAAACCATAATTGGTCAGCAGAATTTATCCATAACTGACTCTATATCTATGAGACTATGATACAACATTGTAGGAGACTTTTGTCAGTCCTTTCTTTGAGCGAATTTGAGAGACCTGATAAAAAAAAGCATACAATAAAAAAAGGATTATAAAGCAATCAAAACAACTAGATAAAGTTAAAAACATCTAAGTCTACAAAGTTCTGATTCCATCTGGTTCCAATAACATGACTTCACTACAATGAGCAGAACTTACAAAAAATTAGATAACCATAGCAAGTTGATGAGTGTAAGCAAATAGATTTCATACCTTAACTTGTATGATGTCTGAAATATCAGTAACATGTGTACCCCCACAGGGGCACCCAGGATTCTCTCCTATCCGTACAATGCGAGGTGTGCTTTCCTGTTAGACCTCATGTATTAGTATTATCAATGCATACTGTGGTGCAAGAGAAGAGAAATAAATCTGAAGTATAAAAGCTAGCCTGATGATACAGCCTAGAGATGAAATTCTAATTGTTTTCCATTCTTTCATGGATTTGTAGGCGTGTATGTACATTAGTATAAGGGATGCTATGCAGACTTGTAATATAATGCTGTCAGTTGCACCTTAATATCAAATAGAATTGACTAATTGGGTGCTATTGGTTTATCCACAAAGAGAACAAACTGAACAATTTATTAAAACAGAAACTGATACGGGCCTAGGCAACAGACATACGAGTTATAATAAGTTATAAAAAGGTCATCAGCAAGTTCTGGATAAACAGCAAAGAGGAAATCAAGCAGAAAACATGATGTATCTTTTATAGACTGACCTTGGGAACATAATCAGGAAGACAACCACCACAAAGCTTGGCAGCTTCATCATATGGCAATATATCAGCATGAACCTGAACAGCAAAGTGAAGGTTTTCATAACCAGATGCCACCTATAAATTTGCGAAATATGAAGACCATTAACTTACTTTTCCTCCCACGGAAATTAAACTATTAGCTTCCAACTCTAAATCCTTTTGCTTATTCTGCAATTCATTTTTTGGAATTGTACCTTTGTATTCAACCCAAGGCCTGGGGAAAATATGATAGGAAGAGAACAGTCAAGGTTACACAAGGTTAGAAGTATGTAATAACAAAATACTCAAAATTAGGCAAAGTGCATACCCATCAGCAAAATGGTATGCTTTTCCAGGTTCTAAATGACCCAATCCTATTCTTGGAAGACAAGCATCAAGCAAATGCCCTGCTGAATGCAACCTACACAAAGAATTTGATAACAATCAGTGGTTGTAACAATGCAAGTCAGAATGTTTCAACATTGAACTCAATAATAATAAAAACAGCACCTGGAATTGAGGTTGCGCCTGGACTCATCAACAAAGAGTGAGACCTCCTTCCCTTTCTGGAGTTGAGGCTCTGCTTCCCCATCAAAGAAACCATAGTGAAAAACCTACACAACACAAAGAATGATAAGCAAAAGAAGCAATTCAAGAGGCAAAAGAGAGAAGATAAGTTAGAGAATTGAAAACTGACAAGGCCATCTTTGGATCGGACATCAGTAACCACAAACTTGATGGCTGAGTCTGAATCGGAAGGGTGAATGCTTAGGAAGCCATGGTCAGCGGGTTGACCACCTCCTTGCGGATAGAATATAGTACGATCCAATATCAATACATCTCTTCCATCTTCTCCCTGTAAATTCAATTCAATTATTCTCAGTTATAATAACAATCAGTGAAATCAATTCTTTAATTTCGAGAGGCATCGTTTTTCACAAACCTTGAAGTGCGAAAGGAGCGTGGCACTGGATTGGAGCTTCCACATGTCATCGTAGTAATCCAGCTTCGTCGGACTCTCACTCTTACCATCCATCATCCACCATCCACCGATCCCTTTGATTTCAGTTTCAGTTTCCTACTTAAGAAGCAACGGCAGTTAGCGGCGGCGCCGCCATGAACAGAGAGAGAGTAAAAAGCAAACACCTACTCCCACTAAATTTGGACACGTGGCTGATTTTGACTTGGTATCAACCATTCAACCAACTTACCTTTTACGGAATTTCGATACATTACGGATTTGATTGGATAAAATTACGAAAATTTAAAATATAAAAAATTATTCGATATATGTAAATTAATTTAAATATTATAATTCACATTTATATATTAATTCTTACATTTCTAAAAAATGTATCATTTATATTTATTAGACAATCAGTTATTAAGAAAAAAAAAAAAGAAGAAAAACTCCATTGTGATTTGTTAGTTAAATATGGCTTCTTTAAAGATCTGGAATGAATTAGAGTTAAATCTTTGATTCTTGTTTTCCTTTTCCTTATCTTCTATAAAGGTAGAAAAGAAACGTGGTGGCTATATCTCCCAATTTCCATGTTCCCTATAAATACTCCGAATATCACCATCTGATCTCCCTTGAGCGAATATTGGCCTTTCTCTCTTTCTTCTCCTTCAATGGCTGATTTAGGTGTCATCAACAACAAGATGAAGAAGCAGCACAAGAAGAGTTTGTCTTGTGGCATAAAATTCCTTCCAGACGAGTTGTTGGTGGAGATATTCGGCAAGGTGGCATCACAATCCATTGTTGACCTGTGCAAGGTCAAACTAAGTTGCAAGGAATTTCAGAAGGCGGCGGAGAACGACCATGTGTACCAGCATGCGTCCATGGAGAATTTCGCTCTGGTGCCATTGCCATGGTTCACCCAGCAGCACAAGAAATCTTGCTTCTTGAAGCGCTGTAGGGAAAGTGGCAATTTGGAGATTTCATACCGCGAAGGAATGATGGAATATTTCAGTTATGGACAGTTTGATGAAGGTCTTGAGAATTTGAGGAAGGCTGCGATGAACGGTCACGATGAAGGCAAGTACGTTTATTCAATGATCTTGATGTGTGGTGATAAAGAAGAGATGAAACAGGGGCTTCAACTGTTTCATTCCTTGAAGGCTTCCACGTGCATCCGAAGGTGTAGAAAGAGGGTTAATTCTTTTGTGAGGAGCATGTGGCTCAAGGACAATCCTATGCTGTTGCTTAATCGACCTTCTTTCTTGTGCTGTTCCACAACGTGCCCAACTAGGGGTAAAATGTTGCACAATTATAACCTTAATGTTTCCACAAAATGGTGGTCCTCTTCCGATGAAGATCAATGGCTTCGTGCTATTTCCTGTCACTCTTGCCTGGCGGATTATGAACTAATTCTATTTTCCAAAATGTTCCAACCTCGTTATTAGGATTCGATATCATCATACAAGGACTAATTGTGAAAAACATCTTAATTATATAATTACCAATAGTGGATTTATTTTTACTTCTCTCTTGTATGCTGTTTTCAATTCATGGTAATTAATTGCAACAGATAGATGTTTAGAATCTCTCTTTTAAAATTTATGAAAATTAGTTTGATACGGCAGATTCCATATTGGAATAGTTTGGTGGCTGTGTTATCACGACAGCTTCTCTTTTGCCCAACATACATACCTTTCTTTTATTCTTCTTCTTCTTTTTTTTCCTTGTTTACTTTATTCAATGTTGTTATAGCAGTTGCGTGCACAAAAGGATTTTCTTTTAACTTTGTATACGCATGGTTTATCACATACCATATTAACAAGGAAAAAGTGTCGTTAAAAATTTCTGAAATATATGTCCCCCTCACGTCAAAATCGCAAGTCTGGTAGTTAGTGTTAGGCTTTTTCGTACCATTTATAGCAACAGTAATGGAAGGAATCAAAACGTTAATTACAAATCACTGCATAATCTGTCTGATTAAAATATAAAGAGAGTGCATGAGCGTCATGAGATTGGAAATTTGTAGTGCTACATTACATGGCACTCCATGACAATCTATTTCTGGCAGAGCTGCATTATTCGATCCACTTTCCACATCAGCTCAAATTGCATCCACTTATTGGTTTTTTTTTTAACACGGTGTCTCCCAACTTAATAGGTAGAAGATTAATACATTCCTCAGTTAAACTCTATTTAAAATTTTGCTATTGAATAATGGATTGCCGCATAACACAGAATCGAACTTTTCCACACTTGTTGTTTGATGATGTAATCGGGGCTCCCACGCCCGGAATGATTATTTATTACTATGTCCTTTTCTGTCACGGGCCACAAACTGGCCCAATAGTAGCATATCTCTTCTTAAAAAATAGATGGCCTTGATATGTATCATGTAATTTGGATGATTAAACAAGGCCCAATAATAAAACTCATCAGGTTAAGAATTATCTAGCACAACAATTCCAAAAATATGAATCTAGCATGGCAAGAAAAATTTAAAAGTTGATTTAATTGTAAGGGTCCAACAATAATGACCTTTAACAAGTGGCCAGGAAAACGTTACTTGAAAATGGAACTTCAACCCCAAGATGACAGCTTTGGCGCTACTTATCACTAGTCACGGGCGCCGAGTTTATCAATTATCATCTGTCAATTATCAACTGTAAGCAAGGAGGCCCCTCAATTTGTGAGAATTTCTAAAATCAGAAAGTTTAAAATTCATCAACAACAGCAAAAATAATATGAGAGCAAGACGCGTATTCACTGTTAATGAATACAAGAAAATAAACAAATGTACACGTCTCACTAACACATGTGATCCTAAGAATTAAGATAGACCACATCACAAATTCAACTGGAAAAGAAAAAAAAAAAAAATCCATTGCGGCCATTGATGGCATGGGCCGGTATTCATATAAATAAAAAGCTTTAATTACGGCAGAAATGGTGCTCTTTCCCTCTCTACCTGCATGGGTCAATGCCAACCAAACAAAATAAAGTTTATTTTAATTAATTGCATTGTGTTCTATATTATTTACTATGGCCTCTTTCTACGGAAGCTACTTTAAGCTACCTCGCTTATTTGCCACGAAGTTACTTATGTTGTCCTTAGTCTCATTAATTCGTGCTCTGTATACCCATGTTGTTAATAAATTAATATTAACTAATATAAATCACAAACAAGCTTACTTCCACAAGAATTTCATGTAGAGTAGTCTTATTATAGAAGGCCTCACATTCCCCTCTTGTAATTCTGTCTTATTTTGCAGAAACGGAATCATCCATAACGCACCAGTTAAATTAAACTTAACTTAGATGAACCACAAACATGTTAAAACTTGCCAAATTATATCAATTAATCATCAACAATCTGTTTTTACAATTAATCATAATTAAACATCTAAAAACTATATCTTGATCAATTAGGTGCACCTTTAAAGGCCGACTATGTTTGTTTTTAAATTAAATATTGTTGAATATTATCAGTTTCCAATTCATAAATTGAGCATAGATTAGTATTATTGGCTGATATCATCAAATCGAGCCAAGAACAATAATGATAATCAGAAAGGTTAGGTATGAAAAGAATAAAGTATGCTTTAGCTTTTATCGTGGCACTTCCACTGCTGCACACTTCATATATATATATATATATATATATATATATATATATATATATATATATATGTTGACATCTA
>JASCZI010000010.1:175101-194379 GCA_036250425.1 Stylosanthes scabra
CAAGGTCAGGGACGAAGCTGGCAAGATCCTCACTAGGGAGCTCAAGAACAGGCCGGTTTTCGAAGCCGACGATCAATCCGCAATGGTGTACTTGTTGGCCACTGGGAAGGAGCAATGGGGTGATAAGGTGTACCTTGAGAACCATTATTATCTCCATGGATATTGGGGGATTTTGGTTGATAGGTATGAGGAGATGATTGAGAACTATCACCCTGGACTTGGTGATCATAGGTGGCCACTAGTGACTCACTTTGTGGGGTGCAAGCCTTGTGGCAAGTTTGGTGATTACCCTGTTGAAAGGTGCTTGAAGCAAATGGACCGTGCTTACAATTTCGGTGACAACCAGATCTTGCAGATGTATGGCTTCACACACAAGTCACTGGCTAGCCGCAGGGTCAAGAGGGTCAGGAATGAGACCAGCAACCCTCTTGATGTCAAAGATGAGCTTGGATTGCTTCATCCAGCTTTCAAGGCTATCAAGTTGCCAACTTCTTCTTGATTATGTATACCATCTTCAACAAAGATTTCATTTTGTATCCCACGGCTTCCATAATCCCTGCTCATTTCTGCAGTTATCTATTTATTTAGAATGCGTGTGGATCCTGTAATTGTTGTCATTCATCATCTCTTTTGTTTAGCAACAAAAGTTGTAATCTTTCTTTTTGGTTTTACAGATCATTGTTTTAGTATATCTTAAGTTATATTGAATTTTGAGAACAGCAAAATTCCTTCATCTTAATTGTGCCTATTCCTTCATTTGATTTAGCCTAGTTTGACACTATCGTCGTGGTACTTGTTAAGTTATAATGAGTTTTGAGAATAACAAAGCACTCTTGTATCTAGATTCATGCAATTCAGATCAATGGTGTAAAAGGAATTTCTTTGCTTTTTGAGGACGCCAAGCGCTTGCATATTATGGTAGGAGGAATCTGCAATTCTGCATTGTCCACTCTATTTGTTCTGGTCTTGGGTTCTGAGTGGACCCTGTTTGTCAGTCAGATAGATAGATAGATACAACATTTCTTGTTATGGGGAGTATGGATGAATAGGCAATGATTTTGTAGGGATTCTGGTGAAATTGCATAAGCAGTGATGATTGATACTTTTTGTCGTAGATAGTGATAACTGGTACTGATATAGACAGACAGATAAATAGAATTGTTCAGAGAAAGCTTGGGAGGGAGGCATTCTATCCGAATCTATTTTCACTCTTTTGGTTTACTAGGTTGCCAAAAAGGAAAGAGTCACTTCTTCTTCTCTTTTTTGTCTCCTATTCATCACGGCGGCAACTAGAAAAGCAGTTGAAATCTATCTTATAACAGTTTATCTGGATTACAGTGGCAAAAAAGGGATGCAATGGGAGTAACTATCTTTTATTATTAGATGGAGTGGTAAGCAAGAAAAGGGCCTCTTAATAGTGTGTTTTTTTTTAAACCGTGTTCCACATGGCATCACTGATGATGGGTGAAAGTGAAGGGAGAAAGAATATCAGATAGTTGCTTTTTTGCCAATAAATATTTGTTTCTTTTTTATGAGCAAGTATTGGTCTGTATGCTTTAACGAAAGGGGAGAGTTTTAAGTTAGATTTCCGTTTCTGTTGCTGTTTGAGCTGAGTTTTAAATTGCAATCTCTGTTGAATGCAATGATAATTCTGATTCATTAACATTTTGCAGTACTGAAACTGCTTCAATTCTTCTCTTCCTTCCATCATCCATTATGTATGGAAATGGAATGCATCAATGTCAACCATAGTACTCAGGTTCATCAAGCATTTTTTTTCTCTGCTCATCAATATCTTATGATCATGTGAATTGGCAGGTCCTATTCCTAACCTAGACTTGTAAATTCATCCACATTGTTCTCTATCTTGGCTTCTTATGCTACACTTATTGCACAAATTTAATGAATCTCTATGCATGACAGAAATGGTAGCTTGCAAAACTTAGCTAATTGATCTCAAATTTACCATTAAATATGATGCAGAGGATATTCCTTGCTATGGTATCATGCAATCTAAGTGGAAATTTACCCTTCATTATCTATGCTTACAAAAGCTACAAAGCTACCATAAATAATATTCATGCAAAGATGGCACTGAAGATCATGGCTCCAGTCATGACTACATTGAAACATTGACATTACAAAAAGCTTAGACAAGGATTGATATATTATCATCTCTCCCCCAAACTATGATGTCAATCATATAATCTTCGCCCGTGTTTAACAACACTTACCACTACAATTGCTTTTCTTCTTGATGTATCTGAATGCTTTCACTTCCTCTCAAGACTACTTCTATTGAAGAGCTTTAACAAACGTTCAGGATAATGCAAAACATTGCTTTTTAATGAACCTGCTGACACTAGCTCGCATTCTATAACGCTTGAAAAAGCAGAAGCTACTCAACTCCAACTGGATTTGAATTTTAGATGAGCATGAGACTGCAACAGAGAAGAAAAGATATGGCTAAGCTGCGGGGTGTCGTCCTGGAAGAAAAATTGCTTCCAACGATCAAAAGGAGTTGAAGGAACTGTTACAGGACATACTTGAGATAGAATCTTCAGAGAGGCGCACAAAGTTAACAATTGGCTTCTCCATCTTAGTCCATTGGGAAGCACATACTCCCCGACTAATGGATGGTTCTCGACAAGAGACACTGGACACATGAAACTCGGACTCAGTTGACACAGATCACCTACTGACTGTGCAATTGATTGTTGAATAAGATAGGACTTTTGCGCCACATATAACTCATAGCGCAGAGGGGATCCTGATGGTCCATCCAACGGAGAAGCAGCAGCATGAGTCAGGGTAAGAATAGCATGTTGCCATATTGATGGACCGAGATAACTTGTGATTGACTTTAACATTGGTAAGTCATTCAGATCTCGGGACTGAGCATCTACCCGGTCGATGTAGAGAATGACATCAGGAGGGAATTTTTTCATATGCCTCTTGATAGATGACAATATTTTTCTGTTGAAAGCTTGCTCCTTCATAGAGGACCTCAGACCAGGTGTGTCAAGCATTCTAATTTTGATTCCATCTATAGTTCCAGAAACCTCTTCTACCGTCGTCGTTGCAGGTTGAAATGCATTTGTCACAACCTTCACATCACCAAAAATAGAATTTATGGTTGCACTTTTTCCCACCCCACTTTTCCCAAGAACCAGAATGTTCAAACAGAAGTCTAAATCATCTCTACAATCTTCTTCAAGCTTCTTTGCTAATAATTTTGCTGACTCAATGACAAATTCTTGATTCGAGCGCCTTCCAATATCCTCAACTAACCTGCATAGCACCTTTGAGACAAAGGAATCTTCCACAGATAAATATACTCGCTGGACAATTCTCAAGAATTTCACACATTTGTTCTGTATACTCTGTATTTTTTCCTTTTCTTTATCGCTTAAATTTTGCTCAATCCCAGCTTGAGCTCTGCAGAATAGTAAGGAATTGAGACTACCTGGATCTTTGAGTAAGATAGCACTGGATTCATCACCATATGTCTTGCCATTCCATTCACCACCACAAGCAACATTAACAAAGTGCCCTTGTTCATCATCCCTTGATAACATCATATTTTCATGTGAACTCCTGACAATTTCCTCTCGTTGACAGTTCTTTAGAGAACCTTTTGACCCCAAAAGATAAGAGAGGGCGGAAATTTGTTCCTTGAACTGTTCAAGGCCTTCTAGGCTTACTGTCATCGAGCTTTCCATATCTCCATCTGAAGCAGAACCATGTCTCTTTGATTCTTCAGTTATCATATTTAATGCAACACTGGCTTCTTCTTTAACTTCGACTCCCAATTCAAGATCTGTTTCCACGTGATTGCAAAGTAGGTCATCTTGATTATCATCTAAATTGGCCTCAGGCAAATCATTTTCCAACCATCCAGAAGCAACACAGTGAGTTTGTTTACCTTCACAATCATCACTAGATTCAAAACCGGATGAAGAATCATGTAAATTAGCATTTGAGTTTATCATGGATTTAGGTATGCTTACCAGCTTCTTGCCCTCACCTTCCTGACCTGTTGCAAGACCTTGGCTTCCATTAGCTACACTTCTTTGAGTTGCACTATCATCAACGGTGTCAGCAAAGACTTCTGATACAGGTTCACCCGACATAATAAAATCAGTATCTGGCTGGGAATACTGTTCTTGCAGATCACCAATGCTACTACTATCCTGTTTTGGCATTCTGCTGTTGCCATAATCCTCACTGTTGGACCTTGGTAATCCTGTAACCATAACCGAATTGCCATTGACCATGTTAATAGCCTCTGCGGTGTCAACTTCCAACTTCCTTAGCATTGTTGAATCACTCTCAATCATCTCTAGGGGGCTTCCCTCATTTCCATTTATTCCATAAAGTTCTCCCTTCTCAAACTTACCTACCAGTACTCTCACCTTCCCAACTTGTTCATTGCTCAAATTATCTTGTGAATGTTGTGACATTACATCAGTATCAGTATCTACTGAAACAGAGCATTCATCATCATCATCATTGTTGTCATCATAACCTACTCTACAATCAAGATCAAGCTCTTCATCAAGACCTATCCCAATACTATCAATGTCATCTTCAGTTTCAGCAACAGAATTATTCGAACTGACATGATTGGAAAAAAACTCATCTGAAAGCAATGAATGACTAACCGGTAAGGACTTAACAGACACCAAAGTATCATGATGCTGTTCTTCAACTTCAACATCATCAAACACCTTAATTCTGGGGGCACTAACAAAAACAGAGTCCTGAGGAGGAGGAGGCACCCTCGCAACACGTAAAATCCCATCATCATCATCATCGTCGTCGTCATCATCAGTTTGGTCTTCATCATCTCCATCATCATAGGTAGACAAATTGGCAAAGGGCATAACACGCAAAGTAGCAGCATGGAAAGGAGGAGACATTCCTTCATCTTCATCTGTTTCAGGGTTTGGCATTTGGGAAGAGTCAGAGTCAGAGTCATGGTTGGTAAGAGGAGCTCGGATAGGGACGGAGCCTGAAAGAGGCGGCATTAGGGCGTTGGAAGAGACGAAAACCTTTGACATTTTGTGGTGGTTGTTGCGGTGGCACTGAGTGTGCCAGCCGCAGAAGGGGGAACGCGAAACTTGAAATTGAAACTTTCAAGATTAGGATTTTGAGGAGGTTGACGACAACAACCTACCTTCCTATTTATATACTCTTTTTTATTTTCCATATTCAAATCTTTTATTTTATGTACCTGTATCATTAATTTACTATTGTCTTTTGTTATTAACCAAAACCGGATACTTAAACCTTTTTTGGTTACTAAATCCAAGTAATTTGGTACAATTGTATTGTTTTGCTAATGCACTATATATCTATGGTAATAAGGATTAACGGTGATTTACAACTAACATAAAGAATACTCTCCAGGGAAAAAAAATAAAGCTTTTCTTTATAAAACAAATAAAAAAGGGAAAATTTAACTTAAAATTCAAATAAAACAACAAAGTTTTTCTTTATAGAAAAGAAAACAAAAGAAAGCTTTCTCTTTTGTGCTTTTTCATTTGACAATACTCTTCATATTTTTGTTGTTTTCAACTCAAAGCAATTAATAACTTTAAAAAGACATCAATACAAAAAAAACATTTTAAAAAAAAAAAGATAAACAAAATTATTTTTCTTTTTTATAGAACTATAGTGGCCCATTAACAGGTTGATTTAATTGGGCCTGATGATATAAGGTTCCAAAGATCCATAGTTCAATTGGGCTAAAATAAAAACTATTCAATGGTAGGCCCATAGTAATAACAGCTCCACAATGAATAGTCCATAGCAGAGTATGCAACTCTGCAAGCAACTTGAGCTGCAGGCTGCAGCCATGGAAGGAAACGATTCAAAGATGAAATTTTGAAGCAACCACACCACAGGTCACTCTCTCTTTCACCTATGGCGCGTGCCCATTCCACTTTCTTCTCCCTCGTTGCACCTTCAACTAGCCACACACCAACCCCGCCCTTTATTCCAGCTTCCTCACTCGCACCTTCACGCCCTTTAAAAATCACTCGCAGGAAAAACTATTTGCGACCCAAAATTCTGAAAACCCTAATCCCTAAACCCCCCATCGTTCCCCTTCCTCCACAAGAACCTTCGCCACCACCAGAAACCGCTACTCCTGTCCCCTGCCCTGAGTCCACTGAAGAAAACGAGCTCCTCTCCGTCGAGGTTCCGTCCGAGGAGACTCACGGCGAAGATGAAGCCGCTGACGCCACCGAAGAAGCTGAAGATTTGGAAGACTTGCAAGTCTCCGAGGCTACCATTCAACCCAAGGATTTTTTTGGTAAAGTTTCTGCCTCGGATATCTTCAAATTTTGCGGTGTGTGTTTTCTTGGGACTATTGTGTATCAGACGATTTTGTCGGTTTTCTTTATTATGAATTACGATTCGAGGCCCAAAGATGGGAACTTGGAGGTAAATGGAAGCGAAAAGAGGGATCTTTCGCTCCGTGGAAATGGTATTGGTAGCAATGTGATTCATGTGATGGGTCAAGTTATGAAGGAAAAGAAAATTGAGGAGATTAAGTCAATGGCAAAGGAAGCTCGGAGAATTGAGAGAATGGAGAAGAAGGAGTTGGAGGAGGAGGAGGAAGAAGAAGAAGATGTGGATTATGAAAGTGATGATGACAATTTAAGTTATGGTTCTAGTCCTAAACCTGGTATTGAGAGAGAGATTGCTGCACGCTTAATGAAGCTGCAGAATAAGATCAATGGTGATAAGCATACTTCAGCTAGTGGAGTGGCTAGGAATGGCAATAAGAATGCAAATCAAGGAAATGAGCAATTAACGTTCAAGAAAAAGCTTAAATATAAGAGCCCTTCTATTAAGGCAACAAAAACTCCCAAGGGATTTCCTGGGACTCCAGATCGTAGAGCACCTGATGCGAAAAATAGGAATTCAGAAGTTAGAAGGAAGGCTGTGAGTGATGCAATTGATCATGCACAAATATCACATGAAGATAAGCCAGTGACTGAACAAGATGAGAAGATACAGGGAAGTATTTCGAGTATTCCACTGAAAGAAAGTGGAGAGTCTGTTGCTCAAGAGTCCAAGGCAATTCTGAATAATGAGAAAGATTTGGAAAGAAATCTGGAGACGCCAAAATCTGGAGTTAACACAACAAATACAAACAATGGTAATGTGTTTTATGAACTTGTCATCCATGAGTTTGTTTATTCATGTATCTTTCATTGGATTAAAAATTTTGAAGTTACTTTCTTCTTTTCCATGAGTTTGAATTTGAACCTGAATGAATACAAATACAGCAAGGAATACATAACATGCTATTGTCATTCTTTAATATATTTTGGGGGGTGTCTTTTCATGAATTATAAGAAGTAATCAGTGAGTCAGTGACAAATACGTTGGCATATAATGAATTTAGCACGATTTTGAGTGTTCTGTTAATATGTTTAGGTGGTGTCTGCAGTTGAATTAAAGCAATCAAGAGATCCAAGGAAACAAAAATCTCAAAGTTTTGTGGAAGACAAGGAGGAAACTGATCCTAGTTTTGAAAAGGATGTTCTGCACAACATAAATGGTAGTTCAAAAAATGGATTAGCTAGGAAAAAGACTGAGACTGATACGTGGTGGCTCAACCTCCGTTATGTTCTAGTATGTGCAGGGAAACACTTTTTTCAGTAGCTTAAGCATGAAGAGACCTAGCATACCTACTCTTGATAGTGATACACACCACTTTTAATGTTGTTAACCAATATTCTTATAGCCATGGAATCCCTTACAATTTCTTCTATTAACTATTATCAAGTTTGGTTTAACCATCTTGACACAAGTTGCTTTACTTTTGAAGGTAATTCTCATGCGGGGAGGGGTCGACGGAGGAACAAAAGGGCTCTATAGCTTAAAGATCAGTTCTAAGGAGCAGGACCAAAGCGAAGATTCATATATCGTTGCTTTTGAGGATCATGCTGATGCCAACAACCTGTGTTTTCTACTGGAATCCTCTTTCAAGGAGTTGGGTGATTTCAGTGCAGATGCAGTTCCGATGTCAATACAAGTAAGAATCTCAGAGGCATTGTAAAGAATATCCTGTATAGTCAGTCCACTTTCCAATAATATTTTAATTTTGATGTTTGGCAGGAACTCGAGGAAGAAATACTGTCACGTGCCAAGAAAGTAGTAGTTGTGAAAAAGAGGCAGCTTCAACTCTTTGCTGGGCAACCACTTGGTGATGTTGAGAAGGCCTTGCGCTCTTTAATTGAACATGATCAAAATGTGATCATATCCAGATCTAGGTAGAATGTGTATACAGCTTCAAGAAAGTGCTTCTTGTCTGATCTAGGTAGAATTCTTTGATCTTTTGGGAGAAGGCTGGATCGTTAGGTAGGTAAAATCCCAATTTTAATGTTATATGAAATATCACTCAGTGTTTTGTTCCAAATTGTGTAAGTGGAAATGAATTCAATGGAAGTAGTTGAAATTTTTGTTTGACATTGCTTCTCATGCACAATCATGGGCTTTTAATTCTTTCCCAGAGACTATTCTTTCCCAGAGACTAGCAGTAAAAAAGTAAACGAAATTTTATTTAAACATTCAACAAAACTCCTCCTACTCATGCAGCATCATGAGCCTTAGGAACTTCGTATACAGAACTAAAGTATGGAAAAGTATGGATATGTGCTATATGACTAGATTACTACGTACTAATACACCCAATGCTTCAAGTACTAACTATCCTAAACATTGAAATAGCGTGAATTGGTGTCAACTTGGATTGGCAGAAGCTCTGCCACACTTCCAGCTTCTGTTCCTTGTCCTTCGTGAGTGCCTCGTACATTGAAGTCGCGATACTGCGAGCTGCATCTCTCGCCTCAGGCAATCTGTCATTCAGTAAATCAGCTGCCACTTTAATCAGTTCTGCCAACCAAGACTCATCCATTTCTCCAAGCCGCTCCTGCATCAAACTTAAACCTTTAGGAACAATTCACAAACACCACTGAAAGAAAAATAGCACAAGAAGCAGCAACTTTTACCATCTTGGAGATGCATTTGGAGAGGGATATGGCAGCCTTGGCCCTGACTCTGAGGTTAGCATGGCTAACATATTCCCGAAGCTTCTGAAAAAGAGGAAGAGGGGTCATGGAGTCCACCATTGCGCCCAGTGCCTTGTCTGCTTCTTCACACACAAACCGTTTATCCTGCGATGCTTTCAGCAGCAACTGCAGTAACTGTTGGAATTCGAACAATGAGACAAAATCCAAGCTCTTAATCAACTGATCAAAAATCAAAACCATGAAACAATAAAACTTGATCAAGAAAGAAAGAAAGAGGAAGTGAGTCCTCACACACCATGCCATCAAATGCATCAGAGGTAGAGGGGTCAAGCAACTTGTCGCCAAAGGCATTGAAGACATCGGAAGCAGCCATAATAGATGTTTTGCACAGAGCACTGCGAGGATTCTTCATGGTCTTGGCCACCACCATCACAACTTTTTCCCTGTTCACAACTTCATGTTAGCCCCAAAACTGTAGAAAACACAAAATTGAAAAGAGAGGAACCAGCGAGAAGAGATTCCTTACAATATAGGAAATAGAAGGGACGAATGGAACAAGGCAAATCTCCTGACATCATTAAGTGATTCACACACTTTAATCCAATTCTTAGAC
Organism: Stylosanthes scabra; assembly: GCA_036250425.1. Classification (NCBI taxonomy): domain Eukaryota; kingdom Viridiplantae; phylum Streptophyta; class Magnoliopsida; order Fabales; family Fabaceae; genus Stylosanthes; species Stylosanthes scabra. The sequence goes on from JASCZI010000010.1 coordinate 184,765, forward strand.
TCTAACTCTTCAACCAAGCTCTGCATTTTCAAAGAAGCAACAGATTAATGACTTATCCCATATGTAAAGATAACAAAAAGGAGCAAGCTTGAATGAGAAAACAGAAAGAAGTGGTTACCTTGATCTTGTGTTCAGGGTCTGAAATGGGTGCAAGGTTGTCAGAGGAGATATAATCAATGGTGGCATCCCCAGATGAGGGCAAAGGAACCTGGTTTTGGTCATTTTCAGATAGACATGGTTGGTTCTTGATGGGAAGAGAGATTTTGGGTTGCTTTTTGGGTCTCTGTTGTGGTGATGTTGTTGGAAGAGCGTTTTCAATTGGTCTGAGCGGCATGGTGGCGATGATGCAGAGAGAGAGAGGAAGAGGAAGAAGAAGTGGTTGAAGTTGCAGACTTGGTTTATTTTCTTTTGTAGTATACGTTGCCAAAATTTGAAGAAGAAATGCTACAGAAACCCGAAAATGCTTTCACTTCAAAATTTAAATATGTTGGGAGATACGTTGTAGCTTTTCTGTAACGGTTACATTTTATATTAATTACCATTTTTCATTTTATTAACCTTTTCTGTAACGGTCACCTTTCCTATAGTTATTATTTTTTTTTAAAAAAATTCCAATCATTACTCTTTTGTATTTTTAATTACTTTAGTATAATTGGGCTTTGGGCCTGCAATGTAATTTCTGTCTAGATTTGGGCCTCTGGCCCTTTTATCAACAAACAAAAAAGGAATTATTGAAAGCATGTGGAGTTTTCAGGCAAAAAAAAACGCTGTTATGTTAAACATTTTTTGGTTTCGAAATTAAAAAACAATGTTCTAATTACCTAGAATTTCAGGCAATGGTTCCGGTGGCTCATTTCATGTTTACGTTCTGAACTTCTGATTAGTGTGGATTACCTCCTATTTAAGAATTTAACTAGCATTGGATCATCATCAATGGAAGATCTCTGAAGACACTCCCTCAATTACACAATGGTGCCCATAATTCAATCTTAAAGAAGGCAAAAACGAAGAAGTATCATGAAAACAACTCTTGATTAGTGTTAAGATTAACAAGAACAATCACATGGTGTATCTTAATTAGCGAGGCAACAATCATCTATAAACCACGAAGCAGGACTATAGATATAGAAAAATCATACTTGTAGTACTTGCAAAATATATTAATTTGAAGTACTTACATCCCCAACCACTTTCCCTGTATTCTTCTTATTTTGAGAACGTTCTATATTCACGTTCTTTGATCCTCTTCCTTCCTCAAACACCAAACAACGTTTCTTATTTTGCATTTGGTTATTATTCATGAAAATTTATCTTAACAAATAATGGTATGATTGATATAAATTCTTACTTTTGGAAAACATTCGTTTGAAGAAATTGAATGTTGATGATGAAGAAGAAAACAAACATCAAAGGTCAACATTTGAGGAGGTTATACATGGATTTGCCCGATGAAACGGCAATCCAGACTTGCGTATATATGTTTTATATATTTGTTAGTTAAAGGGATTAATATTTTTTCTTCATATTTGTCTTATATCTAAGTCACTATTAATCAAATTTTCATGACTTTCTCCAAATTATTTATCTCTTTCATCTCCTTGTTAGCATCAATGTTGTCTTGTATGCGTTATTAGGGTTGAAGTTGCTGCATGATATTAATCGAGTCTATGGCCTTACCTTGGCAACTGGCAAACATACCAAAAGTAGAATGGTGGTTGTTGATGCAATCTTACTTTGCATAATTAAGAGATGTTATTTAGGTATAATAAGAAGAGATGTTATTAAACACTTGGATGTGATGGAAATCTGAAAATTGGTCAAATAGCTTCTATGAATCATTTTAGAGAAGTAATGTAACTTATGAGAGTATGTGAAATCAGTATAATTGATTAGAATGTTAACAGACATTGATATGCATATTAATCCACAGTTAGAAGTTAGTCAAAAACTAATATGAATTTTAATTAGGAGATTTCTTTAATTAAAAAAGTCTTATAAATAACAAAATATTAAAAAGAAATTATGCTCCAAAGTCGAAACCTTTTGAAAGAGGTTGTATTTGTGGTAGTGCCGCGAAAGGCGAAACCAGAGTTCCTTTCCCTCTCTCTAAAACCCTTCGCTAATGTGATTCTTCAAAATCATTGCGCTGCGTTTCATCTCCTCTAAGCTCTTTCGCCGAATCCCCAAATTCAACATGCTTCTTCTTACACGAATTCAGCGTTTCTGAGCTCTCAGCTTCGTCAATGGGCCTCATTGGTAGCAACAACAAACGCCACCAACAGTACATGCCCTCTCCAATTTCCTCAAAAAGAGCTAAGTTCTCAGCAATGAGCAAGGGCTCCACTCCGTTACCAATACCATCATCTCCCGCTAGTACGGCTTCAAGAGTTTCCCGCTACCCCAATGCAACGACTCCCTTGCATAGGGAGGTTCACGCTCCCTGCAGATCCAAGAAGTTCGCTCTTTCAGGAAGAGAATCGAGCTTTTGCAATTCTCAGAAGAAGGAGATTGGTAAGGGTTGGGGCAATGATGCGTTGCATGACAAGTACCGCGTGTACCTGCAGGCCAAGGATTCTGCACTTTCTTGCATTCGATTCTTTGAAAAGCCCAAGGAGGCGGTGAAATTCGACACTGCTGATCGCAACAATGAGGGGGTTTTGAATGATGGTTCAAGTGTTCAAGAGGTTTATGTCATAGATGATGATGATGACGGAGAAGGACCATCCATGGTGACAGAACAATCAACTTCTGTGGTTTCTGAGTCCATGAATAGTGATTTGAATGTGGTTTATGCTGAGAGGATGCTGGACACTCTATCCTTAAGTCCCAAGCATGAAAAGAAGGAGCCACTTGCAGAGGTGAATTTTATTCATTCTTTCCATATTTTTAGATATGGTTATTTAATTTACGGTATAATGCTTTTCCTAATTCGGTTAAATTATCAAGTATATCAATGTGTTCACTTTGTTATCAAGGAATAAGGTGTGGTCTGAAGTGATTGTGCAATTTACAAAGTGTTGCTATGGATTTCAGCTAGTGGTATTGGAACCTTTTGTTCCTCTTACAAAGGAGGAAGAAGTTGAGGTTGCACGTGCCTTTGATGCTGACCGGTATGCTTTGAAAATTTGTTTGTATGTCAGAAAAAATGGTTTAAGCTGTTTCATCTCTCATTGAGGGCTTGCTTATGCAGGAAGAAGGTTTTGGTCACCCATTATAAATCCAACATTGAGATCTCAGGCGAAACGTTTCAGTGCCTCAGGCCAGGCGGATGGTTAAATGACCAGGTGATCTTGTTTGCCTATTGTTTGTTCTGAAGAAGAGAGGAATTTAGTATCTAAAAATATCATGCTTTCAAATCATTAATGCAATTTAATGAATCTGCACTTTCTTTTCAAGGTGATAGATTTGTACCTGGTACTTCTGAAAGAGAGGGAGAGAAGGAAGGCAAATAATTCTCTCCACTGTCATTTTTTCAGTACCTTTTTCTACACAAAGGTAACTTGTTTTCAATAATCATGTAACCCGGGTAGTGCTTGCATACACAAACTCATTCACCTGATGGCTTGTTTTCTTTTTTTATGGAGGATGGATATTGGATCTATTACAATTCATCTATTCCAACGATGACAAAACACCTGATTTGAATATCTTATATCAAAAGGCTAAATTCACTGAAGGAATAGTGTAAATCATAATTACTATGGATATCCTATTATTCTATATTTCCTTGTTGTAGTTTGTTCCTATCCACCCCATTTTGGGGTGGGAGAAGTTGAATACTGCTTCTGATTGGCTACGACCTCATTTTGTTCATGTTTTCTTTTCTTTTTTGTGTTGAAGTCCTTCTTGATTGGTGTATAGTATACTAATATTATGAGAAAATACATCCTATCGAGGCCATAATGAGGTAAACAGAAACATACATTTATATTTATATGCTTTATACTTTGGCCTATATTGGTATGTTGTTAATGCTCTTAATTTTAAATGTCAATTGGCAGTTGATAAGTGGGAAGAATGGTTATGATTTCAATTCTATAAGGAGATGGACCAGCCAAAAGAAATTGGGATATAGCCCCCATGAATGCGATAAAGTAAACTATGTTGAAACATTTTTGTTTCCTTTCTCAAAATCAATTGAATTGGTTTTTATGCTGATCAAAACTTGTTTTGTTGATGTTCCTAGCTATTTGTACCTATCCATCAACATTGTCATTGGTGTTTGGCCGTTATCAATCAAAAAGAAAAAAAATTCCAGTATCTTGACTCGCTGAGAGGAAGAGATACCCAAGTGCTGAAAGTGCTGGTAAAATTTTTGGTCTGTCAATTAATAGGAAAATTCAGAAAGATGTATATGCCTTTACCTTACACTGAAAAGATTTCTAATGTTTGTCATTGTTGCCCTCCAGGCTAGGTATTTTGTAGATGAAGTAAAGGACAAGACTGGAAAAGATATCGATGTAAGTTCTTGGGAGAAAGAATTTGTCAAAGACCTTCCTGAACAGAAGAATGGGTGTGTATTATAATCTGTCACTACAAGGATCATCATTTAGTTTGGAGCCTTTTTCCTCCTGCCTTTTGAATAAGGAAAAAAAGATTGCCAATAATAAAAAGAAGTTAAACATACATCCTTTGAATAAAGTATGACACACAAGAATTTCTTAAATGTTGTAACAGTAAAAATAGAAAATAAACGCAATGAATGTTTTTTATCAACAGTAATTACAAACCTTGGATTTCATTCTTGCAATTTCCTTCTAATCTTTGCACACTACGTGCATTTCAGGGTTTTATTGTAGCTTTGAACAGTATTTGCGGCAGTTTTGGGAGAATTATTTTCTAAATTCATATATTATTTTTGGACAGGTATGATTGTGGGATGTTTATGATCAAGTATGCTGATTTCTATAGTAGAAACATGGGATTGTGTTTTTGCCAGGTAAGAAGCAGAACAGTCTATTTTAGCAGGAAAGTTATGCTTCTATTTTGCGGATTGATAAAAATAAATCCCTTTTTTAGTTTTTTCATCAAAGCAATAATCACAGGGTGAGCTATTATTCTATTGCTAATCAGAAAAGCACTCATAGTGCCAATTTAGAGAGTGTTGCTACCAATAATTTTCAATTGCAAAAATGTTTCAAGTCTTGTTAATTTCTTGAAATTTCTCATTTTTTTCTTTAAAAAAACAAGGCCCATGGTATCTGCAGATTGTGTATGGTATGAGGAATAGCTGATATAATAGTATAATACCAGTGATTCCTTGATGATGCATATGGTGTGACTCAGAATTGAATCCCTTTTGGTCATTTGTAGGGAGACATGCCTTATTTCCGGCTTAGAACAGCTAAGGAAATCTTGAGACTAGAATCTGACTAAGCTAAGGAGTGGCCAATAACCATATCTTTGATGCATCTTGTGATTTTGGGATATGATGAGATCAATGGTGTTTGAGATAAATAGTGTTTGATTAGGAGGACATCACGTTTTGTCAACAATTTCAGATTGAGGATCGGACTGACAAGGTGACTATCAGGATTCCAGCCAGGTATATCCACAAATGTTAGTGTATATAAATAGAATACAGTAAAAGTTTGTATGTGTATATTCTACGAAAACTAAATCATTGGAAGAGGAGTCTTGTCCTTTTTTTTTAAGATCCAACATCCAATTTGATTGATCTTATTACCATGATTCACTTCTGGGTTTTGTATTCGTATTTGGAACTTAAAATTGTGGATTAAACGTATTGCTTAAAAATAAAGATATGTTTCCATTTTTCTAGAAGTACATCTTGTTTCTATTTTGTTTTCTTAAGCAGATTATTATATTACTTAATGATTTTTTAATACAATAATTTTGGCTAGTATTAGTTTGACTCGTGTTATATAATTTGCTAAATAACATTATTACATATTAAGTAAAGACACCATTTCGTAGAGTGTATATTTTTTGTAAATTAAAGGCAGTATCATTGTTATACTTATATACCGCGACATAGTTACATAGAGAAATGATGAAGAGATATTTGTGTATGAATCTCTCTGCTGAATGCTGATTCATTGACTTTGAGTATAATAGATTTGTTTATTATTAACGTGATATGGAGATGAGGTTATCGACAAATCTCTCTTCTCATTTGTTGAGTTTGAGTAGCCATGTTATCTACTTCAACCATGAATAAACGCATTCTTTGGACTTATGTTTTAGACAAGCTAAGATAGATAGATGATGTGACTTTAATCCAAATTAATTATCCTAATTAATCTTTGGATCTATCTGTCTCCTCTCATGCTTCAAGCCAAAGCAACAGAGAGTTATGTTCAAAAAGAAGTGAACCTTAAGGTATGACATGTTTGAAATAATTTGATACGTTTTTTTTTCTATTTTATAAAAATGATGATATTAATCATATTATAAAGTAAAAATTTGATGAATTCAATACTAATTAGTTCATCAGAATAGGACATGTTCTTAAACTTAATTAGCATTTACGAAAGTGCTTTTTATAAATTGTTTATAAAAAAAAATCTCAAAGAAGTGAGAAAAACTTAAACCTGCATTATTGTAGGACATGTTTCAAACTTTTTACCCTTCTGCCTTTTCTTTTTATTTTTGATTATAATTTTTTAGGTTTTTTTTTCATGTTATAGGTGATGCTTAGTCCATCGTGGATCTGAGCTTCATTTAAGGGTCTGCTGCTGGCCAATGAATTGCTGCATGCACAAGGCAGAATTCGAATCCCGACACTTACTTAAGCGGACTAGTGAGCTGGTCACTAGAACAACACAAAAGTTGATTTATTATAATTTATTAGTTATTATTTCATTTTGTTGCTTCCTTGAAATAAACACGCTTCGCTGTCCACGGTCCACCTCCTGGGCTGACAGAAACAAAACACCCTTTTTTTCAATTTCACACTTATTTTAATTTTTATAATTATTTTAAGGGAAAGAAAAGTAGAAAGCAGGCTAATAAAAATCCGCTAAAATATTTCATGGTTTTCATGGGCAAGCACTTTATATTACTGTGTGGCGTTGGCCTCTCCTACTGAGTAAAAGCCTAGCCTATAAGGGAGGATGAGAGTAATTAAGTTTTCTTAATATTTTACCAATTAAATCAAAGCAAAAGGCAAAAGATAACCCGTGAGAGTTTCAGCGTTCATTAATTCCAACCACCCATTCCCTAAGTTTAATATTATAATTTCAGATTGTCATAAGTTTACTAATAATGACTTATCAACTTGACAATGCTTTGTTAATCATATATAGCATTTGAAATACCATATACATGGGACCATGTCCATATTACACAATCGGTTAAAATGTCCGAACTACCAATTAACTAGTACTTCCAATCAAATCAAATATAATGTATGCTTAAAGGCTTGTTGTACTTAATTGAGTAATTCTGGCTAACATCTAACAATATACCCTATCTTTGACATTTGCATTAACATCCTTGGCCTCTTTTACTGGCCAAAAAACTCCTTAGTCTTCAACTCTTCATGCGGCATGGACCTATATAGTACCATACTCTTGGATAGTGATTGGGTAAGAAACAAATCAACCAAATCACAATGCCCTGCCCTTCCATTAAAATCCATGCATGCCGCTAACTTGAGAAATAAAAGAACTTCAAATAAATAAATAAACAAAAGCGATTACCTAATACCTAGCTAGCAATTTACATTTTCCATTATAAGCAAGTAATTGATTTTATTTATTATATTATTATTACTTTTTAGAAGAGAGAAAAGAAAATGCATCAGCATGTGCAAATAGTTTGGCATATTATTGTTAATTGGCGGTGACTATGATTATGGTTAGAGGAACGCTCGTGGTTGCATGATTTTCCATAGCCTTATTCAAATCAAATTTATATATAATTATATATATTTCGAGATATCAAGATATAGATATAGTACTGGTACCTAAACTCGAATCTATATACGGATATTTGGAGCTTGCGTCTGTTAGCCTGTGACTGATATTAATAATAGGACTCAACAATTGCGCATGGACTTCACATGCACTTTCATCCCTGACACTCATCTTCCCCATCTAACTCATCTATGCCTAGCATCCAATGCCTCCTCTTGTAATTGTCCATCTCTCTAACTATGCTTTTGCAACAAAAATTTTACTTAATTAGATATTAATTTCATGGTTGGATGTGTGCATGGAATAAGGTACACCTATACATTATTTGACAGAGAGAAAGAAATACGGAAAAGAAAGCTTGCTAAACAATACACATATGATATGTAATTAAAATACTTGTTGGCGGGTACGTCAACGGAAATGAAGAGGTGGAAGGTACGTTAACCTGTTACCCACTTCAAGGCTTAGACATACAGTTGAAATGCCTTCTGTGACAAGCCATATTGGACGAAGACGAACCTTAAGCTCTCATGATTAAATCCTTTTACCAATATAATCATCATATGAATTAATCAACCATGCCTTCACCAACAATTCACAGTAGCAAGGCACACAATAATATAGTGTCTAACATGAGCATCGCTAATGAGATTTTTTTTTCTTTATCAATTTTTATTGAAATGATAAATGAACATATTTCATATTGGATTATACATCGAAAGAAATAAGAAAAATAATGTTAGTATCACTAAGTTGATATCATATTACTTTAAAGGAATATTAATATATATATATAACTCATTAAATTAAATATAAATTAATTAAATAGTATTATGTGAGACATAAATTAATATTAAATTAAAATTAAATATCGAAGCAATAAATTTTATATTTATTTCAAGTTTCACAAATATTTATGTGGCATATTATGAAATCTAAAATAAATTTAAAACTAATAAACAATATGAAAATATTGAGGAGGATGATGTGACACGGTGATGTCATGTTTCAAAGGAAAGACGGGGGAGGGCATATCGGTAGTTTCAATATGATAGCCGTTTTAATTTAATTTAATAATTAATAATATTGCATATTGCATTTTGCACTTTGCATTAGACAGATACATTTGTCGTTCAGAAGATCATATCATCAACCCTTCGCCTTTTATTTTTATCCTTCTTCTCTCTCTCTTCGCCGCCCGTCACCGCCGAACCCATACCTAAATTCGAAGCGGCACTTTCCTCACTTTCCATTCCCCTTGTGATTATCGACAACTCTCAGATCTCAATTGCAATCCAACCCTTCTTATCGTCATTTCGCACCCCCGAGATCTCGATTTTTCTCTGCGCGATCCCTTTCCATTTCACTTCAATTCCGACTTCTTCTGATCTTGGATTCCCTCCTTCCACTCCTCACTTTCATGTTCTTCTTCGGATCGCAATTCTCCCCTCATAGTGAGTGCTGCTTCTTTCTTTCTTTATTGATTCTCTTCCGAACTAATCGTTTCGTCATATTTCCTTTATTCTCATCGGACGTTACGTTACTATTTACTGCCGTTACTCTTCTTCTTCGTCTTCTTCTTCTTCTTTTTCTGTTGTTGTTACTGTTATGATGATTGTGATGGTTTTGTTGTTTGTGCGAAGCGTGTGTAAACAGATCTTGAAAATTGGCGCCCCAAAGACGGTCGCAGCGCCACATGGGTGGCCAGGTGCAGCAGAACAATGCTGCAGCCACC
>JASCZI010000010.1:194469-243799 GCA_036250425.1 Stylosanthes scabra
TGGCGATGCCGTCATGGCAAGGTGGCTGCAGTCCGCCGGCCTGCAGCATCTGGCCTCTCCCTTGGCCTCCACCACCGCTATCGACCAACGCCTCCTTCCAAACCTCCTCATGCAGGTTTGTCTTGGTATTTAATGAATTGAAGGTGCTGATTTTTGTATATATGGTAGTAGTCTCTGAGATGACTTGGATGAACTTGATGTTTTCATAGGGTTATGGGGCACAATCTGCTGAAGAGAAGCAGAGGCTTTTCAAGTTGATGAGAAACCTCAATTTTAATGGGGAGTCTGGTTCAGAGCCATATACACCCACTGCACAAAGCTTTGGTGGAGTGGCTGCATCGGAAGGGTTTTATTCTCCTGAGTTCCGGGGGGATTTTGGAGCTGGGCTTTTGGATCTTCATGCTATGGATGATACAGAGCTTCTGTCAGAGGTACGTTTCTTTGCATGGTAGATACTCGTTTATTCAAGTCAACCATAGTCTACAGTGTAATTTCTTTTCTGCAATTCCATGGGGACAGTACGTTCTTACTTGTACTATCCTATACTTGAACACCTGAACTTTTAACATATAGCGCTTCTGGTTCTTTTCTTACTTTTTGGTTGCTAATATTTGTTCTCATTGTTTCCTTGGATTGCATCATTTACCACGATTTTGTTGATTAGTATTACAAGTATCTGTGCTAGCATATATTGTATTGGCCCTGATATTCTGATTATGTCCCGCTTATCAGCATGTTATTTCAGAGCCCTTTGAGCCGTCGCCCTTCATGCCTGGAGGTACCAGAGTATTTGAAGATGACTTAAATCCAATTAGCAGCAATCAGGAACGTGGAGAGGCAGATGCTGATGCATCAAGTTCTCTACCTGTGAATGAAAAGGAGAATAGTACAAGAGAAAATAATGTTGCTAAGATCAAAGTTGTGGTATGTCAGTATTTTATGGGCATAAGCAATGTATAAATACTTGATGCTTGAAATGGCTTCATACTTGCTCATTACAATGTGTAGAAATATATATTTTCCTTGCTTCAGTCTTAGTAGTTTTCTGTTTGAATTGTTTTTTTATTTACTTTTTTATTTTAATACTATAACAAGCAACCACCTCCATTTATGCTGCTTAGTGCTTACCATCGTTTTCCCCCAAAATAGAAGAGGAATTATAGTAGACTATTATCATTTTTAAATTTTAAAAGAAATTGATGAGTAGTAAATGCTTCTTTTATTGGTAGTTGCTAATTGCTGCGTGTTAATTTACAGAAGCATTATTCTTCTTAATCCTCGTCAAAATGTAATTTTGGATTTTTAACAGTTGAGGGGATTATACAAAGCATTCGGGCCACATTTTTAACTTACTAGAACACCCTTACTTATATCAATCATCTATGCTATTTTTTTTACTACTATTATTATTAGTTTTGCTTTAACAAAGTTTGCTTTTAATTGCATGTATTAGGTACGCAAAAGACCTTTAAATAAGAAGGAGCTCGCCAAGAAGGAGGATGATATTGTAACTGTATATGACAATGCATATTTGACAGTCCATGAACCCAAGTTGAAGGTTTGTTCATGTTTGATTGAAGTGCTATATTTACCATTTAGCACTATTTCTCTTCAAAAGTTCTCTTATAGCTCTCTCAATATCAAGTTCTTATTTATTTATTTTTGTGATATTGTTTTAATTCTTTATGTTCAAAGAACTGATTATTTGTTCTACTCATGAAAAGGTTGATTTGACAGCTTATGTGGAGAAGCATGAGTTTTGTTTTGATGCTGTTCTGGATGAAAATGTTACCAATGATGAAGTAAGGCAACTATGTACAAAGACTAATATTTTTTTCTCCTTTTTCTTTTCATTTTCTTAACTTCATTCGTATTTGAGTTAATCATTTGGTAATATGATAACTTTTTCCTGTCTTTGACTTGGGTTTGCTAAGCAAGGTTGTTTTGTGACCACAGGTATATCGAGTTACAGTCGAGCCAATTATTCCTACAATTTTTCAGAGGACCAAAGCTACCTGCTTTGCATATGGTCAGACAGGTGAGAAGCTATTATTGCTGGTTTGTATCATACTTTATCATCTTTGTACCATTTTTTACCTTCCAAATTACTTATCATTTTTTTCTCAACATTACCTCTTCTTTTTGTTGGCTTTACTTGTCTGGTTTTAATTGATCTAAGTAGTTATAGATGGTTCTTGATACTGTTATTAACTAAGCATATGATCGGACCCCTTTGGAAAGACAGGCATTCAGTTCCTTTTTTATTTTTTATTTGGAAAACCAAACATATTTTTTCCTGGGTGGCAAGTGAAATATGGGCCAGTTTATTTTACAGTTCAAAAATATATCATGATATGCCAATAATGTGCCCAGAGTTGGAGGTTATTGATGGTCTTGACCTTGACTGAGATGATAACGGTACTTGTCCTGGATGCAATTACACACCTATTATGTGTCAAACTGCTTTTTTATGGACACATTGACATTTTAGTTGGTGTTACCATAACTTCATTCATATTCCATAGCTGCTGCTTGATCATCATATAGCCACCTCATCAGTTACTTTCTTTTCTTAGCATGATGCTAGTAGTGTTGTACTTTCAGGTAGTGGCAAAACATACACAATGCAACCTTTACCACTCCGAGCTGCCGAAGACCTTGTTAGGAGGTTGCATCAACCAGTTTACCGAAATCAGAAATTTAAATTGTGGCTTAGCTACTTTGAGATATATGGTGGAAAGCTTTTTGATCTTCTGAGTGACAGAAAGTGAGTATTTATTATCTGTTCTGATCTTTCATTTGAAATTGGGTGTATTAGTCTAAATGTAGGTGATGATGCCATCGTAGTGCCTTTTGTTGTCAAGGCTGTTTTTATGCTTCTGATATTGAATGTTTGATGTGTACCCTAATTAGAAGATTGTGTTTTCACTGTTTGCATCAAGTAGCACTAACTTTTCTACATTAATGGTTTATTGTTTGCATTAATTTTTACTTTCAGCTATATATGAATGTAAACACTGTTTGTCGAAACTTATGTGCATTAAAAGGTTTATTGCACTCATTGCATCAACTTGCATGTTATGCGACTGGATGCACATACTATTAATGGATTTTTGAGTATATATGCTTGTTACTCTGCATAGGAAACTCTGCATGAGAGAAGATGGACGTCAGCAAGTTTGTATTGTAGGACTGCAAGAATTTGAAGTTTCTGATGTACAGATTGTCAAAGAATTCATTGAAAGGGGGAATGCTGCAAGAAGTACTGGATCAACAGGTGCTAATGAGGAGTCTTCCAGGTCACATGCTATCTTACAACTTGTTGTGAAGAGGCATAATGAGGTAAAAGAAAGCAGGCGTAACAATAACAACGATGGGAATGAGATGAAAAGTGGGAAGGTTGTAGGGAAGATTTCTTTCATTGATCTTGCTGGAAGTGAAAGAGGTGCTGACACTACGGATAATGACCGTCAGACACGGTATGCTTGCATTTAAATTATTGTCTACCGGATACCAACTGCTTGCATGGGGTCTTCATTCTACTGAAATTTGTTTTTATTTCTCTACCGGTGACATTACTGGTTGAATGTGAACTTAATAGATCTTCGTAGCTAATGTTTTTATGTCTGATACCTAAAACAAAAAATGAAAATTGAATACTGTTTACTTGTTTACTTTTTTGTAGCTACTCCGTTGTTTACTTACTTTATCAGTGTATCATTGATTTCTTTTTTCCTTGCCTGTTCAGATAAAAAACTCTTACATATAATAAAAATATCGCTTCACTTTTGCCACTTCATTTATCATTGATGTAGGATTGAAGGAGCAGAAATCAATAAGAGCCTTTTAGCTTTGAAGGAATGCATACGTGCTTTGGACAATGACCAGATCCATATTCCTTTTCGTGGAAGCAAACTTACGGAAGTGCTCCGTGACTCATTTGTTGGAAATTCAAAGACTGTTATGATCTCCTGTATATCACCAAATGCTGGGTCATGTGAACACACACTTAATACATTGAGATATGCAGATCGGTATGTGTCTAGTTTTTGTGATTCATATCAGGGCTCCCCCTTCCCTTATGTGCGTGCATGCGTGCAGATACTAACCTAGAACCATTTCATAATAATGTGAACAGAGTTAAAAGTCTGTCTAAAAGTGGAAATCCTAGGAAAGACCAAGCCCCAAATCCAGTTCTGCAAACGACGAAGGAGATCTCATCCACATCATCCTTTCCAACTAGTGTTGATGCAGAGGAAGTTAATGATCAACGTCAAGAGGTGAAGGCAGTTGATATGGGCCGGGGAGTAGTTGAAAAGGAAAATTCGTTTTACAGCTCTGCTGCCGCTGATGTTGACAGGCAATCATCAAGTTTTTCCTCGAGTAGCATATTCAATGGGCGAGAGGACAAAAGCTTGGCTTCTGTCTCAACAGACAGGGAGAGGGTTGAAATGAAGAGTTCTTACAGCGATTCTACCAGTCAAAAGATGAACTCTAACTCCCAAAATGATGTGAATCAGAAAGTGCAAAAGGTGTCACCCCCACGCCGGAAAGGGACAAAGGATGAGAAACCTGAAAGGGCCACAAACTTGATGAAAAGGGATGCCAATGGTTCTGATCAGTGGAGCACAAGCTCCAAGCAGCAGAATTCCGGGAATTATAATACAGTTGCAACTGCACCCAGGCAGTCTGAAACAGAAACCCCTTCTGATGGAAATATCAATGCCATACTTGAGGTTTGTCAGACATTAGGAGCTATCTGATTTACCAATTTTTGGTTGAATTTAAAACTGGTTAATGCTATCTTTTTTTACCGCCGTTTTTTGCTTTTGCAGGAAGAAGAAGCACTACTTGCTGCTCATAGGAAAGAAATCGAGGATACAATGGAGATAGTTCGCGAAGTGAGTTATTTCATTTTTTTTTAAAGCTTAATATTGAAATTGTAAAATTTAAATGGGAACTGGGAAACATAATTACAATATTAGGATGTATAGGCAGATAAAGGATACCTTTCCCTGTTTTACATGAAATAAAAATATGTTGCTTGTCAATAAAACAAATAAAAATAAATTAATGCTTTCAACTTTTAACCTGTTTGAGTTGGTGATCATCTTAACTTTTGGTTTCTTAGGAAATGAAATTATTGGCAGAAGTGGATCAGCCAGGAAGCCTTATCGACAACTATGTAACCCAGTTGAGTTTTGTTCTGTCACGCAAAGCAGCTAGTCTCGTCAGCCTTCAAGCCCGGCTCGCAAGATTCCAACACCGATTAAAAGAACAGGAGATACTAAGTAGAAAAAGAGTACCTCGTTGAGAGACCTGGTTTCTCTTATTCAATGATGATCATGTGTATGTTCTTGATGTAATTTGTTAGCAAATATAAAGGTTTTTTTGTTTATTTGATATCAACGGATCTTTCGTTGGATATTCAAATTAAATTCACTTAAATGTATATTTGTCTCTTGTGTGTTGTTACTTCGACCTCATGCCTTGCAAGTTGGATTCGTGAAAAAAAAATGCTTTATATAATTCTCTCTTCTCAAATTGCTGTATTTCAAGTATAACCATGAGTATTAGAAAATGTTTGGGGATATCTAACTACATAAAACATCTAGTGGGAAAAAAGTTCTCATTTGACAAAGATCCAAGTTTAAACCTGAACACTTGGCAATGTTGATTTCATGAATTTTAGGGCGATGTTATTGAGCAGCAAACGTGCCTTGTTGTGTATCCTGGGTTCTAGAAGGAAGCTAGGGTGGATGGTGAAGTATCACTTATGTAGACAAAAGTGTACTGCTGCCCGTTATGTAATTTTGTGTCAAAGCTTAGCGAGGGGGACAGGTATGATGCGTTTGATTCAGTAATAAGCATTTGGTGCACATGATGCGATGAGATGAGAAGGGGACGCTTGTCAGGTGGCAGGCGCAGTCACAGCGTCTTTAGTGGATCTTTGTGTGGAGCAAGATTCACTTTGTCCCTCAAGTCCATTGGTATCTTTGATCACCCTCATGTGCACATGAATCCGACACCCAAATCCTGATCGATCGTGTCCTCTCTTTGATGCCAGCCATTGCACAAACAACAAAGTGATCCATCTCAAAAGAATACATCAGAGGATCCAATGCTGCCTCAATTTAAATGTTTTCTAGGTAAGGAATAAAATCGTTTTCAAGCAGTCCCTCACAAATCACAATTCAGTAGTTGTAGGATTGGTGTCCGTGTTACAATGTGCGTATAAATTTAGATCATTTATTCAGAGCAGCTTCACAGAAAAGAAACGTGGTTAAAATTTCGCTGGTTGGTTACTATGCCATACCAAATAAGGGACCACTGGGCACACGTAGAAAACCGTTTACGCGTCTACTAAACTGAATTGTAATCTATGAACTTCAAATTCAAACTACTCCGAAGCACCGCACATTACAGAGACTTGAATTTCCAAGTTAGGTAATTTAAGTAGCTCCGGAAATTAAACTCCGAACGAAAAAACAAACAAAAAAAGCATGCAACAATATCCTTACGCACGTAAAGGTAATGGCCTGAGAATGAAGTGGCCACAGAAATAAGATCGCGAATAATAATAACTAATAATCATTCACTTCTAACTTGGTTGCTGAGATTGAAAGGTAAGAAAATAAATAATGGAATTCAAGTCGGATCATTATTACTACGAAAGTTACACATTGGTCCCTGGAATATCTGAATTTGCCCGCATACATCTAATCTAAAATCACAAAAAGAATTAAGAAATAGTGGTACATACAAAAAAACAAGAACAACTTTGACTTAGATTTGGAGCAGGCAGATCCAGAAAGTAAGTAGAGTTCAATCGCCGGAATCGTCACCGCCGAAGATGGAGACGCGGTTGTACAAGAGGAAGAGGATGAGGACAAGGAAGAGTGCGACGCCGACAGGGGAGCCAGTGGCGCGGTGGATGGTATCAGGCTCGCCAGTGAAGATGGCTCCGATGAAGGAGCCACGATCGGAGGAGAGGAACTGGATAGTGAGTAGAAGAATGATTGGTAGGAGTAGGAGGCCGAGGGGACTTAGAAGCTCTGAGATTGCTTCTGTGATGGCCTCTCCCTGGTCCCCAAGGAAGAATGGCACCACCACCACAATGGCCACCACTATTGCTAGAAGCATTCCATGAGGTGCACCCCTTTCTTCTATCATCTTTTCCTTTTCCTTTTCCTTTTCTTTTTCCTTTTCCTTCTCCTACCAATGCCAAAATGAAAATCCAAGTTTGTATGTAACTACTACCACTTCATGAGACTGATTTGTGTGAATTATGCCTTTTTTCTGCTGTGTCCTTAAAATAAGTGCTTGTTGGGGTTGCGGGGACGCGTCTGTTTCAACTTTTTTTTTTTCTTTTTTATTATTGAGGCAAGGGACGGGAAGGTGGTTGTGGTGTGCGGGGAAGCGCAAGTCAACTTGCATGTGCTTCCGTCAAGCAAGTTTCATGCGCAAACTGTGTCTGTATCTATCAAAATTCAAAAACACTGATTTCAAGTTTTGGGCCTTACTAATGCCAAGCCCATATTTACCACACTCTTCTCTCCGTAGCCTCGACTCTGGCCCAACTAAACTAAAATCGCCACGGCCCACATCATGATCATATCAACGTTCTAGATATCTCCGCATTCTGCAAGTTGTTTTTAATGGAGGAGGCGGTCCGATTTTCTTTAATTTAATAGGTTACTTTGGAAGGTAGTTATGATGACATTTAGATTTTAAGATGCAAGGCTGACCCACACACATGGTGCCAATCTTGTAGTTACACAAAAAAGAGTAGTTCGTCATGTTAAATACTTTGTTATTATGAAAAAGTTATCCAAATCGAAATGGCTCTGCCTCTAACCACTGCTTTCTTGACACCACTTCCTACTTACCAAAAAGCTTCCGTCAAATATCAATGAATAATGAATGAAGGCAAGAGAAATATCTCAATCCTACATGAATAAAAAAAGTGGTCGTAAACGCGTGTCATGGTGTAAGAGGAGGTTGGTTTATGTGGTGCCACCAAAATGGCGACACATGGTTCCGCTGATGAGCCGCCCCACCCCGCCCGTTGCTTAAACTACACTTCTCTTGTGGTTATAAAAAGCATCACACAAGCAGCATTAGAATCCAGAGGGAAGAGAGCCACCATATGAGTGTTGGTTGCTGCTGCGGAGCCACATCCAACGATCTTGCGCAGCAGCAAACTAACGATATAACATAACATAATAGTAATAAGCATGGCTCGTTCTCTCTCACATGCCAACCGCCTTGGAGTTCTTGTTGCAGAAGCTTCCTCCTCCTTAATCCCTCTTCGTAGGTCAGTTTCCTTTTTCTTAATTCTTCCTCCTTCATATATTAATTTTGGTGATTTGTAGGCGGGGTTATGCGGCAGCGTCGAATTCCATGATGAGAGGTGGCATTGAAGAAGAAAAGAGTGGAGAAGGTGTGAGCAGAGATTGGGCCCCAGATCCAGTAAGTGGTTACTACAGGCCCATCAATCACAGTCCACAGATTGACCCGGTGGAGCTCCGACACATGTTCCTGAACCGCAAACTCTCATCAGTATCAGACAACGCCTCCGGCCCCCACTCATAAATCAGAACTAAAACCTTTTTATGTCTCGTATCCGAACTGAAAGCAATAGCTATAATAGACTTGTTCTTGTTTGCGTATCCTTACTTTCTATCTACCTATATTTGCTAAATTAGTAATGCACTTTTTATACTCTTTCTTTCTTTCTCATTCGTGTAATTATTAATTAATAATCTAACCACACAACTCATCGTCCTAACCTCCCATTTATATGACACTGGACTATAATATCTCATAACTCATAACAACATAACACAAAAGCGAAATCAAGTTAAAAAGTTTCATTTCTCCACTGATTTTGTGCAATCATAAATTAATTAGGCAAACGCTTTGGAATCCCTTCTTATGGGATAATTTACCCTTAATTGGTTCACGTTTAATCTAATAAAAAATATAATTTCAATTAATTTAACTAGAGTTAATGTTTTAACTAAATTGGATCATTTTTCTATAGAGAATAAAATAAAATATATTATATTAGTTGTTTTATTATATTATAAAATAAAATAAAACTATAATTATTTATTAATTTAAATGCGAATTAATTACCTACAAAAGATAAATATTCCTAAACAAAGAGTCCGTCTATATTAATTTATATGATCTCGATTTAATATTGAGTGCGTGTATATGATATTAATATATATTGTGTATGATACTTATGTGTAATATACTTGTAATTTTGGATTGATTTATTAGTAGAAGTAATTTTGTAAAAATTATAATTTTTTGTTCCCTAAGAATCTGTGTAAGGTTATATGAAAGCTATGAATATAAAGTGAATTTTGTGGCTTTAAAAAATGTTTAATGTTTTAAACAGGATGTCACGTGTTATGATGTGGTTGGCCGATCAATTGCGAAAGCATGGCGACGATAGCCACCACGCTAATTATGATTGGTTTGAGATTGTCGTTCTCGTGGTGGAAAATGGTTTTGTTGTTTTGTGCTTCTTTTAATATGGCAAGTGGCAAGTAATTTTGTGCATGGAACTACTGTTGTCTGTTGGACCCTCAAGCTGAATAACCTGAGACGCCACGTTCCATTGTTGAGCCCAAAATTCTAAAGACACACAACATTAGTGGACCCATTCAATAATTGTCATTATCTTCTTTTGATCACAAGCCCGTTGCCCTGTAGGCCCATCCCACTCGGATTGCTCTGCTAATCACACCCTAATCCAAGTTTAACTACAACATTATGTGTATATTATTAGTATTGGAACAAAACAATGGGACCATTAAGATTGATTTGAATTTGAATATGTAGCAAGAGGTTTAGATATTGCGATCATAATAAAGCAGCTGTAAGCAATAGAGAAAATTGCCAAAAAAAAAAAAAAGCGTAGGTAGACCCACATTGGCATGCAGAGGGACGCAAGAAATAAAGACTTGAGAGCATCATGTGTCTAAAACCCTACATACCCGCAAGCTTAACAATCAATTATAAGTGAGAAAGGAAACAGAATAGTGGATTAGATTAGCATGCATTATTGAAGGAAAGAATGAGAGTAGTGAAGTAATTGAGTAGCATTTGATGTAGAAGATGGTAATAGCATCTGAATTTACCGTGAGTTGCTACCAAAGATAGAAAAGAAGAATGGGAAGTAGAGAGGGGTGTGTGGGTTAAAAGTACAGGTTAGTTGGTCCACATCTTAATGATTAGCATCCACCGATATGAGATTAACAGTGTCCCTTTAGCAGCTTTCCTCATGTGTCTCCTCTCTTCCTTGGACCTTGTGTACTTTCCCATCGCTCCTTAGTATCACCATCTCCATGTTTCCACCCTTCTATCTTTCTTCTCTTCCCTACCCGTCTGTCACTATCACCTTCAATCATAATTAACAACAAAACTTAATTACTAGCGTGTTTGCTTGGACGGTCCTCCAAAGCATGTAAAGATACCGATGGTATATATTTCAGTGTTGGTTTAGCGTATACGACAAGAAAATTACTTGGTGATTGCAACAATATTAATATTAGTGGCAATTAATTGCAGAGTGTGGTGGTGCTTCGTGTACTTGGGATAGGCACATGACAATGATGAAATTATATTGTTTTGTTTGATCATAAACGAAGCCACTGACTTTATATACAGCTGTGAAAGAGAGATGGAATACGAGAGAAGAGAAGATGAAGTAGGTGTATATGGAGTGCAAGAACATGGAATAAATGCCATGCCACTATTAATATGGCTACAGCCTCCAAGATCTAGTCTCATTCAATGTCAAAGTACGGGACCACTTTCTCCTCTAGCTGTATATTTGACTACATAAGGAACCTTTTGCACATGATCATTTACAATAACTTGTATGTTTCCCCAACTATCATTAAAAAAACAAATTAGTAACAATTTTATTGAAGTTGCACATAATTATAAGCTCTACAACGTAACGGAGATAGATATTCCCTTCCCTATGGTATGGCAATGGCAGCAGCCCAAAACATGTGTGTGCATGTGAAAAGTAACTGTCCTCAAAAATCAAAATTACATACATGTCTTTGGCATACTAAACTAAGATTTATGTTTATCCAACAAGGACAAGTACAACCAAACCTAAAAGTCATAATAACATAAAATTAAAACGAACCACGTGATGTGATGCCACAGATATATTCTCCATTTTCACTCGCCACTTTGCCACACACCTCTCCATAGAAGCAGCTGCAACAACTATCCAGGAACAGATTAACTTGGATGACCAAATTTAAACACTAGTATCAGATTACTAATTAAGTAACGAAGGAAATCAAAATTAATTAATACTAGTAGTAATTAACAGCGAATGATTTTTTGGTTTCTTCTTGATCCATCAACTTCTGACAGTGAGCAATGAAGGTATAGCAGACAAGTTTGGGGTGGCATTCTTGTTATTATCATTAGCATCTCTGATAATATCCCTCCGATTCTGATTCTCTTTAGAAGAAGAAGAAGAGGAGGAAGAGGGTTTATTGGCGGTGAAAGCTCTCATAGGACTGGCAAATGCCCAACCCCAACTCCTTACTCTGCCATGGGAGTGTGATAGTGATGATGATGCAACAGCAGAAGTTGAAGACGACGCTTTATTATTCCCATTGTTGTTATCATCGGCAGAGGATGAGACCCAGTAAGAGGAAGAAGACGACGAAGATGAAGATGACGTCATCATGAAACCGCTGAATAGGCCTCCACACCTCACTCTTTCCTTCATGCAATGGTGGTGGTTGTGGTTGCCGCCGCCGCCGCCACCAGCAGCAGAAGAAGAAGAGCCCTGCTTGTGCTTGCCTTCACGGTGAGACTCGACACGGCGGAGAGTGCAGTCACCAAAACCGGTGGAGATTCTCTCGAAGAAGTCGCCGGAGAAGCTCCTGCTACCACAGCCGACAGATCTGGATCTGGAGACCTTGCGCTCAAAGGAAGAAGCGTGGCTACTACTGTTGGGAGTGTTATCTTCTTCCACAACAACAATGTCGGACCTTCTGGTCATGAGAGAAGAACCACCGGAGCAGCACTTGTTATTTTCCTTTGCCTTGGAAGTTTCCGAGATCCTTGTGGTGGTGTCCCTGAAGCTCTTGGAGGAGGACTTGGAAGAATGGTAGAGAAAGGACCAGAAGCCGTGATTCCTCTTCCTGGGAGTGAAATCATGGATGAGCAAGTCGTCAGGGTCGAGAAGAGAGCGAGGTCTTCGTGGCGTAGCGGTGGACTTGCTGCGCTTGAGAATGGCGGCGTCGGAGGAGGCAGCGGAGGAGGTGGGAGAGGGCTTCTTCTTCTTCTTCTTGACCAAGAGGAAAGGGAGGCGGGATCTTCTAGAATGAGTAGGGTTAGTGGAGGGGGGATAGAGAGAGAGGGAAAGAGAAGAAGAAGAAGAAGGAGGAGGAGGCGGGGCGGAGGTGGAGGTGGAGGTGGAGGGAGGAATATTAATATTATTGTCGGAAGGGGAGGAAGTAGAGGAAGAGGAAGAGGGGCGGATGGGGAGAGGGAAGGAAGAGGAGAGGAGCTTGCCGAGCTTATCTTGGAGGCAGAAGGCGCAGATGCCGCCTGGATTGGTTGTGTAAGGGTGGTCGCTGCATTGCATACCGTCGCCCATGTCGTCCTCTCCTGCTTTCATTTCTGCCATCTACACTCTTCTTCACTTGCCACAATCACGTGGCCTCTCTCTCTCTCTCTCTCTCACTATTCTCTATTCTATTCTATATTTCTATTCAACTCAACTCGAACACTCTCCCACACCCCTTATTATGTCCCATCACTTATAACCAATTAATACTTTTCAAATTACTATTACTAAATCATTCTTTTAAAACAAAAACATATTTTTTAAAAGTAACCAATAAAGATTCAGCCACAACTTGAATTAGATGTTTGGATATTCTGTTTCTAGATTTTGGATATTTTATTTCTAAAATTAGTTAATAGTTACTTTAGGTTTCGGATATTCTATCACTTTTATTGTGGACGTTCTATTAATAATGATTATGGGTGTTCTATTTTTAATTTGTTGGTTTAAAAATTATTGATTACCTATACTTTCTCATTTTTTAAAGAGCACATAACAAATAAAAATTCAACAAACATATTATTTTTTGTTGGCTGATTTGTTGGTTTAAAAATTATTGAATTTTTATACATTCTCTTCTTTTGAAAACAAAAATTGGTCATATTATATTATATAAATATAAAAATAATCAAGTATATATTTTATATTCACAAAATATAAACTTATTATTTCTATCATATAATTTTTCTATTAAAAAGAAAAAAAATTAAGTGAATAATAATAGTGGAGAAAAATGAGTTAAAAAAGAATATAGTGTGCAAAGTTGAATCCTAAGCTTCTTTTTTTAAATAAATAAAT
Source organism: Stylosanthes scabra (assembly GCA_036250425.1). Classification (NCBI taxonomy): domain Eukaryota; kingdom Viridiplantae; phylum Streptophyta; class Magnoliopsida; order Fabales; family Fabaceae; genus Stylosanthes; species Stylosanthes scabra. The sequence goes on from JASCZI010000010.1 coordinate 207,893, forward strand.
AAAGCAGGGCATTGAATCCTAAGCTATATTATGCGTGTAATGTTGCACTGGGCAGTAAGTAGGCAGAGAGGCAGAGGAGAGGAGAAGAGAGTGTAGAGTGGAGAGTAGGCCCAAACAGAAGAATCTATGAAAGAAAGATACACAGCTCGGTGCTCCAGAATCAGCAGAGAGCAGACCCCCATTTCCTTCGTTTTTATTTCTTTTTTTTTTATTCCAAGAACAAAACCTTCTATCTAACCTATCCAGATCCAGATTCCCCTCCCACTCCCAGGGTTTCTGCATTGCAATTTGCAACTCTATTACCTTTCCCTCTCTTCTATAAAACTTTAACTCAATTAACCTTCCCTAATACGCTATTTATTTTACTTCATACAAATTAGATAACATATTTTTAATTTCTTGCACACTTCATGTTTGTTACTTATTAAATTAGAGAAATAGTTTTTTATATTCTTTTTATAATATGAAAGACAATCCTTTCACTTTTTATTAATCATTTGTATACAAAATTAGACGAGCAAATAGTAGTTCATATAAGTTTTTTTCATTAAATTATACTTTGATAAGATTTAATTAATAAAAGAAAAAATGAATATGCATGTTGCATGGAGCTTAGTTCTAAAGTCTATCCAAAAAATACCTTTGCGTGTGTGTGTAATTATTGATTGATTGGCATGTAAAATATACTTATTAAAATAAGTATGATGCATGTCAATACCCTCTAGTCTATATCTATATTTGCATATAAATTAACTGATTTTGAAAACTTAAAAAAGGGAGGGACAGTGATTCTACTACTTGGTCTGGTGGCAAGTGCTGAAAAGGCCAAGTGATAAAGCAGAGAAGAGAACTCAATCTGAACAAGTGAAAAAGGAGGGGGACACCAAATTTTTTGGTAAAGGGAGTGAATCGATGATGTTGCACTTCATACTTCATACACAACCAAAAAAGGATATATTATTCCGAATATCATCAGATTATTGTTTGCACTTTGGAGCATTCATCTAATGGTTCTCCTTTTTAGTAGTTATGCACCTCAACATAATCTAAGCTTACATTATCTAAATAATACTTATTTTCTCATATCCGCTGCAAACGATGGATGTTGTCGGTTCCTATCTAGCATATTATGAACCGTCGCAAAATAAAATCATTTCGCAACGATTATACCAGTGATTATGAAAAATCCTCGCGAAACGTTTAGCAACACATGTATAGACAGTACTATCGCAAAACGTTTCAAAAGATAAGTTGACACAAATATATCTTTTTTACAAATAAGTCAACCCAATAATATGATATATACAATAATTTAAGTCACATTTAATTTTTTAATTTATGCATAAATCCTAAATCAAGTGATTCACAAACAAATAAAAAGAAAATTCATAAGTCATAACAGAACAAAAATTTGAACGATCAAGTATTCAGCCTCTCCTCCCTCTTATCGATCCGTTGGGTTCTTATATTTGAAGCTTAATAAAATTTGCCGAAATGAATAATAGTAATTAAGATATTAATATATATTATGTTAAATAATAATTTAGTTTAATATGGTAAATTATTTAATAATTTGTACTAACTATTATCTTTTTTAATTCTAATTATTGACACAGGTTAAACCAAATTTGGAGTTAGGAGTAGTTTCTTCCATTCTCGGATGTAGCTTCTAATGCAGTGTTTTTCAAATGCTACTGTGACGTTTCACAGTGTCTAGAGACGGATCCAGGAGGGCAAGAGTAGGCCTTGGTCCCCACGATTTTTAAGAAGTCAATATATAATATACTATATCATCTAATAGCATGAAAAATTAATTGGTCTGATGGTAAGTTGGTTATCATTGAATGTATCCCGATACGATATTCATTTGCTACATTTCCTTTAATAATTTCATTGCTCTTTTTGCTTTTTATTAAGTGCTATTTTTTACTTGCTTATTATTTTAACTCTTACATATATTATCATGGAAGTATTATTTTTTACTTACTTTTCATTTTAACTCTTACATATATTATCATGGAAGTGTTATTTTTTACTTACTTTTCATTTTAACTCTTACATATATTATCATAAAAAATTGCTCTTTGCCTTTTACTTTTTATTAAGTATTATATATTCTATTTTTACTTACTTTTTATTTTAACTTTTACATGTATTATCATAAAAAATAACCTCTTTCGTTTTTACTTTTTATTAAGTGTTATATATTTTCTTTTTTGTTTACTTTTTATTTTAACTCTTACATGCATTATCATAAAAAATTGCTCTTTCTCTTTTACTTTTTATTAAGTGTTATATATTTTATTTATTACTTACTTTTTATTTTAACTCTTACATATATTATCATAAAAAAATTGCTCTTTCTCTTTTACTTTTTATTAAGTGTTATATATTTTATTTTTTACTTACTTTTTATTTTAATTTTTATATATATTATCATAAAAAATACTTTAATTTTTTAGAATATATTAATAAAAAACTAGATACATGCTGTCATTAATAGAGATAATGTTAAATAGAATAAAAATTTTTCTAATTTAACTATTACGTAGAGCATTTATTATTTTCTTCTTACTAATTTTCTAAAAGAGTTAAATATTTATATAGCAATTTTCAATCTAAAACTAATAAAAAACTAACAATGTTGCCAAATATATAAAAAATATTTGGGTTTATAAATTTTTAATTTTCGATCCCTCTTTATAAGATGTCTTAATCCACCGCTATTATTTTTAATTTTATTTTCGGCCCTCCTGATCCGCCAGTAAAGTGTTCCCATCTATATAAGTTCTGAGTTTTAACTCCCCTTGCCTTTCTGAGTCAGTCCCCACCACCTTTCTGTTCTCATCATCCCACTTCCATATTTCCTTTTTAACCCTGGCCTCTGCCAATTAACCTAATTCCAAAATCCAATAATTCTCTCCATTAACATGTATATGGCTCAACATATTATGTTGATTGAATAGACAGGTCATATATACGAACTTATTGTGTACCCAAAAAGAAGTAAATGGATGAAGGTCTTGGTTTCCTCTATAATGAAAACAATAATTAAGATACTTTGAAATTTACTAACATGTGATTTACCAAAGGGAGTTGTATACTATTGTTCTATAGTGATTTTGACAATTGTATGCTGCGTACAATAAACAAGTAGTGCTAAAGAACGAACTACGAGAACATAAACATCATCGTGTATCAGATCACTTACTTTAATTTCAACCACAAAAATAAGTACAATCGAATAAGTACACTGTTACTTAAATTTGTTAATATAATATAAATCCTTTAGAATATTTATGTGCATATGCTTTACATTCGCTACGTAAGTAAGACAATCTAATCGAAAGAAGAAAGAAATTGCTTATTGGATAAAGTAAAAAAAAAAAAAAAGGTGTATAGTTTTTTTCTTCTTCTTTTTGGTTTCTAAAAGTACGGTACATCCTTTATCACTCGAAGTATCAAAGAAGATTGTTAATTAACTAGTAGTGATCAGTTCATCATATTTAAAAATAGATGCCAAACTCCTAACATTTTTTTTTTCTAAAAGATACAAATTAAACAAAGATAGTTTAAAATTATTAAATGATAATTTAATTAAACATGATAAATTATTTAATAATTCACAATCATTCATTTCACACAAAAGTAAACTATACTTTACATAAAGATAAGTAAATTTGTACCCATATAGAAACAAAATAGGAAGATGCATGCAAGCAGATGCAGTACAAGAGTTTGAATTTGATGAGTTCCAAGTCCGAAATAAAATGAAGTTGAGTATAATAGTGAATAGTGATGCCAAAAGCGTAAGTATCGGAAGCAGTTGTGGCTTTAGGGGGCAAAGGTATTATTGTATAAAAAACGTTACCCGTAAATGCATCAACTCGAATAACAAAGGAAATTAAGATGCATTCTATTTAGATATGTTTGTTGCCTTCGTGGAGTTTACATTACCTTTCCAACATAACCCTTTCCTTCATAATTCTTTTCCTTTTCTCATATATCTATGACTCCTTTTCTGGGAATTAACTATGCATCCACATGTTTAAAATTATATATATATTTGAACATTGTTATCTTAGAATATTATTACTTAAGTGAAGGATAAGAGTTACGTTGGCGTAAGAATGGAGAATGTTAATTAAATAAATAATCATATCATATCATATACATATATATATCCCTAATCCCTGGTCCCTATCATACGTGCGATTGAGGTGAGGATGAGATGATGAGATTCTCATTCAGTGATTGTTGATCATCAACTATGTTTTTGTTGCCATTGGATGATTTTGCACCTTTGTAGATTCCATAGAGCACTAACTGCACCGATCCCAGTATAAATCCAGCTCCGTTTGGCACCTTTAATTTTATTGTTGTTGACACAAAAATCTAATGTGTTAATGATAAAGAAGTTGGTTTATTTAAGAGTAAACTTTAATTTCTTGTTTAATTTAGATATATATACGATGACAAGTAAGTTACCCCGAGGATAGGATCACGCAGAAGAAAAGCGTATAAGAACCAAACGGCACCGTTTAGGAAGAAGAAAAACGATAGAAGGAATGGCATGTATTCCACACTCCTCCTCATCACCACTGTTTTCTGTAAAACTCATCATCACAATCAAATCAATATATTATTTAATTAATTTGTCTTGAAGTCAAAGTCAAAGATATTATTGTTACCATGGCAGTAAGAGGTGATCCATACATAAGAATGTTGAAGGCTGCACCCATAAGACCCACGGCATTAATACGATTGACACCTTCCAGTGCTAACTGAGTTACCGCAGCAACTGCACCCGACATCACCAAATCCAAAATGACACCCACAATGGCGTGTACCCTTTTGTGTTTGGGAGCATAGATGAGAAATATAGTGATGTATATGGTTTGGAGAAGGACTCCAAAGGCGTTGACTGTGGCCACAAGGTACTCTCCAGGTTTCATGAGTCCGTAATATGTCCATAAACATGTGTTAAGCAATGTGCATATGTAAGGAACGCTTGAGAAATCTTCTGTTGATCTCTTCTTTATTATTCTCCAAAACGTATCCCTGCATTATTCATGCATCTTATATATATTATTAATTAATAATTCCTTCTTTATGTATGGTTTAATTAGAAGTAGCACGAGATAGAGCTTATTAGCTTACACAGGAGACAGGAACATGAGAACTGAGATCATGTTGCCTATATACATGCACACACATTTACATTAATGTTAATTATGTATATACTAATTGCTAAAACAAAAAAATATTATATGCTTAGAAGAGTAGATTAATTACCTATGATCCCAACAAAGAAACTCAGTTCTGCCATTGATTTCTTACTTTGCAGCCCCCAGAAACAGCAAATTTTATTATATATATTTCACTGGCTTTAACTTGCCTCTCTGATAAATTGATAGATCACTGAGGATATATATAGAGATAGCTGTGTGCAGGGTTCTTTAATTTTTTGGGAGAAATTGAAACTCCAAATCCAACTTATATATATGGATTGATGATGACTCATATACCAATACATAATTTATTTATTTTGATTTAACATTACATTTCTGCATATTTATCTAAAAAAAAAAAGACAAATTTGATTGCGAGTTATTAATAACAAGTAAGCTTCTTTGATGAATGAACCTTAAAAGGTTATTAAAATCGTTTAGTTTATGTGATTGGTGCTGACAAAATACCATAAAGCTTGCTAAACTTGCCTTAAAGAGGAGTGCAAGAATTGGCAACACATAATATTATAGGAAATGCTATTTTTTAAGACTTGCTAAGGAAACACGTTATGCTTATGCAAACAACTAATTAAAATAATTCAGTGTTTGTTCACGGAAACGCACTTTTTAGCTTGCTTCAAGAATTAGAAAACAGATGTGAGAGTGTAATTAAATTGAAGTGATTTGGGGGAGCTCAAAATACTTCTTAGCTGGATTATTGTTCAGTTCTCCCACGCATAAGCCAAGTAATGGCCATTATAATCATGGAAATAATGCATTTACTAACGAAAAAGAGAAACAAGGAATGATCAGATATGATGTCCAATGGTGGATCGCGGTGACATTCTCACCATGAGAGTCTTGAATATATCAGTCCATTTCGATCTCAATTTTCTATTCTTTAGTATTCTCTACGTATTAAGTATTGGATTATCAATTAATATTGTTGACATGGATCAGCATTGAACCACTAAACTCAAAAAGTACATATAATTATATAAAGAAAAAGAATTAGCCACTCAAACGTAGTCCCAAAATTTATTGTGCTAACAAAAATATTTCGATCAAACAAATTCTGCTGTCCTCAAATATTTTATTTTCTCGTCATACATTATTCGGATATATATATATATATATTTCTCAACCATGTTGCTATTTTTTGAAAGTAAAATCAACGGAAAAGATATTCAATAAACTAAAGCATGCATCTTATAAGCGTGACATGGCTTGGTCCTTGGGGGCACTCTGCAATAAAATAAACAGTTGGAATTCAGTGAAGGTAAGAGCAATGGCAAAGAAACGTCTAATAATAATGTAATTGAGTAAATAATTTGGATATGAAAACAAATTGATAAGGTTGGTTTCTGACCAGAGGAATCCCTTTAGCAGCTCTAGCAGCCAAATAATTGCAAGGCTTGAAGAATCCTCCATACAAGCCAGACCATTTCTCCAGTCTTGAGTGTATGTATTTGGATCCAAGAGTGTCAGCCCAGAACATGAGACCTCCCCTGATGAGATTATTCCAAGCAAAACTAGTTTAGGCAAGTGTGCCATACCTATAATTAATATCATGTACTTAATCATCATCAAGACTTCAAGACAAACAAACCTGTAAGGTGGGAAACCCATGCCCATGACAGCTGAAATATCAAGATCTGCTGCTTTCACTGCGATATCTTCGTCAAGGACCCGGCACGCCTCATTCACCACCGGAAAGAATATCATCTCTATGATGTCCTTTTCAGATAACTTGACAAGCTGTCCAGGTTAACACCACAACATCGGATCAACTTCAGTTTTATATATATCAAATCTTGTTACATGGATTTGGATGGATTAAAAGAATACCTTAGGATCAACGGATACGCCGGAAATGCTCCTAGCTTTCTCAATATAGTTCTTCAATTCAGGATCAGGGCTAGCCTTGCGTTTCCCATCATACAAATAAAATCCCTTGCGAGTTGTTTCACCTGTTAGAAGAAATGCATCAGAGAATGTATAGTAATTATAGTGAATAGATATGATGCTACCATGCAATGTATGTTTACCTGCTCTCTTATCTTCCTGTAGAAGAGGAATGAGCATTGATTTATAGGTCCTCTCGGGGAAGTTCTGAATGAATTGCGTGCCAGTTGCAATTGCCACTCCAAAACCAACGAGATCAGCCAATCTGCATTACAAGATATGTGTGTGAGACTGATTAGACCCTTCACAAAGTGTTCGTGGATGACAATGACATATATATCCAAGAAGTAATACCTGAAAGGCCCCATTGGCATTCCAAATTTGGTTATCACCCTATCAATTTGATAAAGGTTTGCACCACGTTCAACAAGTAAGAGACCTGCTTGTGTATATGGGAAGAACATCCTATTAACGGCGAATCCTGTACAGTTTCCAACCACCACTGGAGTTTTCTTGATCTTCTTTGAAATATCTAGCACATCAACTATTATTTGAGGAGATGTATGAGCTGTTCGTACAATTTCCAGAAGGGGCATAACATGTGCAGGACTGCAAAAGCACAAGTCAAGATTCAATCAGAAATGTACTGCAAGGAGAAGTAGAATTCTGAAATGCAGGACACCACCTGAAAAAATGGGCTCCAACAATTCGATCTTGAGACTTTGTCTTCTGTCCAATCAAGTTCAAATCAATTGTTGAAGTGTTGCTTGCAAGTATACAATGAGGTGGACAATACTTTTCAAGATCAGCAAAAATCTGTTGCTTCAAGGAGATATTCTCTATAACAGCCTGTTTAAACATCAAACTAGAGCAATTTATAATATGCACAGGTTTTTGAGCAATGTGAAACCATGGCATTAATGATACACAATGAGCAAATTTATATCGAAGCATATTAAATCACCTCTATCACCATGTCCACATCTTTGAAGGATTCATAATCAAGAGAACCTTTGAGAAGAGACACGGCCTTCTCAAATTTGTCCTGGCTCATTTTCCCTTTCTTGACACGGCTCTGTAAATTTGCTGCAAAAATGGGTTGGGGGGAACATGAAACCATCATCAACTTTTTTTTTTGGGTATATATTTTTATTTTCTTTGAAAGAGACTTCAAATCTGAAGTTTTAGAAGTCAGAAACAATATCTGTTCTCACCTTTAACTCTATTTACTCCAGCATCCAAGAATTTCTGATTTACTTCTTTCAAGATGACAGGGTAGTTACTAAGAATCAAAGCCGTTGCTATTCCAGAGCCCATTAATCCTCCTCCAAGGATTGCAACCTTCTTAACTTTCCTTGGAACCAGACCCCGATCAGTGATCCCAGGTACCTATTCAAGCAAAGACACATTTAAGCAGAAGACTCAATCAGTGAAAACAAAGGTGTTAACACCTTTGGAATTGGAAATTTAATATGTAATAGCATGTATATGGAAATCTAGTACTTAGCATCAGCCTAGCTAATCTTGTTTCAAAACATTATTCATCACCAGATTACCTTTTGAAGGTAATGTACCAAGAGAAATACAAATTAATATAAACACTTTTTTTAGTAAGTTGTATAGCCCTGCAAACATGACTCATTGACTCCTCAGTCCTCATTCAACACAGAATTTCGACTAACCTTAGTGGTTCCTCTTTGAGCAAAGAATATATGAACCAGGCTTTTGCATGTATCCGACACTACCAGTCCATCAAATGCTTCAGCTTCCTGCAAAGGTGAAATACAATGTAGTGAACATTAATGTGAAGGGGAAAACAATTATAGTGGAGACAGATGACAACCTTCAAGAGTCCTGTACGGGGACCAGAAGCTATTCCCTGCTCAATAACATCAATGCAAACCAAAGGATGGTTGAGATTAGGAGCCTGTTTCCGAGCCTGAGCACGTGCAAATTTCAATATCTCTCTTGCTTCCCCAAGTGGTTCTATTTTGTCAGTCTTGTAAAGACTAGCAACCCATGGTCTTCGGTGCTCCAAAATATCCAGCGCCCACTTGCAAGCAGTGTTCACCAATTCATCAGCTGACACCAAACCATCTACAAGCCCCAGACTATGAGCCTCCTGCCCTTTAACTGGCTTTGAAGTCTTAATTCAAAGAGAACAACAAAATCAGAAAATGTCAAATAGATCCATTAAAAATCACTCGACAAGGTTAAGTAATGTAGCATACCAGCATCATCTCAAGGGCCTTTGTCAGACCAACTAGACGAGGGAGTCGCTGTGTTCCTGACACAATTAATAACTCTCGGTTAACAATAATAAAGAAAACAAAAAGCCACAAAGTATAAGAACAACGGGTCTTCCCACCATATAAAGTTCCCCATATTTTCATGTTCTTATCTCTTCTTGACACCATAATATAACCTTGTTCCACTAAGTAGATCAATTACATGGATCAAATGATGCCATAGAGCTCTAAGTTTATCATATCCATGTTTGAACCATTTCTATTGAAATACTTTATGATTCCCTTAATAGCTTCTTTTTCTGGTCTCCCTCTACCTCTAGCTATAGGAGTAACTTCCATCTGATCCACTCTCCTTGCTGGTAAAGTCCTTTTCCATTCTCCAAACATATCAATACAACCTAAAAGGAGACCACCCCAACTCTACTGTATTCATTCGGTCATTCCTACCATTTCTTTCTCCATGTTCTTGATGAACTAAATCTCACTTCATGCACTAACTATAGTGCTGGTAGAAATGCAATAAGTAAATCTAAATATAGCAGAATTAATTCAACCGACAATAAAGCAGCCATACCTCCAAAGCCAGGAATAATTCCCAGTTGAAGTTCAGGCAAACCCAGTTGAGCAGTTGGGGTTGATAACCGGGCATTACATGCCTACAGGTGAAAGAATTTTAACATTTTGAAGCAAATTGCAACTTTTTTTTCCAACTCTCTTTTGTAAACAGTTAGTAATACATACCATTGCAACCTCTAAGCCTCCACCCAAGGCCAGTCCATCAATGGCAGCAACAGAGGGCTTCCTTGAAGCTGAAAGATGAAGTTGGTGAATTCAACATATCAGAGACTGTCAAATGAATAGCGAATAAAAAAATTGACAGTAATTATGTACCTTCTACAGTATCAGTGATGATCTCGATTGATACCCATCCAGGTTTTGGACGCTCTATATGGAGGAGACAGAGTGAGAAAATGAGTATGAACATAATAGTAGATAGACCCATGAAAATTAAAAGAATAAAGAAACCGAAGTTAGTACCCTTTGCTGCTTGAATTCCACTAAATGCACTAATATCAAAGCCACCAGAAAATTTTCCCTTTGCACCTGATATGGTAAACATAAGATCAGTGAGCAGGCAAGAATTACCTCAGGTGAATCTCAAACATGAGATCATCTCTTGTTCTACACTGTTTAATACTCTAGTGTTAATCAAATGTGACAAATGACAACCAAATCATACAGGTTGGCATAGCTGAGTATGACTATTCTTGCAGGTTTGAAAGATAACTAGGCCATTTAAGCTTGCATATCAAGAAAAAAAGAAACAAACAATGAAAGCTGCTCAATTGAGAAGCATGTTGCAATACCTGTGACAACAATAGCCTTAACATCATCCCTCCGAGAAGCCTCATCAAAACTCTCCTTTAAACTGTGCAATACTAGAGAAAGAGGGGAGGGGGAGCAGAGATAATACAGGTTAGCCACACAATGTAATCTCAAGTAACAGAAAACTAACAAAAGGAATATATGACAGAAAACCGAATCTGCATAGTGAAATGTCAAGGTTTCAAAGAATAGTGATGCATTATCCTTAATTTTGACAACAGAGCAGCCCAAATATTTGGGAAGAAGTGAAAACAGAAGTGTGTTAATCCCCAAAATTTGATTGATTAGCAATTTAGGACAGAATAAAACTGAAATACAGTTTAGTTTAATTGAGCGGGTAGTATAAAAAGTATGTGATGAATGCATTCAACTCCACATCATCTGTGGACCATTCTCTATCAGAGTCAACAGAATATAGCTGTGGAATTAACAGCATCACTAATCACTAATCAATTTATTAATTCATTTGAATTGTTAAAGTACTGTACGTCACACTTGGCATAATATTTCCAACGAGAAAGTCTTAGCCAACATTAATAATCAAGTTATCATCCAAAATTAAAGAAATTATCATCTATAATAACTTGTTTTAATTGTGAATGGTAACTTGATTATTGGCTCCCTAATGTTGGTTCAGTGATTTCCAATTAGAATATATATTTAATCATTAAGCATTAGAAAACATCATGTACATCAAGTCCAACCTTTTTTTGGGGAACAAGATCTGATTAATTTTCATCAACAGTGAAATAATAATGGCAAAAAGAATAAAAGACATAGGTAGTAACGGACGGGATGATGGAGGTTGAGAAGAAAAGAAGAATAAAAGGGAGTTATGATAATAGAAAAGAATGGATGAGCGATGCGGAGATATGTTATACCATCAAAGGAGAGAGAGTTAACGGGAGGGTTGACGATAGTGATGATGCCAACCCCATCATGGCCAACCTCCAAGGTGGTGCGTCCCTTACTCATTTGCTGTTGTTGATGGAGAAGAAGAACAAGAAGAGGAGATTAGGTTACTATGGCTATGGCTATAAGGGGGAATAGGAGATTTGATTGATTGTGATGCGAATGTTTTGGAGTTGAAGGAAGAGGAAGCAGAGTTGGAGGTGTCGTAAACGTAAACCACTGACTTTGTAAACGTAATAATGATAATAATCCCAACGTGGATATCTTATATTTCCTCCTATTTCTACTAATCCCATCATTTTGCATTTAATTCACTATCATTAATCCTTCCAAATCAAATCAAATTACATTAATATTCATCTTCAATTGGTATGCCCAATGTGATAAGATCTATTTATATATAGTTTTTGTCTTTTTTTTTCGTATATCCTGCCGCCGCTCTCCATATTCACACGTCACAGTCTCTCTGCTTGCCTTTCACCGCAACGTTCCGCTGCAGATCAATCTTCCTTATCCATCGTTTTAGCTTTTAGGTAATACATCTGTCTCTAAATGGAAGTTATATAATTAGGGGGAAAATACAATATGAAAAGTACAAAATTTATATGTATGATTATGATTATAAGTATAAATATGTTTTTAATTTTTTATTTTCATATCTCTGTCATGTTACAACTAACAAATTTTTGCGTTATCTTGCTTACGTGCGTGATTGATGTTCCCAAGGGTCACGTTTCTCGATGTTGCGATTTTATGTTTATTTCCTCTTGGGCTGAATGTTATTACGCGACTTTTGGTAAGGATAGGCTTGCTTAAATGGCGTATAAACTTAGCCCAAGTTTCATTGGACAGAAACCCAAAAGTTATTTTCTCTTGTCCAAAAATGAGGCTTTGTGAAAAAACTCAAAAAGAAACGCAGAAAGAAACAAAAGAATCCGCGTTTCCTGAGAGAGAAACGGTAGGTAGAGAGTAAAATGATGAGGGAGAGAGTAGAATGAATAAAATCAGAAGGAAGCAGAAAGGAGGAGAGGAGAGTAAATGATGAGCGGCGAGGAGAGCAGGAAGAGCATCGGAGGAGCAACAGCAACCCCCCCTCCCACCAAGAAGATCATCATCAAGAGTGCCGATATGCCCCCCGACTTGCAAAGGGACGCCGTTGATATCGCTGTCTCCGTTAGTGTTCTCTCTCTCTCTCTCTCTTTACTTACTCTTTTCGCTGTTGACCATTTCAATGATTCTGACTCAGGCATTTGAGAAGTGCAATGTGGAGAAAGATGTTGCGGAGCACATCAAGAAGGTTTTCGACAAAAGGCATGGTCCCACTTGGCATTGCATTGTTGGTCGCAATTTTGGTACTCTCACTCTCTTCTTCTCACCTTTTATTGAACATGACAAGTGTTATCATTTCTCAGATTAACTAGTTTCTTGCTGTAACCATATTCAACCACTTCACACTCTACCGCCACATTCTGCATTTGCTGCATCCCTCGCATCCAAACTTTTTTTATTCACACCTCATGGTTAATGGCTACATGTACATTCCTTGTGACATTTTAGCTCTTCAGGATTTCACAAGGAGTTGTTCAACATCTAGTTATTCATAACTATGTATTGTAGATGAATAATTTTATTTGCACACCAAAATCATTTACCATGTATTAATACATGTGTTGTTTAACTCATTTTTAGTGTGCATTTTGGTATACACCTAGCATAACCCATTGTAAATTACTGGATAGTTTTTCTTTTCAGCAATGCTAATTGCTAATAAATCAATACATGTAAGGGAGTAGGATTTGGATCATTTAACATTCGAAATATTTTCCGAGGTTGTATTTTTTGGAGTGTAAGTGTTGAACCAATGTGATCGTCATATTCTTACATGTATTCATAATTCTAAACAGTTTACCCTTCACAGTTCAGAGTAAGGGAACATCAAGCTCCATATTCATATGAATACCTTAGGTTTTGATGCTATTAATTACAGGAGCTGGGACAATTTAATGGCCAATCACCAACTTTGTTTTTCATCAGTTCATTATTCCAAAAAATCATATTTTCTTCCGATTTTCTACTTGCATGGATGTTCTCTGTTCATGTACATTATCTTCTGTCCATGTTCCATATTTCATGATTTGGCTTGTCGAAATGTGGTTTGTTTTTTGCTGAAGCTTACATTTGCAGCAACATAAAAACTTCTTCTTCATACATTCCACATCTCATGATTTCTGTTTTGTCAAGATGTAACTTGTCTTTTGCTGTGACTTTACTTACATTTGGAGCAACATAGATAGAAATGTCTTTTTCATTTGTTCTTATCTTTTTGGAGGTAAGAATTAAATAAATTGACAGTATTTCCTATGTTATTTTTGTGCGAAGTCAATTGGTCTCGGGGTATTTTATTGTAATACGAGGCTGGCACTTTTCCCAACCCCAAATGTCAACAATTTATTGCTTCATTATTTTTTATCAGCACCAATTTATGTTAGACTGACATGAGATTTCTGTGTCACTTTTGCTTATAGTTAAAAAAAAATTAATCCTCATGTGTTTTGATGTTTACATTCATAAGCCTAGTTTACAAATGAAGTGTTTTTATAGACTTCCTCTCCTCCCTCTTTTTGCAGGTTCATATGTGACTCACGAAACAAACCACTTTGTTTATTTCTATTTGGATCAGAAAGCAGTTTTACTTTTTAAGTCTGGCTAGCCACATGCTGAAGGTGACAAAAGTGATTAAGTGTCTTGTGATTAGGCTGCTATATTAACCCTTGTATGTATTGAATCCTTGGTTCATGGAAAACTCTATGATATTCTTGTACTTGTATATGTAACTTGGTGATATTAGTTGTCAAGTTTGGATATGAATCAAAATCTTGATCTTTGTATCTTATACAATTTGCAAGTCTTGAAAACACATAATGTCTCGTTTACATTTCAAATATTTGTGACTTCTTGAGATCTTTAAAGGCTGTCTATGTAACTTGTGTCAACTTGACATGAACAGGGTTAGGTTCCAAAGAATGGACATGCCATAACCCTAGTTAAAATGTTGTAGGTAAGGGCCTATTAGTGAAAATGGGTAATGTCAACATTTCACTTGCAAACCTTACACTTGACATGGTGAATACATTTGAGAATCCAGTAAAAATAACCAGAAAGAAAGCAAAGTACTAGTTACTATAGTAATGTGGTTTGCACATGAAGTGTTCAAAAAGATTTTTTTTTTCTTTGGTCAGGGTGGTCGGATCTTATTATAGAATTTCTCAATCCATTTATTAATTAAGATCAGCTTTGTGTGGAAGACAATGAGAAGGTAAAGAGTGAGTATTTGACATAGTTGGTGTAACAATGAATAAAGCATATCAAAAGAGAAAAATATCTTGAGATGATCATCTTATAATTGTTTTCTTGTACTATATTGTATTAAAAGATGAATAGTATAATATTTTTGCTACTAGTCAATTTTCTTCCTTGTTTTGTTTTGCATAGTTATTTATATTAACCACTACTGGAATAATCTATACCTATGTATATCTTATCTATCTATCTATACATATATAATAGAAAATTAGCAATACACTTTTGTCAAACCCGGTTACTTATAGCTATGAAGATCATTTACATACAACCATGCCGATTTTATGTTTTTGTATTATAAAAAATTTATACATGTATATATAAATGCAGCTTGATGAATACAGAATGTATGCCAAGGTACTAATATGTATAAAGAGGATTAAAGAATTTGCCTCTATTAACTAATCTCAAGTTGATTATTATTTTACTTTTACATATTAACAATAATATTAATATAAAAGAAAGTTGTTAAAGTCTGTTAACCCTACCAAATTATACGATGTCCAAAACCCAGGGCCATGCCTGAGGTAAAGTGGTAACTGGTAATTGAATGGTCCACATAGTATAGTATGGACAAGCTTTAAAGCTTTTTTGGTGCATCTTGTCTGTTCTCCTTAAAGTAACATGTTGAATTCTAATCCTATGAATATAATTACTCTAGAGTCGGGTCAAATTAATCAAAGTTGCAGACTAGTAAATTCAGATAATTTTGTTGCCGGAAGGGGTAGGACTTATTAGGAGTATAGAGTGGATTTTGTCATCCTCCAAATATTAATCAAAGTAATGGCACTTTCTTTTGCCATTAGTTTATTAGTTGAGAAGTTTGAAAATAGTTTGGTAGTCAAGAAAAGAATTACAAAGGGGGAAAAAGTCCAGACACTTTTTCTGCTGCTTCATTAAATTGTGAAGAACCTTTCAAAATCAAGGCAGACAAAGGAGTTGAGGATAGTGGTTGTGGAATTATATTGAAGCATAGAAATTATTCACATATATAGAATATGTATAATAATAATTTTCAGAAAAAAAAAAGGGACAAACAGAAAATCAAAAATGCATTTTGACTTCTAAACTTAGCAAAAGAGGGGGAATCAAGATTGGAAACCTATTTCTCAGTTTATTCTTTAATTATTTATGCTCGTCTCAGTGAGAGCTTTATTTAAAGATTTGTCGTGACCAATGAGTTGCTGCATGTACAAGGCGAGATTCAAATCCTCGATATTTATTTAAGCGGACTAATGAGTTAATCACTAGAAAAACTCAAGTTGGTTTCTTAACCCATTGATTCTAATTACAATGCTTAATTAATATTGTCTCTGGTTGGTTCCCAGCTGCTGTATCTTTGAATAACTGAATGGTCCATTAGCCCACAGGAAAGAACTGATATTCCAAGCATGGTTTGATTTTCATCATCCATGTCTGTGCTATTTTAATTTTATGCATATAATTTTGAATCTTAAAACGGAATATCTGCATGTGCATCATGCATAAAAC
This sequence comes from Stylosanthes scabra, assembly GCA_036250425.1. Classification (NCBI taxonomy): domain Eukaryota; kingdom Viridiplantae; phylum Streptophyta; class Magnoliopsida; order Fabales; family Fabaceae; genus Stylosanthes; species Stylosanthes scabra. The sequence goes on from JASCZI010000010.1 coordinate 224,427, forward strand.
TCAGAAGAGACATCATAAAACGTCACATTGCATTATTACAAATAATATAAGATCTCTTTGAAGGATCTTTTCCTCTTCTATCTTCCATTACTACACTATGGCCTTAGCCATCTCTTTTTCAAACAGTAAATGTACTACGTACTACATATCTTTATGTGTCACTGGATTTCTTACTTTCTTTAATTAAGGACATAGCTACGTTAGCTCACTAAAGAGTCTTGAGTTTCAATAAGGAAAAAAAGAAAAGAAAGAAAGAAGAACAGTTTTAAACTAAAAGAACGGTCCATCCACCATTAATAATTTAGACACTATGCCAGCTTTCTGGTACCTGATTAATAATGCACGAAAGAAGACAACAAAACTATATTCCTCTCTTTTCTTTTTAGCTAAGCTAATAACAATGCAAGCTCTGATCTTACCTCTCTTACCTTTGAAGTTTGACGAACAGTAGTCCAGTACGCTTTGTGCTAGCTAGTGACATTTCACGAGAAAAGCCATGTTCTTGATGATGTTCATTATTTGTCGTTTCTTTACAATTCAATTCTAATTATTTATTACTCATTTAATCACTTACTCAGCAGATGATAATGATATCATCATGTATTGGGACTAATTAATGAAACTCTATCATATTCATTTATAATATACGAATGGCTCATCATCTAAAACTACCACTAACATTACACTTCCTGCATACATTTCGAATAGGACTCATTCGACACTTATTTTAATACTTTAATACTAAATGTATATATATTCATTGAAATTAAAAAAACATTGATGTTGTTCAAATGTATAAATACTTAAATTTATTTTATTTAATACGTATGTCTTGTATGTTTAATTATCTCTTATATAAAAAATAAATAATATTTCTTCAAACAAATATGGACACACTTAAATATCATTATGTGTTTTTTTTTTCTAAATATCATTACATATTTAAATTTATTCTTAACATATATTTTTAAAATAAATTAAGAAATAGTATATATTATTATCTACTAAAATTAAAAATTTATCTTACAAAAAATTGACATTAATGTAGCTATCAAGTTTTGTGTTCTCAAATGGTGAATGAGCTTCTCATTTACATTAATTTCTACCATTTAGATAAAAGGAAGATACCAATTATAAATGTAACCTAAGCACGCGTGTTAGACATTTAATACTTACTTTTATGGATAAGCACATCGCACAAAGTGTTAATCTCTCTCTATTTATATAAGTTTATTTAATTCCCATGGTTATCCACAATCGCCTTAAAGGTAAAAGACTTTTTTATTTTCCCTCCCACAGATTTCCATTGATCATACCATGGATAAGAATCTCCACTAATGAATTATACTTATGAACAATAGACATCATCAATTTTTGGAAATATGCATATATATTCACATAAAGAAAGTTATTTGGTAGTTGATATAAATTTCTTAAATTTTTTTACAAAACAAATTTTAAAAATATATGGATCTCATAACATATTTTAAATAAAACTCACATACGTTGTATAAAAAAAAAAAAACTACTTTACATAAAGAGTTTATCTATTTTACACCATTATTAGAGTACATGTTAAAATTATAAATTAAATTTTTTTATTAAAAATATTTTTTAATTCATTTATTTTATATTTATTAAATATGAAAATTTAAACTTATCATATTTATTTAGGACACGGTTAGCTAAACTCTTACATAAATAATTATTCTAATAATCTTTGATAAGTTACTTTAGTTTGTTCTTTAAAAAAATCATTATAATTACAAATTAATTAAACACATATGTCAACTGAAATTACAAATAAAACCATCTAGTTTTGGTGAAAATTATACCTTTTATATTTATATGTTCTCCATATAATGAAATAATTAAACATTTAGTATACCTATAAAATGATTATAAGATCCACAATTTATGCTTTTAAAGACAATATCTTTTTATCTGAATAAAGTAGTAAAACAAAAATTTGCAATTCTATAGTTTGGGTTAGGAAAAATACTACTCACATAAATATATCTTAGTGAAAAATCATTGGAAAATTATATATTTAACTAAATTATGTACGTAGTAAACATATATAATACTTGATAACATTTGAGTTATTATTTTTACACGAAAATATCTTTATACTATTAGATCACGAAATTAAAGTGACACCAAACAAAAAAATTATGAAATTAAAGTAAGAAAAATGAGAGAAAAAATAAATACAAAGAATGGCAGTGATGTTTGATTCCATTACTATGTTAGTATGTGATTGATGTCTATCCTCAAGGTGGGCACCCCAACATGTGGTCCTCTTCAGGATTCATTAATACAATACAATACAATATATATGAGCTTAATGCTTCCTTATTTTGATGCAAAATTTGTATGCAATTATTCGTGCCCTTCGATGCAAAGTCATTTTTTTTTCATCTATATATATTATTTTTTTTTTTGTTAATTCATTTATTAGAGTTCAATATTTCAACTCTATTATTATAAAATTATTTATAATTGGTTACATTTACTAAAAGCTATGTATGTACACATATTCATTTAGTTAATTAGTTGAAAACTTCAAATAGTATGACATTTAATTTATTCGTTTCAATATTTTTAATTGAGTCATGAAACAATAAATTATAGTGAAAGGATTTTACTGTATATAATAATAAGCGAATCTAGTTTGAACCTACTATAGTTGTTAATGTCTAATAATAGATTAGATATATTAAATTATTAATTATAATAGTTTAAGTTGAAGAAGGTTGCATGGAGATCAGATTCTCTTGCGCAAATTGCATGACCAGATTAGATATACACGTTTTTATAAATCACCCTTATAACATGATCTGAACGACGATAATCATGTTCGTCAATAATGATCAACTCATATATACAATATAATACACTATTCATCCTAATGTATATGGAAGGTTTCCCTTCAATTTGCATTGGATGAGGAAATGTGGTTATTATTAATTAATTAAAACACAATATATATGAAATCAATTGTACTTCGATAAAGAAAGTATATAATTAATTTCCATTTTCTTCTTCTTTCAAAATGGGAATTAATTATATATAACCGGTGTTCATCTTAAATATCTATATATGTTTCCATAATTTTTTAATCCGTTGACATACTCCAATATTATACAACAAAATTTATTATTCTACAAAGATGCATGTCAGAAAACTTAGCTTCACCAAAATATTCTTTTTAATAACTATTTCATAAGAAACCCTAAATATTTTAATTAGGTGGAGTTGAATCAAAATGTTCTTTTATACTTATAATAGAAATTAAAAGTAGCTTAGAAAGCAAATCCCGACAATGGCATTACCAAGTTGCCATTAGCGGTTAAGCATTGAAATTTGAAGCCAACAAATACTGATGTGCTCCAATGTAATTTCAAATTTTAATTTCCACTTGGTCTTATTTTATAACTAGTATACAAGATTACTGCTTGGTATGTAGTATTTAATATAAATCATGTTAGATTAAATCCTTATTAAATAGTGAAAACATATGCATAAACTTGACATATATTGTATCTTCTTCATGCTTCAAAAAATGACAGCTATGTGGTATAAGCTATGGCCAATGAGAAATGTGAATGAAGGAGTATACTGAATGGGTTTATGCGTTGTCATTTTGGTTAAAAACAAACACCGCCATTTGCTTCCCCACAATCCCCAAGGCCAAACTCACAGCTTCCAATCAACTACCATATACTAACTTAACTACCATCTCCCAATACCCATAAACCTCGCTTATAAAATTATTATTTTAATGCCTTTTAATTAACTAGGTGGGAATAAATTAATTACCATAACTATAAACAAACCACATTAAATAAGCAAGATCAAGTTTGGGTTGGGATTCTGGGGAAGAAAGGAAAGTATTACTACATGAAGCACAATAGAGAATGATCTCTCCAGCTTTCACAGTTGTAATAATAAGTTGGAGCAAAGGAAAAAAAAAAGTTGAAAGGATGTTTTGGCCTCATACTAGGAAGCAAAAGGACAAGGACCATAAAGTCATTAACCAAGGCAGAATAAGGGCAAAACTGGCACAAAAAAGAAAAATGAAAAAATTGACCCCATTGATGTTGCTCGTTTTCTCTCTAGTCTCTATTATTACTATTATTCCCTCTTTCTTTTTTCTTTTTTTGATGATCTCAGTATGCAAAAGCGCCAGCAGCACCATGGCGAGGAGGTTGTTTTGTGGTGGTTGGTCTGTGGTGATTATTGTGAGGAGAGGTTGAAGAAGAAGAGGAAGAGTTGGATTTGGTAAGAGCTTCTTCCTCGTCGATGAAAATCTGCTTGCACCTGCAATCCACACTACAGAAAGCCCTGTCTCCTCTGCACATATTAACAATAAGATTGAAGCTTCTCTTTAATAATCAAAGATCTAGGTTTGTATACAAAAAGAGAAAGAAAGAGTAGAAGGAAATAATGAATGAAGATGAGAAGTGATCGATGACTGACTTGTACATGTAGATGTCATTCCCAGGCAAGAGCCTCTTCCTGCAGAGAAAGCATTGTTCTAGAAAAGTAGGGCCTGTGTATCCCTGAAACACAACAAAGTTTTGAGAAGAAGAAGAAGATGCGTTGGTGGAGGTAAGCATCATGGTGGTTTTATTAATGACTTGAGGAATCTGCTTCTTGGGGGTGCTACTACTACTACTGCCTTTGTGTGCTTCCAACACTACACTGAGACCCACCATATTTCATTCTATGTGTATGTGTTGCCGGTGGTGGTGAGTGGTGAGTGGTGAGTGGTGAGTGGCAGATCCCTATTGGAGACCAAATAACATAAATAAATAGCAGAGAGGAATTGAAAAGAAGAAGAAGAAAAGGATGGAGGAGGAAGGGATAGTACGATGAGAGGAGTGAGAGTGGGTCCCCTACAGCTATGGAGCAGTAACAAAGATTTTACTGTTTTTCCATCCAACTGCCACGTACCCCCTCACTTTTTAGTTTCCCTTTCGTTATCTGGAGGGGGTTGGGGGTAAAAACGAGCAAGGTTTTTGTCCTTTTGTGTTTTATTTATCCCAACTGAATTACCCTCCACTAATTACATCCAACCTAAATAAAGTGTAATAAATATGGTAGGGGTCTTCTACTCTCTTTTGACTCCAAGATTCCAATTTTTTTTTTTTTCTTTAGGGTAATATTTACCATTTTAACTAATTGTACAATTTGAAGCATAATTTAGTGTTTGTCTTGTTGTGTTAATGTGTCAGCTGGTAGCAACATTTTTGGCGGGGCTTGTGTGGGTGCGTGTCCAGGCATGATGGTTGAGGGTTGAGGACTAAGGAGAAGAGGATGTGAATTGTGAATGGCATTTAACTTTTGTGAGAGCTTTTAGGTGAAGCACTGCATGGGTTGTATGACTGTGAACGTTTCAAGGGACACACTTTAGGGTTTGTCTTTTACCCCCACCCCCCTCTATCACACTTTTCTACATACACCCAAATCACACCTAATCCTTTTCGTACCACCATATGGGACATGATAAAATTATGACTACCCCATCACCATTATTATTACTATATACAATGCATCAATCTTTTTCTTCTCTAATTTCTTGTCCACATACATTATATAATTTACTCATTCATGCTACCTGAACCAAGTAAGTAGAGCTGTGTGTGCATAAAAAAGGATTGGAATGGGTTCAATTAAATTAAATTATATTTCTATTTTATTATTTATATATAATTATTAGAAATATAATTAATTATATACAATTATATATAGGGTTATGTTAGGTGTATATTAAAATCAGTCACTATATATAATACATATTGAAATATAAAATATATGTATAGTTTAATTCATTTTTAATGTGTATTTTATATTTCAATGTATATTATATATTAATGATTGATTTTAATAGTTAATTTTGGTGTGCAAATAAAAATATTATTGTATATGCATACCGTTGTCATCTTAAACTTTTGAAAAAATTACGGGTAATATTATCAATAAAAAATGTTTAAAATTTAATTTTGTTGAATCTCAAGTGGTATTAAATGAGTATATTAAATATATAAATGTTCATGCATATACTCTTAGCTAAACTTTTGAGAAAATGGTACATGATAATATTACATTAATGAAAAAACTAGGAAATCAATATATTATGATCGTCAACCCATAATTATGGATGATAACTCATATAAATTTGGGATGATAAATTTAATCTTGGATATATGAATTACGAATGATAACTCATATAAATTTTGGATGATAACTTAATTATTGACTTCCTAACATTGATTCCGTAGCATTATTCTACATTAATATATACATTACAATATAAATTATCGAGTCTAGCAATAATATTTATTTTATTAAGAGTAATACTAGAGAAATATAATATTTTTCGTAATTTTATGCATATAATTATTTATAATTATCAATTTATTTACATTTCATTATTATCACATTAATTATGTAGCAGCAATGAAAGAATAAAAAAAACTTTTGGTTATTTTTTATCAATTTCTATAGGCTCCTGGACATTTGTTGTTTAAATGAAAGGGTTAGATAGGTTTTTGAGTTTTTGTAATTTTATTTGCACGTTATTGATGTCAAATGCTGTGAGATATTTTTACTCACCCCACCAACCATGCGTGATATGCGTAATTTCCTGTTACTACTCCTCAATCAAGTATTTGATTCATGAAGCAATGCATTTGAAGAAGAAATTAAAGGAGAGGATGAAAGGGAAAAAAGCACTCACACAGCATGCATATAATACCCACTGAATCACTCTTCCCACCTCTCCTTTACAAATTATAAAAGGGAATGAAGCACCCTACGGACTCTGCTTCAAAGCAAACCCAATCACATCACAACATAACAATAAATAAAGAAAAAGGAAATTAAAGAGAAACGCAAATGCTGCACGCATGCTTCATTTGAGACTGCGCCGCCGTATAAGAATCACTTGCCTAGCTGTATCAAGTATCATTGTTAAAAAAAAAAAAATTATATAAATAACTATAAAAACAAGACTCAAGTAGCCAAATTACGCATATATCAACACATAACACATGTCATTAACGTAGTTAGTAGCCATGAAATTTGGTATTACTATCATGCTTGTCACTAATTATTAATCGCTTTACGTAATCTATCCAAATTGTATGTATTATACATGTGCCGCAAAGCTAGGTCGATAGGTACTAGTGCATTCCAACAAGAAAACGATACATGATTAAATGCTTCTCTTCATTCTGATCTACACGTACACACCTAATCTCCATTAGTTCCGTTCTTCATGAATCAAGCCAAGTGTACTAACCATATAACATTATATTCATTGATTGAGTTATCTGCCTTTATGGTTCAACTAATCCCTGGTATTTATGTATATATATGTAGCACCTCGTGAGGATCCCAGTCATAATAATAAAGATAGATAGATATATGCAGGTCTCCACGATTATCCACGTAAACTGTACTACGCTTCGAGAAGACATTTATATTTGTTCGGTACATACACCGCTTTATTTTCAATTTAATCATGACTTGAACTATTAATATATTATAAATTTGATTATTTTACTGCAATAAATTTATATAAATATTGACAGAAACATAGTAACTCATGTGATAGTTTTGTTTTACATTCACAGTTAAATATGCTTATCCCAAATTCCCACCTAACCAAAATAGCATAGCCTAAGGTGTCCCCTTTATTCTCTTGGAGCTACCGGCAACTGAGTTTGACTATTATTAGAGTCTCGACTCTCGAGAGCCAAGATCTCTTTTCATTTCCACAACTATATATATATAAACTGAAACTTCTAATAAAAAAATGCCAAAAGCTAAGTAACATTAGACTTGTTTCAAATGGTTTGTGGGATTGTACGTTGATTCCAAACTCATTGGAACATGAAAGATGAAAAATTAAAAAGTAGCTGGTTAGAATAATTTAAATATTTAATCAAATACCCAAAATTATTTAACCTTCTCAATTATCATTTGCACATAAAGATTGTTTTAACTGTTTTCATGTGAATAGTAATTTAAATTAAGTGGCATACAAGGAGTAAGATTTTTTTTTTGCCGCTTTTTTTTTATTGAATTGGACAATCTTCAATCCTAAATTCTTTATTCACACACCCATTCAACACACACTCTTTCTTTATCCACTAGAGAGAATTGGGGTTCTATTTTTCTCTACTAAAATTAGAACTCAGGTGCAGGTGCAGCTGCCTAGGAGGCCGAAGGATCCTCCATTTGTGCTAGGTCTCGGCTATCTTTTCTACTTCTTCTGTGTACTGTTTTTTCCCCCAGTCTATGGGGCCTTTTCATATTTCGTTTTTTTTTTTTTTCACCCAAAAAGAAACAAAAAATCGGTGGTTCATTGCCATGTTCACAGCCAACGGCTAACAATTTCTTTTTACCCACACCTCAGTGTCTAGACTCTAGAAGTGCAGACCCGGTTTTGGTAATAGCGGATATAAGAGTTTCCAAATTGAATCAATTCAACAAAGGTTAGTTCTCAAAGGTAAGGCCCAATTATAATTCTTGGCCCAAGTAGCTATACTCCTTCTATCGATATATTTTTCTTTTTTTGTTTTTTGTTATTTCTTTTGCCAACATAATTTCATTAATTAGAAATACTGACACAATCAAATATATGCATGTTATAAAATACTTTATATTTGACAAAGTATCGAAGCCAATATATTTAAAAATCAATACATGGTGATATATGATAATTTAATAATTACTTTTATTTTATATATATGATAATGTTTTTCAATGTTAAATAATAATATTTTTAATTTTAAATGATAATTTAATTTTTTATTCTCTAAGAAGTTTCTAGCGCTATTGTTTATATTTTCGGCGATTCAAAATTAAATTCAAACTTTTGATGTAAAAAAGTCTTGAAGTTATTTAAAGAATCCCCCAAAAAAATATAAAAATGCCATCCATTTAATTTGAAAACTTAGTTCTGATTGAGGGTTAGTTATTTGAGAAATACCGTTAGATGTCGCTTTCGCATGGATACTTTTTTGTGCCAAACTTGTTGGCATATGACTAAATATGTAACGTGATCTATTCAAATAATGGATGTGAAAAGCTAATAAGGGTGGTGGGAAGAAGGGACGTGCCCACTAGATATTACTTCGATCACCTTCAGTAGTGCCTGAAAGAGATTACTTGTTCAGAGAATATATAAAAAGAAGATCTCGTCGTGATATTGATTATTGATTATAACTTGCATATAATTGTCATCAAAGACACTGCTTATGTTTAGATTTTTCATATCATAAATGAAAGTACCATAATGACATTCCTCTTACCATGTGTTCTGGTTGCCACATGATCGAATGCTTTCCTATACACATGCTTCCACATGCTTAAACTTCATAAAGTAGTGAATAACATCCATGATCAAACTCAACAAGTATATGCATCCTAGCTACATATACTTGGAGGTTAAAAACAAAATAATTTTGTTACGGAATTATCCACTATTGTTGGCAAATCTCATTTTAACAAGAAATATTTTCATCACAAATTAACAGATGATCATTAACTTAATCTTCTTCTTACATATGATGTGGCCTACTCATTATTAATACACTGAAGAATTATATTATCATCGCAATCTTAATCATTGCTTTTATATAAAGGATTGAATTCGTTATTGTTTATTATTATTGATCACAAATAATTAATTGTGTTTAATTTACAACCCACACGTATTTAATTCAACTGGTTTTGATTGTCATTGCATTAATAAAGCGAGAGAGAGAGAGAGAAGAAAACTTGATTGGATGTATAAATGTTGCTAAAATATCAATCAATCATCAATTTCTTAGGTTTAATTAACCAATGACACATTGATCTGATGAGGAAGCAAATAAAATAAAATAAAAAACCCTAGTATTAATTAGAGCATGTGGTGGAAGCATCTATATATCTAGTTAGCTAGAGTCACCATGCATGGATCCGGAGAAGCATCAAGGTCAAAAAGAAAAAGAAGCCACAATAATAAGATGGTTGTAAATTATGCAAAGACATATGCACAAACCAGCATAATAATGACCACCCCCCAAAAATTAAAGCCCAATAATATATATAAAAGTGACGTACTTCAATCTGATCTGAAGCTTTTAATGCATGCTTTTGAATGTGTGTGTATATATTGTTGCAGGCTATTGGGTGTTGAGAAAGACAAGACCTTCTTCACATTTGAGTGTGTCTTCTTCGATGCTTTCACTCTTTCCGACCAAGCTTTTCGCCTTCAACGACTCACTCTCCCAATCCGTCTTGTAAACCACAACAAGAATGGAAACCACACACGCCATTTGCGCTGCTAGAAGCCCATAACACAGACCCACCATCCCCATTCCCAATACAAAAGCCAATACTATCGCCACCGGTGCTCCCACCATGTAAAACGACCAGAAGTTTATGGCTGCTCCCACGCCCGGTCTTGCACTTCCTCTCAATATTCCGCAGCTTGTTGTTTGGGGACAGTTTGCGAGCTCACACACTCCGATGATCGGCAACACAACCATTGTCAGCTCCACAACTTCGCTGTCATCTGTGAACACTCTGCTCCATCTTTCTCTCCCCACTGTCGTCCATACCAAACCCAACATGGAGCTTGCCACTGATAGCCCTATGGCTACCACTGTGGACAGGCTCGCCCTTTCGGGCTCCCCTGCCCCCAGTTTGTTACCAACCCTCGTGGACGCCGACGCGCTCAGTGCCGTCGGCAGAGTGTACAAAAGAGATGTGGTTTGTATGACTATGCCGGCGGTGGCGAGCGCTGCACGAGGGTTGTAAAGGTAGCCTGCCATGATTGTCATGAATTCATACCACCACCATTCCAAGCACACAGCGAGACAACTCTGTATGGAGAATTTGAGCAGCATGGCCCATTCCTTGGTTAAGCTAAGCATGGAGTAGTCCAGTCGAGTGTTAATTAATGGCAGGGCTAGGGATTCTTGGGAGAGATTGGTGTAGTACATGTAGAGAAGGATGAAGAAGAGAGTGTTGAAGTTGGCAAGAAAGGAAGATATGGCGATTCCGATGACGCCAAGGTGAAGCTTGAAGGTCAAGAGAATGATGATGGGAACATGGAGGAGGATAGCGAGTAAGGTGCACCACATTAATGGCCACGTTGTTCCTTTGCTGCGGAGGTAAATGCGGAGAGGGTGGAGGAGGCTGTTGGCAAGGAGGTCAGGGATGGCGAAGCGGCAATAGATGGTTGCGAGACGGGCTATGTCCGGGTTCTGGTGAAGGGAGAGCATGAAGGGTTCGAGGTTGAGCCAGAAGAGAGAGATGGGGAGAGAGAAGAGGAAGAGCATGAGGATTGTCCTTTGTAGAGTGAGGGAGAGTAAGGAGAAGTTTCTAGAACCAAAAGCTTGGGTGCAGAGTGGCTCCATTCCCATGGCTAGACCGGAGAGGAGGGAGTAACCGGTTATGTTGGTGAATCCAATGGCAAGAGCACCAGCGGCTAACTCGAGGCTTCCCAATTTGCCCATGCAAACCACTAAGGTCATGTTCTTGAGGTAGCCTACCAGGCTCATGGCTAATATTGGGAACCCTATGTCCGTTATTCTCTTGACTTCCTCCAATACCTAATCATCATGAATTAGCATGCATGGTTAAGAGAGGAGTGATGAGAATTGAGAATTCAGAATTAAGGTAATGTATGTATGTATGTCGTACCTCGGGAATTTTGGGGTATGATGTGATCTGAAGAGCAGCCATCTTTAAGCTGACGCTGCTGGTTGCGTGTGATGAAATTGAATTATTATTATTATTAGGAGGTAGTAGCAAGTAACAGAGAAGGGTATAATGGGGTTTTTAATTGGGTCCTGGTTGAATTGCACACGAAGTGGAAGTGAGCGGGGACCAGGATGAGAGAAGAGAGTGTGGATGTCTGTGTCTGTGTGTTGAGAAGGGAGGGGAGGGGCCTTTTTATAACATTTTGAGCTGCTGCCTTACTACCTCTACCTATACATGCTTACCATCCATATCCTCTTAATTGTATCATCATCTCCATTTTAACATTCATTTTCTTATCTTTTACCTTAATTACTTACATATCAGTATTTTTTACATCCTCACTCATACCGTATGTTAACGTCAGCATATAGAATATGTAATTGTTATTGGAGAGTACCCGGCCCCCACACACATATGTAGAGCTTAGACACAGCTGTGATGACTGTTACAGAACATGTTTGGACTTATGTATTATGTATACCAAAAGCTTCTTCAAAAATCAAAATCACTATGACAAAAACAAAAACCAAACTCATATCATATTATAATAACGAGGCACAACAATAATTTGATGCTACATATTTTTCAACAATAATTATATATGTGAATTGAGACTAAAAATCAAGACATTCTGATCTCTATTATATTCTATGATCTGATACATAAGTAATTTTAGTAAGACTATGGATGTTTAAATTTATTTTTTCCATAAAAAGAAAAAGGGAAAAAAAGGAGGTGAGGATACTACATGTCGAATAATGAATGCAAGTGGAGAGTGTGATATGGATATTAATTAGTAGTAGTAGTAGTGTAATAGTAAAAGGCAGAAAGAGCTTGTTCAAACCGTGCAATATATATACACTGATCAAATTGATGCCCCATACCTCACTTCTTTCGGATCCAACTTTGTCATTTTTCCAATTAAGTAGAAGCATAGCCACCTTCTCTACCCGATTGATAAAAATTAAAAAAACTGCATAAAATTAGCATTAGCAGGAATTGAATTTGAAACGGGATTTTTGCTATTGTATGGCGTTACTGAGATCATGTTTGGTGTATTTTGGGTTCTCATGCATTGCAATCACAAACACCACGTAGCTCGCTTCTTTGCCTAAATAATGTTTCAATTCTACTTCGCCCAGCACCAACATACATATGCTTCCATAATTATTGTTGAACCGAGTTAAAGGGTCTTGGTAATTAAACACAAATAAATGAAAATTATTGTACCCAAAAAGAAGAAGAAGAAGATATTTTATATTAGAAGATGATTGATTAAAGTACAAAAGAATGTAAAGAAAAGGGGTGGGTTGAAATGAAGTAGTTTTCGGATGGAGAATCTTGCTATTAATTGCCTTTTGATAATTAGCTTCTAGTACAAGGTCAATTCAACATGTTATCATTGGTAGGGCCTTTGAAACTAACAGAATTAGGGTTTTAGGGCCTTGTGTCTACATCGCAAAACAGAGTCGAAAATTAGATTGTATTGTAAGCAAAAATTGCTTTTAATCACATGTATGTTACCACCACCCATGGTTTTTTTTATTTTTCTTGATGATATATAGATCCAAAATCAAAAAACTGTTCCAACCTCGCAAACCTTTCTAATTGGAGCACACGAGGCTTGTTTATTTTCAAAAGTTTCTATACCTAATTTGCAATTCCTCCTACATGCAAATGTGTCCCCCCCTCTCCCTCTTGGTTTTTGTCACAAAGCCACAAACCACCCTTTGACGTGGCAGTGTACCAAATTTCCAAATTAATTTTCCTTCCACAATTGTAATTCCTGTCACAATACTACTGTTTCAGCATTATAGCGACAACTATATTTTGTTGTTATAAACGTGTATTTTTCTTATAATTTCTAAGTTTAGCTAAAGTAACCACAATTTAAATTTATAACAAACAAGGTAGCTAGCTATATGTGTGTGTGTTCCATTATTCCCTAAACACACCTACTAGCTATAGAGACATTTGTTTTATTGTATGTATGATAGATGATGAATATGACAGAGAAGCTAAGGTGGTTTACACAAGAAGGAAGCTATAGTGAACTCATCACTCATTATTATTATTATTATGATTATAGTAGCCATGAGAACGTGGTGGTGGGTGGTGTGGTAGAGATAGAATTGACAAATAACGAAAGCATGCATGCCAATGCATGGCTAGTGCATCTTTTGAATTGGTTGACCATGTTCATCATCATCATCCAACTTCGAATTGGGCCTCATGCATATGAAATCCATATACTAGTGGTTCCTTATCTTATACACCGTCACCAATTGAGGAGGTATAAAATTCCTTAGCTTTTATTTACAGGTAGGGAATAAAACATGATAATATTGCTTTTTTCTTTTACCAAAATGATTATAAAGAAAAGCTAAGGAAGAAGTAGTCCAATAGAAGGCGTTACGCAGAAAAAGAAATAATGTGTTGAAATTCTCTAGCACTAATAATTAATGTGATAGTATTATTATATAAACTTATAATAGGTAACGAAAGCTAACACGTATGAGATGCTAATTTTACATATTAACCGTTATGTAAGTTGTTGTCGCGCTCATGCGGAACCGTGCATGTGCATTGTGGTTACACCAAATGTGATCCCCACTCTAAATCAAATCTTGCTATTTAATTTCAATCCTGTTTTATTACTTTACTCATATAGAGAATGAAATAATAATCCAAGTTATATATATATAAGGTCTCTATATTTGGTACCAGAACTCGGTCCAAATAATAATGATAGATGATGTGAATTAATAACAATATTATTATCATGATCTAGTGTTATATGACACGTCCAAGTGTCACCCCCCTTCCCTCCTTGCATTGAGTCTAATCATCATATCTTAACAATTGGAAACAAATTCAATTCAAATGGAAAATGATCGGGAAAAAAATGTTACAATTTAGAACAACCGACAGAGAGATTTCTGTTTTTTCTTCTTTTTTTTTTTCACTCCATATGAACGACAAGATAGAGCGCTGGATATATCTATTTCAACTGTAATCAGTTACAATATTATAGATGCACCTATTTTAGTCCCTTATTTATTTGTGAGATATATACACAATTATAATAATCTAAAGTAGTCTAAACTATATTATTTGTGCCTTCATGTGGTGTTGACCGCATCCACTACATGTTTTGAGAATTCATTGTATATAATAATACTATACTATTATTTTCCACATGACAATGTGTATAACGGTTGCAGTGTATTACCTTATGAAGAAATTAAGGGAAAGCAGCATAATAATATTTTGGAACACATTGGATTGAAAAGACAAGGGTCCACGTATATATATTACATTCTCCTACTTCCTTTTCTCTCTTTTCACGATTCGAAATCTTCCAACTTTTTGCTTTACTGATTGAACTCATCATAATTTTATTAATGCTATAATATTGTACTTAAAAATGCAAGCATAGTTAAATTCATATCTAAAAATGGAAGTGGGAATGAAATAGAAAAAGGAGATGATATCATTCATAGAAAGTAGGCAGCTGTTGAATGATACGAAGGATTGCCTCCGAGTCCTAATGAGGAGGGTGCAACACCATGTGACCGACTTGACATAAACCTGAACTTTCCACCATGCATATATCACATTACATGATGATGAACTCCAATATTTGAAAATACACAACAAAATATCACTCACAATTTTTTTTTTTTTTTAAATCTTATCATCAGGGAGATGATTAGAAATTTGTATTTGCATATATATCCAAATCCATGTGTTAATTCAAATACTATACTCTCTCTCTACTACAATAATGAAGTAACAATGAGATTGTAATTTCTATACATTTTTTTTTTATCAATCTACTTTTTTATTTTTGAGTCAGATTAGAGAAAATTATGCTTTTCCTGCTCTCCTGTACAAAACTTAGACACTTATTTATAATTAAATCTATAATGAGTGATTTGATTACTAATTTTAAGTATTTACATAATTTTTTTTTGTTTCAGGTCATGAGCAGATCTTGATTTTTGGACGTGGGATGTGGCTATTAGTCTTTGACTCGGTATATATGGATATATGACTTTTGTTATTATGAATGAATAAGCCCAATATATGGAATTTGGGCTGCTATGTCAAGTCTCAGGATTCAAGGTTTCAACGGCGATCATGTCCAAAAACAAAAAAACTTTTCTTCGCGACTTCGGTTAATGAAATATATATAGAATGTTATGGGCCACGTGGTGTCATTTGTCGTAGAATGGTTTGTCTATCATGTCGCTCAATAAAAAATAATGTTGTCACATGTATAATTACGTTGAATGTAATTTATTTGAGAGATGTAAGGCTATATTTATATATTCCTTTAATTTTTATGAAATATAAAGTATAAAATTTATATTGTAAAATTTTTTTTATATTTATATTAATTTATATTTATATTAAATAACTTTTTTTCTGTTAATACAATAATTAAAAGAACAGTATTACGAAATTAATATTAGAGAGTTATTAAAAAATTAATCACTAAGTTATCATCCAAAATTTATATAAATTATCATTAGTAACTCATATATCAAAGATTAAACTATCATTCAAAATTTATATGATTTATCATCTGTAACTACGTGTTTGTTATTTATTGATCATAATATGTTGGCTCTTTAGTTTTTTGTAATTAAAAATAATATAAAATATAAATTAAATTCAAAGTAAATATTAAAGTGACAAATTTTATATGTAATCTCAAACTAATAGTTCCATATGTCACCAAAAACTAATAGTTCCATAAATTAGCAGTGGTTAAAATTCAAAATAAAATTAAAATTGAAAATAGGATCGGAGATGAGGTGATAATTGATAACTGATAAGCATGGGGAATGGCGGAATGGGCTTATTATATTGAGTCCTTCTTATCCATGTATGGCATACAGCATACTAATACTAAATTAAATAAGAAACAAGAAAGCAGCAATGTGTAATGTGTTGGATTTTATCCATTTGTTGAAGAGTATTTCCAATAATCCGATTCCAAACGTCTCTCTTTTCTTTGTACAAACCACTTTAATTAGCAATCCACTTTTAAGTTGAGTCTTGAGTCTTCCTTCAACTACCAAACAAGCCAGTAGCTACGACTCAACTCATTTAATTTACACGTAACGAAGCACCCTCTTTCAACGATGCTGACCACTCGCATATCTCAGAGGAACCTTTGGACCTCCGCCCGCCGCTTTCTCCGCCCATCTCTCTGCCCGCCCTCCTCTACTCCCCTTCCCCCCTCACTCCCCTCTCACTCTCACACCTTCTCTTCTTCTTCCTTTGCTCCTCGCTCTCCACCTTTTGCTGCTTTTCATGTGAGTTCCTTTCTTCATCAATTTTCATACATGATTTCTGACCTGCTCTTCTCATCTTGCCCATTAGTACTGACAAGTTATATTTTTGAAACCCTTTCTATTATTGAACTTCCATCTTGCAGTTCAATTTTCTGCATTGGAAGAGCCATTGTTTTTCCACTCAGCCTGAACTACAACTTCCACCCGGTAAGATCGTGGATGTGCCCTTGGCTCAAACCGGTGAAGGTATTGCCGAATGTGAACTTCTCAAATGGCATGTCCAGCAGGTCACTCAATTCCTAACACTGCTCTATTTTCAATTCAAATTTCCCTTTATGCTCCCTTAATCTCATAAACGTATTTACTTGTGGGTTGCCATTCTTTGTTACATTTGACATAACCATCATTTTCAAATACATTTTCTAAACTATTCATTGTGTCATCTTGGCAGGGGGACTATATTGAGGACTTTCAACCACTTTGTGAAGTTCAAAGTGATAAAGCTACTATAGAAATTACAAGTCGTTACAAAGGAAAAGTTGCACATGTTCTCCATGTTCCTGGAGATATTGTCAAGGTCAGATTTCAAATCTCAAAATGTTGGATATAATGTATCAGCGTCCTGGGAAGTCTTGTTTTGTTTTGTTAGAATTAATTACAGATATATTTAAGCTCTTGCTGAGTACAATTGTAGGTTGGAGAAACTCTTTTGAAGATATTGGTTGATGAGACTGCATTCCCTTCCGCCACTATCGGTGATTCAGAAATTACAAAGTCACTTGATTCTGCTCAAATCAATGAGTCTGCATCTGATACAGCAGTTCTTGGTAATTCAAATAATGGTGAGTTACTGGATTCTGATATTGAAAAAGGGAAACGTGCTGCAGTGTTATCAACACCTGCTGTAAGGAGTCTGGCAAAGCAATATGGTATAGACATAAATGAAGTGTGTGGAACTGGAAAAGATGGAAGGGTATTGAAAGAAGATGTGCTCAATTTTGCTGTTCAGAGGGGAATCATTAGAAATGCATCTGCTGATAATGTAGAGCAGCCTCAAGGAGCACAAGGATATAGAGTGACAACGGAGTATAAATCACCATCTGAGGATACGATACTTCCCCTAAGGTAAAATAGCTTCCATGTGAATCAGAATCCCTTTTCTTCCGTGTCGTTCTTGATAGGCAATGGTGTGTCGAATGTTGCAATAGTTTGGAGGTTAATTATTTTCTTCTCTATTCTCTTTTAGGGGATACCAAAGAGCAATGGTAAAATCAATGTCTCTAGCTGCCAAGGTCCCACATTTCCATTATGTAGACGAGATAAACTGCAATGCTCTAGTAGAGCTTAAAACAGCGTTTCAGAAAAACAATCCGTATCCAGATGTCAAACATACTTTTCTTCCAATATTACTCAAATCACTGTCAATGGCCCTCACCAAGTACCCCTTTCTGAATAGTTGCTTTAAAGAGGATTCAATGGAGGTCATACTCAAAGGTCTGTCTCTTAAAAAACTACAGGCTGAACTCTCATGTCTTGCTAGCCTTCTTTGGAGGTTGAATGTGTTTTAATTTTGGTAGATTGAAGGCTTTTCTGGTTAGAGTTGGTTGACATCTGGTAGCTGTTAATTCAATGGTTTATTCAAGGCATTAGCCTTCAATTTGGATCTGACAAGATGAGTTTACTTGCTATAGGTTCACACAACATTGGAGTTGCCATGGCTACTCCAAATGGTTTAGTTGTACCAAACATAAAGAATGTTCAGTCTCTTTCAATATTGGAGGTTAGTTTTCAATTATATGATTGTTTTATGCACACATTGTTATATGTCGATTGAAGTGTGTGTCCGTTATTACTGCTCAGTTAGAGAGGCCTGGGAAGATAAATACGTGTCACAATTTGAACTGCTTGAACAACATATACGTTAATTCTTTGCTTAACCATTTTTTTTCGCTTTTTCTGGTTTGAATGTAACTGTTGTTTTCTCAAAGCTGACATCAGGCTATAATGTGGTTTTTGGTTGGATTTAGTTGCCATCATGTATATTACAAACCTTTGCGTGCCTATTAGACATTCTTGTGCCTGCTCTTAGTGACTCTTACTAACCTTACTTTCTTTATTCACTAAGATAACCAAAGAACTGGCAAGGCTGCAACAATTGGCTTCAGAAAACAAGTTAACTTCTGAGGATATATCTGGTGGGACGATTACTTTAAGCAACATTGGAGCAATTGGTGGAAAGTTTGGTTCCCCTCTTCTCAACCTGCCTGAAGTCTCCATTATTGCCATTGGGCGAATTCA